>JAPPVO010000024.1:93810027-94346684 GCA_030407325.1 Camellia japonica
TGCACAATCCCGAATCCCAACAACTGGAAAGTTGCCCCTAGTCTGAATAGTACCGCGGCACTGCACAGCAACGGAAAGTTGCCCCTAGTCTGAGTAGCACTGCACCGGAGATTATAATCAAAATTCTCGAATGCTAACTAGACAGAGATGGCCGAGATGATCAAATGGACCGAGTTGATCGAGGAAAAAGGTTATGGCTGAACTTCGAGATGAAGTTGCCTACGTATCCCGAAGATGGGAATCAAGCCTTACGTAGTTCCGGTTTGGGTTCACTCGAGTATTTTCACTCTCCTTTTACGCTCTAACTTTTGCCAAGGCCGCCCTTTGCGGGTTTTCAACCTTGCGAGCTCAGTTTTTATATTTTCCAATTTTTCATGCTCTAATTTTTGCCTAGGTCGCCCTTCCGGGTTTTCGGCCTAGCGAGCCTCTCAGGGATAATATTTCTTCAATTTGTCCATATTGATCGGTTGGGAGAACTCTAGGCCATCTAGGTCCATCAGAACAACAGCTCCACCCGACCAGATAGCTTTGATGATGTAGGGGCCAGTCCAATTGGGTCTGAACTTGCCCCTTGGGTCGTGGATGGGAGCTCGGTTATCCTTGAGTACCAAATCTCCTTCTTTCAAATTCCTGGACTTAACCTTCTTGTTGAAAGCCCGGGCAATTCTGCGCTGATAACCTCGAACATGGTACAGTGCTTTCAGTCTTCTCTCATCAAAAAGCATGAGTTCCTCAAACCTGCTCTGCTGCCAATCTGCTTCAGCTATCTGACACTCGGCCAATACTCGCAAAGACGGAACCTCAATCTCGATAGGTAGAACGGCTTCCATCCCATAGACTAATGAATACGGGGTCGCCCAGTTGAAGTTCTGATTGAAGTCCGGTAGCCCCACAGAGCAAAAGGTAATTTATCTGGCCAGTCCCGATAAGTTTCCACCATCTTCTGTAGTATGTGCTTGATGTTCTTGTTGGCGGCCTCAACCGCTCCATTGGTTTGTGGTCGGTATGTGGATGACTTATGAAAGGCCACATTGTATTTTTCTAACAAGTCAATCACTTCTTTCTTGAAGTGGGAACCATTGTCCGAAATAATCTCGTTTGGGACTCCGTAGCGGCAGATAATGTTGTTTCTGATAAACTTCGCGACATGTGAAGCCTTCAACAGTGCGTAAGATTGGGCCTTGACCCATTTTGTAAAATAATCTATCGCGACCAAGATGAACTCATGCCCATTCGATCCCTTCAAAGTGACAGCCCCGATTACATCGATTCCCCAAACTGAAAATGGCCATGGCGAAGTCATGTTGTACAGCTTTGACGACGGAATGTTCATGCGGTTTGCATGAATTTGACATTTGTGGCATTGCCAAACAAAACCGATACAATCCTCCTCCAGGGTAGACCAGTAGTACCCCTGTCTGAGGATCTTCCGCGCTAGCATTACTCCATTCATATGCGCACCACACTCTCCCCCATGGATGGCCTCCATCAGGCGCTTCGACTCTTCAGCCTCTACACACAGCTTGTGCATTCCCAGATGACCTCTCTTATACAGCTTACCCCCATAGATGATAAACTGAACAGCCATTCTTCTGATTGCCCTTTTATCTTTGGCATTTGCCCCTGGTGGATACGTCTCTTTTTCCAAGAAGTTCCAAATGTTGTAATACTAGGGGTTGTCGTCCTGAACCTCTCCTATAGCAGCAATTGATTCATATGCTGGCACAAACTTCTGATCAATGATGACTGGACGCATCCGGACTCCGGATGGGATGTCTATCATGGAAGATAGAGTTGCTAAAGAATCTGCGAACCTGTTGTTCTCTCTTAATAGATGGGTAAAGTTTAGCTTCTCAAACCGAGGAATTAACAAATCCAAGGTCTGGTGATACATCATCATCTTTTCTTCTTTGACTTTCCAGTCTCCTTTTGCTTGAGACACAACAAGGTTCGAGTCCCCGATGACGTCCAACCGTCTTGCCCCTAGTTCCAGGGCTGCTTCTAGACCGGCAATGCATGCCTCATATTCTGCTTCGTTGTTCGAGACTTTGAACCGAAGTTTGAATGCTAGAGGGATACGGGAATTGTCGGTGCTATCAGCAACACTCCTATTCCATACCCGTATTGATTCGATGCTCCGTCAAAGTACATCGTCCAAGTTTCATCGTCGATGTGCAAAATGGCTTCATCTGGGAATAAATACTCGACTGCTTCACCTCCTTCCACTGGATGGTCGGCTAAGAATTCTGCCACTGCTCTTCCTTTGACTGACTTGCGCGTCACATATTTCAAATCGAATTCAGAGAGCAACAGCAACCAACGAGCTAGCCTACCCGTAAGTGCCGGTTTCTCGAAAAGATATTTGATGGGATCGAGTCGTGAAACCAACATTACGGAGTGAGCTAACAGGTAGTGCCGCAACTTCCTGGTAGCCCATACCAAAGCCAAACAAGCCTTCTCCAGCGGAGTGTAGCGGGTCTCGTAATCCAGCATCTTCTTGCTCAGATAGTAGATGGCCCTCTCCACCTTATCCTCCGATTCTTGTGCGAGCATGCAGCCCATTGTAGTTTCAGTCACTGAAAGGTACAATATCAACGGTCTCCCCGGTTCTGGCGGTGACAACACGGGCGGGTTCTGTAAATATTCTTTGATCTGTTCAAAAGCTGCTTGACATCGGCCGTCCCATTGGAATTTCTTTCCTTTCTTCAGGAGACCAAAAAGTGGTTCACAAGTCAAGGTTAGTTTTGAGATAAACCGTCTTATGAATTGCACTTTACCCAGAAAGCCTCGCACCTCTTTTTCAGTCATTGGTGGTGGCATTTCTAAGATGGCCTTGATTTTGGAAGGGTCGACTTCAATGCCCCTTTGTGTTATTAGAAACCCCAGCATTTTTCCCGCTGTAACACCGAACGTACACTTCTGAGGATTCAGCCGCAACCGAAATTCTCTGATCCTTTGAAAGAACTTTTGCAAGGCGGTGTAGTGGCCCTCTCTATCTTTGGACTTGACAATCATGTCGTCCACATACACCTCAACCTCTTTGTGGATCATGTCCTGCAATATCGTGGTCGCGGCCCGTTGATAAGTAGCTCCAGCATTCTTCAACCCGAACGGCATCACTCTGTAGCAGTATGTCCCCCATGGGGTGGTGAAGGCAGTCTTTTCCCTGTCTTCAGGTGCTATCACTATCTGATTGTAACCTGAGAAGCCATCCATAAACGAGAGCAAAGCGTGCCCCGCTGTAAAATCCACCAACTCATCAATATGCGGCAAGGGGAAGTCGTCCTTCGGACTAGCTCTGTTCAAATCCCTGAAATCCACGCATACTCGGATTCTGCCATCTTTCTTCGGCACTGGAACAATGTTGGCCAACCAAGTCGGGTATTGGGATACCAGCAGGAAGCCTGCATCGATTTGCTTTGTGACCTCTTCCTTAATCTTGATGGCCCAGTCAGGGCGGATCCTTCTGAGTTTCTGTTTGACAGGTCGGGCCTCGGGGTCGAGAGGGATCCGGTGCTGTACAATCTCAGGATCGATTCCAGGCATGTCTTCGTAGGACCACGCGAAAACATCTTTGAAATCTTTTAATAAAGTGACTAAGCGCTCGCGTTCCTCCGAAGACAACGTGGACCCGATCTGGACCAGCCGCGGGTCCTTTCCAATACCAATATTCACGTAGTGATTTCATCCACTAAAGGTTTAACAATCTTTCCTGCTCTTGATCATTAATCGTTGCAAAACCGGAGGAATTTCTTCCTCGTCGTTTTTGTCAAAATTTTGAAAGTCTTGATTCAAGCAATAATCAAAGGCACAGAAAAGTACTCAAAAACCACATCCATACCATTCTCATTATGTACTTCCAACCATCCACTTCTTCTGTTACAACAGACTCAAAAGAGAAAGAAAAAGACGACCTAGACAGGACTGTGGCATCCGGGTTATCACCCCCAAGAATACCGGACTCAGACTCAGTTGAGCTGGAACCTGATTCCGACTCACAATACTCGGTGGAATCAGATTCCGGCTCACTACCTGACCCGGTGCTGCTCGACAAAAATCCCTCCTCGTACTGCCAAACGAGGGAGGGTGCGATGGATGCATCCAAAATAGTTGATCGTAGGCCCGCAGCCGTTTCATTCCCGATCATGGACACCGAGGAGTTATCCCCCAAGCACTTCTGTTCAATCGGAGGATCTGAAAGTAGACATGCCAGTGCTACCCCCATTTCAATGTCCTCAGACTCCAATTCCTTGCTCTGTTCAACCTCAACTGTCGGGTCTGTCTGCTCTCCGGCAACATCGTCCCCAGATAATTGTAGGTCAAAGAAAATTTCAAAACCTGGCACGCGCTTCTTCTCCACGTTTAGCCATGGTTCGGGGAAGCCACAAAACAGAAAGTCTTCCCCCTCCTGGACGAAGCGTCCGTTCAGGGTACCCTGAATGGGCCTATGCATCAGCTCAAAAGCTTCCCAGCCTGCTTTGCTCTGGCTCTTCCAGCCATTTCCTTTCCCTTTCTTACCCAATCCTCCTTGGTGGGCATAACCCAAACCAAAGGTGTGTGGGTTATGTGGTACCTCGGCCAGTGCTGCGACGCCCTTCCGGCCCTCTTTCCCAATCCCATCCCGGGGATGTGTTGGAGCCTGTTCATGAGATATATACTGCCTGAGCACTGATATACCCCCTCGCTAGCAGCCATGATGTTCTGTACAACCCGAGCCTCAGCCAGGGTAAAACCTGATATGAACACGTCCTCCATACCATGCTCAATTTCTAGAACAGGCGTAACACTTCCGGTGGTGGATGAATCGATGAATTTCCAAAGACAATGGCTACTCCCTTCCCATGGGGGTATTTCACCATTTGATGCAAGGTGGAGGACACCGCCTTTACCTGATGTAGCCACGGCCGTCCCAAAATAGGTTGAAGGTTGCAGGAACCTCTAAGACATGGAAATCTATCTCGTGCTGTCCCGCCCTACTTTAGTTTTAATTTTCACCGTCCCCATGACTTCTCTACTCGTGTTGCCATATGCCCGAATAACCTGGGTTGTTGGTACAAAATCCGCAATTTTCAAACCGATCGCATATGCTGTTCTTGCCGGATAGACGTTGATGGCGGATCCGGTATCAACAAGAACCACCGGTATCCATTTATTCTTACACTCCACGGAGATGTAGAGTGGCTTGTTATGGTTTGCCCCCTCAGGTGGCAGTTCCTTGTCGGAAAAAGTCAGCGTTGGGGTAGCCCCTCCCGGAAAGACTAATCCTACCAGCTGTTCTGGCGTGGTTTCTATCGAAAGCTTGGCCTTGTCCATGGCTGATAGGACAGCCTGTCTGTGCACTCGTGATGCCATAAGCAGTCCCCAGATGGAGATGTCTGCTTGTATCTTTTTTAACTGTTTGAGCACAGCCTCCTCTTCAAGTTGTTTCTCCTTCTGTTTCTCAGTCTCCCTGTCTTTCCCAGAAGCCTCTGGTTGATCTAGGTGCGGGGGTTTGAAGTACCGCCCACTCCTTGTCATATGGTCGACTTCTCCAATATACCAGGTGTCGTCGGGTTGGTTGTTTCCCCAATCTTCGTCCGTGTGGGCAAGACACAAATCGTCGTCCTCCCACCACATTCCATCTGTAGCCGACAGACACCTGTCCGGCTCTGGCATGACTGCTTTTATACCCGCAGTGCCTTCCATCCCTATGCTCGCAGCATCCTCTGTTTCTGTACTCGTAGCGGTTTCAGTCCTCACATGAGCCTTAGCCTTCCTGATCCTCTCAGAATCTTCAAACCTTTCCTGTCCTGACTGTGTTAATATAGCTGGCTGTTCGATAATCCCTGTAGTCAAGATGCTCCAATCCTGAGCGAAATCCTTCGTACCGGCATTCTCCGGCAATGTACTCTGACTTTCGGCCCTTCCGGCCTCGACTGATACCCTCGCCCCTGCCGGCCCCATTCTGGTTGGAACTCTTCCACCACATTCAGTTGATCATCCAGCCATCCAGTGGCCTCTGCCGATTCCTCATAATTGAACCAGTTGACTGCTGAGTCCCCTGGATCTTGGTCACTGTAAAGCTGGAGATTGGCAAGGTCCTCTTCCACAACCATTAGATTATCTGTCCCCTGCTCAAATCTATCCCCCCGGATCATACACAGTTCTGCTCTCTCTAGCAATTCTATACTTGGTTCAGGCTGACCTGCTGACAGGATGTAATCACTCGGATCGTAGGCTTTCCCAGCAAAATTCCCAGACTGCTCAAACTCCGACTCAACGGTTCCATCCTCCTTCGCAAACTCCCCCGTACCCTCTTCAACAGCCACCACCACTGGCTCAGGTTGGGTTGTAGAGATGTCCAGCATGCACGAAAAGTTAGTGCAGTCGGGAAGGAGCACCTCTGGCTTAGGTAGATGGGAAGGAGTGATATAGACGCTTGGATCGTAAGACACGACCCCAGTCTGGATACAGTTAATTGTTTTGGGAGGTGGAGCTTGGTTGTGTGTAGGGAGTGGGTTGGTTGTAACATTGGGTTTCTCGGGAGGCATAATCACCCCGTTATCGATGAGATCTTGAATCTCATGACGTAATCGGTAGCACAGGTCGGTATCATGACCGTGCTGTTGGTGAAATGCGCAATACTTGGCTGGATTGTGGGTAGGGGGAAGTTTTTCTGGTAATGGCCGCGGCTCTAGGGGCTTCAAGTGCCCTTTTCTGATTAAAACCCCCAGAGCTTTGGACAGGGGCATATATAGCGGAGCGAAGGTTCTTGTATTTTTGGGTGGGTATTTGGCTGTTTGTGGATGGCTTCCGGACGCACCGGAGAATGGCGTGGCTGCCATGGTTCTTGGAGGGGGGGTGGTGGTGACCATACTCACTTCGGAGGTCCTGGTAGTTGTAGCGCCGCTCGGGCCTGCATTAGTGTTACGATTGAAAGTTCTTCGGGGTTGCTCCCGGTCATTATCAATTAAGCCTTGCTTCAGTGCATCCTCGATCTGTACCCCCATTTCATGTAGATCGGCGAAGGTAGGAAAGGGGAGTACAATCATTTTCTGCATTAACTTCGGCTGGAGATTGCGCACAATCATCCGAATCTGATCTTTGTCTGTGGGCCTTAAGGTCATCATCGAAGCCTTAGCCCTCCATCTGGTCACGAATTCTGAGAAACTCTCTTTGGGCTCTTGCCTCGTTGTCTCGAGATCACGGGTCGTAATCTCGATTTGGGTATTATACGAGTATTGCGCGATGAAGGCCTCAGCCATCTCGTCCCACTTTCTCTTGACGTCATCTTCTAATTTGGCATACCATATGGCCGCCACACCCGACAGGGTCCGGCCGAATATAGACAGCTTCTGCAGTCTAGTGAGGCCCATTGGCTTAAAAACATCTGAAAACAATCTTAGGTGTACCATGGGGTCCCCGGATCCGTCAAACCGGTCGATATGAGGCATTTTGAATCTGTCAGGCAACGTCACAGTTGCGTCGGTATATCCATCTTCGATGTCAGGGATGGTCTTGACTCCCTGGGATCTCTTGAACAGTTTTTCAAGCTTGCTCAACTTTAGTGCTGTGGGGTCTGTCTCGAACTCAAAGGGAGAGTCCGGTAGGTTGGTAGGTGTTTTAGATAACTGGGGTTGGATTTGGGGTAGGATCGGGGGTGGAGGCTGTCCTGTGGGAATGTCCGTATCGTTCTGAACATTAGCTGTCTCCCCAAGGGTTGGAACTCCTGGCGGGGGAGGAACTTGCTGTGAAGTAGATGCTCCGTTTTGCTGTTGTAACCTCACGATTAACTATGCTTGTTCATTCATGACCGTGGCCTGCTGCTTGGCAAACTCTGCCTGTCGGATAGCATCCTGCTGCATCATTTTCATGCTCTCCTGAAGCTAGCGCACCATCTCTTCTAAGCTGGCCATACTGTTCTGCTCTGACTGAATTATCGATGTATGTTCCCTTTCTGTGGGAGGAGCAGAGTCCTGATCTCTACTGTACACAGGTGGGGTAGACAAAGCCCTCTGTACTGACTGCTGAACTGATGCCTTCTACCTAGCTGTCCTCCGTTTAGTAATCGGGGGTAGAGAGTGGTACACTAGTTGTCCGTCTACCAGATCCTCAGATCGATGGAGTCGACGACCTCTAGTCCAGAGTGCTTGGGGAATATCTACTGGGTCAGAAGCAATTGTGCTTGACTACCTAGTAAAAAGATAAATAAAGCGTATAAATAAACAGGCAATCGGCAACGTAACAGCATAAAATAAACATACAACACACAGTTGGGTATTATAATGTACTGCCAATGAGTTGGATACACTGTTTTTCAAACACTGATCTCTGTTCCCCAATCGTTGCCCCTAAATCTGAATCTGATACCCGCAGATAACTGATTCCCAAAAACACTGATGCCCGTGGGCCTGATACTCAAACTCACAAACCGGTACGTGTGTTCCTGTAGAGATACATTCTAAAAACACATAGCCAGTAAATGAGAGCCAATACATCCCTATGTTGGGGGAGGGTTTCCCTGTCTTAATTTTGTCAGGAGCTAGGGTTTCACTACGCACGCAGCAGTTTCAAACAACCTATATCGGGTAAGCAACCTGTCTTAGTTTGGAATGGTCACTATGGATTTCGAATATGCACTAGGTCGAATGGTCAAAAGGGTGCCTCGGTAAAAACCGGGGTTTGTGTTCCCATACTGGCAGAGCCCGCAACCGATCAGCCTTATGGCATGCTTTGACAAAGTCAAGCCTCCGGCAAACCGCTCAGGAATAGCAAATGGCCAACACGGTGTCCTAGGCGCACCAATGCACATGCAATGCAAAGAAACACATAAGTGAAATCAAAACAGGATATCATGAGTTCGAGTCAAGCTCTCTAAGTCCCCAGCAGAGTCGCCAGAAACTGTAGATGTCCCCGAACGTCCTGGGAGGGAATCCCGTTTTGTTCATTTTGTGGGTCTACTACAGTTCAGGACTCAAATTGTCACGGTTCTTAATCTGAACCAAAGAGTCAAAATCCGGCAAATCGTTTTTGAAAACAGATTTTTTGTAAAGAAGTGCCATACATGGACTGCTTTGCCAGATACAGAGTCGCCACCTAAATATTTTTTAATGGGAGAATTTAGGAAACCCTGACTCGGTGCCAAAGGCCACGTGTCCGTCATCACCAAAGTTGCCTCGGCTCGGGAACTTGGGTACGATTGGGGAAGGTCAGCTATGAGCACCCCCGCTCGCCCGATCAAAGATCGGCCTCTACTAACCATGATATCTTGTTTTGAAAACATTATGCGTTCTTATTCCGGTTATTAGCCTAGATTTACTACGTGATGCGCACAGCAAACAAGTATAGACTAAGTCGCCTAAATTGGAATAAAACATTTCATGTTTGTTTGTTTGAAAATGGTTTGATGGTGCCACCCGCAAGTAGGCTAAGACATGAATTTTGCCACCCTCAAGTGGGCTTAGAAAATATGGTTTTGCCGCTCTCAAATGGGCTTAAAACTCGCATTTAATGCATTGTTCCAATTTAAGTAACCCAACCTTCACCCACAGGCATTCAGGCAGTTATATCACATAAGCACATAGCCTCATGGTAAGCATGCTATCATGGCAACACTCACACTCATGCAAGGATGCTAAAACATAAATGCTTACTGAGTACTCCAAGCCAAAACAGAAACTAGTTAGTAATCATATGCATGATTCTAGTTCATGTTAAGATGGCTAATGCAACACATGCAAGATGCAACTATGATAGGCTCGGCTATTCTAAGATGGCATATGATAATGCTACAACTAACACGTATTCAACTTGGAATTGAAATACAATGCAATTAGTATGATGCGCCGAGCCCGGTGCATGCAAGACAAATGTATGGATGCACGCATGCATAGCATAAGGTATGCTAAGTTAAATATGCCCTAATACTAACCATTGAAAGCAGGTAAGTAAAAGGGAGAAAGAAGTGGGGGTTGGAAGACATACACACACTCACACACACTTATTACACAATTGCCCTCGCTCGGAGGGTCCGAATAAATATTACACAATCAAATGAATACTGCCAAATTAATTATTACATAACTTCTAATTAATTAACAAATTAAATGTAGAAAGAAAGTGGCCGCAGCCCTGCCTCGGAATGCGGGGATGATGCATGCTCGAGTCCGTCTCGCCCGGAAAACCCGTACCATGCCACTGTTGCCTCTGTTTACACTGCCCTGCTTCTCTGAAGACTGCAAAAACCTTGGAACATGCTCTGTGGATGTTGGGAATGCCACCGGCCAAGCACAAATACCACCGGCCAAAGGGAGGAACCACCGGCCACCTTTTTTTACTATCGGCCAAAATTAATGGCCGGCCGGCACTAAACTTAGCCGACCGGCCAAAACTCCCTGCAGAAACTGGTTTTTGACAGCAACAAAGGACAGACAGTGTATGGCATGGAATTTCAAGCAAATGTAAGCATGGCCACACTCCCTATCATGCAATGGACTCAAGGAAGCATGGCCCTCGGTCCTCGGGCCATCAATTGTGCGTTTTGATGCATGATGGCCTAAGAGGCCAAGGTTGCAATTCAATGAAAATGCATGCAACACACAAATGAATACCAAGACCCCATCATGTCAAAGTCAAGGGCCTCAGCGACCGAGAGTTGAGACGTGCTACATCACTTGTAGTATGAACACTTCTCACCTCTCAAGTTTGGCTTGACACCCCAAGCCAAACAATGCAATGTAAGTATATAAGCATGGCTCAAACATGCAAATGAAACTAAGGCACAAAGCATGTCAAATATGCAGCAAGTATGTGAGATGGCTCAAAATTAAACTAACATGCAAGTGAGATACAATGCAAACATGCTTCTAATGTAATGCAACACGCTCATGCAAAGGTGGATGTAGACCACAAAGAGGGAGACCTCAGCCCATCCCAAAAACAGTGGCTAAGGATGCCAAAAAAGAGGTACCAATCATAGAAGACAAACATGCCAATCGATAAGCCTAAGACCAAGGTATAAAAGCCAACTCAAGCACGCCTAAAGGAAGACAAACATGGACATTTAGACCAACAAAATCAGTGCTATAGCATGTGAAAATAAGCCCCTAAAACCCACACATGGCATCCCAAATGACCCAAACACATAGGCATACACAATGCACATTTCAAGGCATGAAATCACAACACTTCAAAGCATTGAAAGAGACACAAAGGACAATGTAAGACCACATTATATGGACTGAAATATGATCTCAACTGATGCCAAATGGTGATAATAGGCTAAGCTAGGCATGGTAGTGATCCATACACTCAAGGCTCACAATCCAAAATGCAAAGCAACTATATTAAGCATGCTAAACAAGACCAAATCAGTGGCCAACAGACCTTATGCATGACAAAATATGACCAAGAACTTCACAAAGTAGAGTCAAAATATGAGAGCATAGTGATCAAAAGTCATGACACATTTCTAGGCAAAATGAAGGAATACAAAGCAAGTACAAAATACATGCTAAGGGTCAACAAACCCACATGAGACAGAGATATAATATAACCCAAAAACACCCAAAAAGCCTCTGAAATGGAGTCATAAACAACTAAGCATGTATGCTACCATATGAGTCAAGAATGTGCAAAAATGAAACACAAAGGGGAAAGGGGTGTCCCTCCCCTATTCAAAACCTCAAACCTCCTTCCTCACCACTGAAAATCCACTGGATTTCAGTGGTGAGAAGGCTAACACACAAAGTTGACCGAAGCTTAACAAAAGAGTACCAAAAGAGGCCAAAATGAAGCCAAGAGGGGGAGGTCGACCCCGAATGCCAAAACAACCTTAATGAAAGATCTCAAGCATGCAAAAATAAGACTTTTTCTAGTTATACACAAAGCTCAAATCAACATGCAAGATAGGTAAAAAACTGTTGCAAAATTGGGGAATCTAAAGTAAAGAGATTACCCTTGAAGAACCCTTGATGAACAGTCAACGCAGCCCTCTTCTTTTGATCAAAACCAATCCAAAAACTCCAGAATAAAACCTCTAAGCCCCTCAAGGTCGAAGTAAGGTGTGATGGTGTGTGTCTTAGTGCAAAACTAAGGCCAAAACACACTTTTAGGCTCCCAAACACACACTAAGGATGAGAGAGAGGGAGATATAGAGAGAGAGGATGATATATCAGATATATATATATGTATTCTAGGTCTGGAGTTGTTCAACCTTTGACAATGGAGGAGGAGAGGGCCTTATATAGGCAAAGGAAATGTTTGAAGCTTCTCCAAGAAGCCAAACAAGAAAGGGTCAAAGGGGGCAAATGGGGAGAGGCTTCCCGAGGAAGCTTTGACAGTTGCGAAGCTTCTTGAGGAAGCTTTGACAAAGGGTCAAGCTTCCTCAAGAAGCTTTGACCAAAAGGGTGCAAAAGGGGCAAAACAGCCACACTATGCACGGGGAAGAGTGTTGGTGCATTCCAGCTGGCACAGCTGGCATGCACCATGCCTGAGGGGTGCAAAAGGGTCACACCGGCCAGCAAAAGAGGTCGCCGGCCAAATAAAGTGCCGGCCGGCCACATAAAGTGCCGACCGGCCATTAGTATCAAGAAACCATGGCCGGTGGCAACAATGAATGGCCGGTGATGAACAGGGGTGGCCGGTGGGGTGTGGGGATGGCCAACAAGCCATTCCCTGCCCTTCAAAGCAAAAGCACAAGCATTTGGTGCAAAACCAAACACAAAACAAACGAGTTGAGAGATCCTGAGGCAAGGCGCGCAGCCGAGGCCTCCGGGAACTCAAAACGAACACGAACATGGATAATCACCGAGTGTTCAAACGGTGACGTCCAAGTCTTGAGGACGGTCAAAAATGGGGTGTCTACAAACTGCGCAAAACATTTTGTTTTTGAAAGTTTTTAAGAAAGCGACAAATCGCTCGCGCTGAAGATAGTGTGGAACCAATCTGAATCAAGCTAGGGTCCTTCTCAGTACTCACGTTAACAAACATGATTTCATTCATTAAGGGCTTAGCATGCCTCTCTTGCTCTCAGTTTGATCAAAGTTTTGCAAAACCCGAGGAATCCCTCCCTCTTTGTTTTCACCGCAGTGTTAAAATTTTTTTTTGAAAAACTTAGGTCAATATAATGATTTCGAGGGTGCAGAAGAGCAAGTGGAATGTGCGGCCGTTCCATTCAAATCCTCTGGCACAACTAGCTCAAAGTAGCGGTAAGCACGGGAACATGATAGCCGTAGCTGTTTCATTCAAAACCTCCGGTTGCAACTGGCTCCACAACAGAGACAGACTAAAAAGAAAACAAAAGGGGTAATTACAAAACAAAAACGGTGTTCGAGACAACAACCCCAGAATCACCTGACATTCTATACAATGGGACTGACTCGGTACGACAAGACAGACCCTTAAGCAAAAAGACTGACTCAAGACAAAGAGACAGACTCAAGACAAAAACAAAGAACCGACTCGACACCCAAGCCAGAAATTATAGAACTGCATTCACAAATGCTCAAAACAGTGCGTGCCAGACGCCACATCTGAAATGAAACGAGTGCCGCCCGCAGGTGGTCCAACCCCTGATCACATACTTGCGCTATCTTCAAGATCCAACAACCCGGCGGCGACAGACTTTGCTGAGGTGGGTGGGAGGATGACCTCATTGTCGATCAAGTCTTGCACTTTGTGGCAAAGACGGAAGTAGTTGTCGGTGCTGTGACCGATTTGCTGGTGGTACGCGCAGTACAAGGTATCATCATGTGTGAGAGGGAGATTCTTCGGGAGAGGCCGAGGCTTAAGGGGTTTAAGGTGCCCCCTTTCAACAAGGATCTGGAGCGCCTTAGACAAAGGCATGTAGAGAGCATGAAAGACCTTGCGGCCCTGAGGCAGGTACTTTGAAGTCTGAGAATTCTTGCTAGGCGCACTAGCGAAAGGGTCGGCAGGCACTGCCTTGGCTTTCTGATCTTTCCCAGGTACAGAGTTGGGAATGAAAGGAACTGTTCTGGCATGACGGGGCCTATCCCGATCTTCCGCCTAGCTTGAACTTCTTTCGGTTGGAGTGGGGAAAGCATTATCCACAGTCTTAGCCACAACCGCGAATACTTGCTGCTTATTCATCCCCCCGGCTTTCAAAGCCTCGACTGCCCACAGCAGTTGCTCAACGGGATCAGCATCTGTTCCCACTTTGTTCTTACCTCTAGCCCCAGCTTGATCGAGGGTTTGGGTTGCTATATCAGAACGAAACCCGACCGTTGTTGACATGTCATTGCCGGAGTTTGAAACAGCTTCCGGTTGGCTGAGCTCAATTACAATCCGTCCCAGTAGCGGGGGCTCCTCCGACATAAAATTCCCGGCATACGACGCGGTTGGTGGCGAAGCCGACATCCCATAGGCGAGATCAGCCACAGACCTCTGGAGGTCGCCAATCATTCCCATCAGCTTGAACGTGGTGGGCTCACGAGCTTGATACAACTGGGGTTCCCAGATCGAGCGCGCAGCAGGCGACCTGGGCGGGTGTGGTACATCAACATTGGTCTCATCCTGGAAGATGATTCCTTGGTCTAATGCGGCTGCCATAACTATAATTTCCTTCGAACTTTCGGTCATCATAAGTCTGCTGAACTTGAACGGTGACTAACAGATCAGATATCTGTCTTGCCTCAGCAAAGAAGAACACCGGCTATTCTGAACTAACTCTCTGAACTGAAAGAGAAAACACACAGCGTTTCAGCCCAATCAGAACAGACACAAGCATAATTGAATAACTGTACTCTACTGCTGATCGCTGTTCCCCAAATCACTGCCCCAAGATTGAATCGGATACCCGCAGATATAACTGATTCTCAAAAACACTGATACTGATGCCCGTAGGCCTGATGCCCAAACTCGCAAACGGATATGTGCGTTCCCTGTGGAGGTCAACTCAAAAAGCACATAGCACATAACAAGTAAGTAAGAGCCAAAACACCCCTATGTTGGGGTACGGTTTCCCTGTCCTATTTTGTCAGGAGCTAGGGTTTCACTATGTACACAGTGGTTTCAAACAACCTATAATCGGGTAAGCCACCTGTCCTAGCTTTGGAATGGCCACTATGGATCCGAATATGCACTAGGTCGAATGGTCCCATCGTGGTAGAGCCCGTAACCGGTTAGCCTTATGGCACGCTTCTCGAAGCGAGCCTCCGACAAACCGTTCAGGAATAGCAGACGGCAAACACTGTGTCCTAGGCGCAGCAATGCACATGCAATGCAAAGAAACACATAAATGTAATCAAAACATGATATCATGAGTCCGAGTCAAGCTCTCTAAACATCCCCAGCAGAGTCACCAGAAACTGTAGACGTCCCCGAACGCCCCGGGTGGGAAACTCCCGTTTCGTTCGTTACGGGCTCACTACAGTTCGGACTCAAATTGTCACGGTTCTAAATCTGAACCAAAGAGTCCAAATCCGGCAAATCGTTTTTGAAAACAGATTTTTTGTAAAGAAGTGCCAAACATGGACTGCTTTGCCAGATACAGAGTCGCCACCTAAATATTTTATTTTGGGGAATTTAGGAAACCCTGACTCGTGCCTAAGGCCACGTGTCCGTCATCACCAAAGTTGCCTCGGCTCGGGAACTTGGGTACGATTGGGGAAGGTCAGCTATATGAGCACCCCCTCTCGCCCGATCCGAAGATCAGCCTCTACTAACCATGATATTTAGTTTTGAAAACGTTATGTGTTCTTATTCCGATTAATTAGCTAATCTTACTATGTGATGCGCACAACACAAAAGTATAGACTAGATCGCCTAATTTGGAACGAAGCATCGCATATCCGTTTGTTTGGAAATTGGTTTGAAATTTGCTACTCGCAAGTAGGCTAAAACATGGATTTCGACAAGTTGTTCCAACTCAAGTAATCCAACCTTCACCCACAGGCATTCAGGCAGTTTATATCATATAAGCATATAGCCTCATGGTAAGCATGCTGTCATGGTAACACTCACACACGTGCAAGGATGCTAAAGCGTAAATGCTTACCTAGTGCTCCAAGCCAAAATAGAAACTAGTTAGTAATCAAATGCATGATCCTAGTTCATGTTTAAAATGGCTAATGCATCGCATACAAAATGTCACTAGAATAGGCTCGGCTAATCTATGGATGGCATGTGAAATGCGACAGATAGCATATATTCAAGTTAGATTTGAAATATTATGCAGTTAGCATGATGCGCCGAGCCCGGTGCATGCAATACAGATGAATGAATGCACGCATGCATAGCATAAGGTATGCTAAATTAAATATGCCCTAGTACTAACCATCAAAAGCAGGTAAGTAAAAGGGAGAAAGAAGCGGGGGTTGGAAGACATGCACGCACGCACCCACACTTATTACACATTCGCCCTCACTCGGAGGGACCAAAAGAATATACAAATTAATTAACCTACAAGCTAATTAAATAAGTTACAGACCACCTAATTAATTAACAAATCAATTAAGCTAAGGAAAGCAGTAAAAGGCCTCGGGAAGAGGGATGCACGCATGCTCGGATTGGCTTTGCCCGGAAATCCAATGCCATGCACAAGCTGCCTCTGTTTACCCTGCTCTGCTCCTCTGGAAATTGCACAAGTCCCAAGGAACACTCTATGAACACTGTGGAACACCACCGGCCAAGGGGAATCATCACCGGCCATGGAAGGATGGTCACCGACCATTGGTTGAGCTCTCGGCCATCAATATTTGGTCGGTCGGCAGTAGAGATGGTCGGCCGACCATGTATGCCTGCAGAAACCTGTTTTGACAGCAGCAGAGGGCAAAACATGGCATGGCAATGCATTTCAAGCAATGTTTGCACCAACCACACTCCTTATCATATTTATGACTCAAAGGAGTTTGGTACTCGGCCCTCGGACCGCCAATCGCGCATTCCAATGCGTGATGGCCAAAGAGGCCAAGTTGTGCATTTTGATTTCAAATGTAATGCAAACCAAATAAACACATAAGGCCCAACCTCTATCACTTGATCAAGAGGCAAGACATGCATGCCAAATGCAACCTAAACATGTTAGCTAAGTATGCAACGTGAGCATGCAAGCAAGCAATGTGCACTAGGCACTCAACCTAAGCAAACAAGCATGCAAGGCATTCAATAACAATGCTAATGGCAAACATGCAACAACATGTGAGGGAACTAACATGGAGACATGCAAAGCAATTTAGCAAAGGAAATGCATGCCAAATGCAAAGTGTTTCAAGCATGCAACACATGCGATGGGCTAAACATACAACGACACACAAGGTGAGCATGCGACAACATGCAAACAATGGACTTATACCAATTTGGGTAGCTCTCAAGCATGCCAAAATTAGTGGCCAAATGCGAAGGAGATGAGGGCCAAAACACATACAAACATGCATGCAAACATGGTCCGACACTTAGGCATAAAGAAGCAATTTTTAAGCACACTTAAAAGGGACAAACATGGACATATGGCATGCATGTTAAACTCTGAAAATCATGTTAGAAAACGGTGCCAAACCAACTTAACAAGACAAGCATAGCATGCAACAATGTCCAAAACTCAAGACAAGCCAAGAGGCTTAAACCATGGCCATGCCAACCAAGCCTCACAAGGCTAAGAGGACTTAGAATAGTCTCAAGGCAGACCTAAACAAAGCTAAGGACACACCTAGATGGCATCTAAGTGGCCTACACATGGAAGCATACAAAAGAGGCCAAACATGGAGCACAAGATTACAACCTTTTAAAGCATTAAAGGAGCATCAAATGCAAGCATACAAGCATACCATGGGACTGAAATGATGCTATAAGTGGTGCCAAACCACTGAAACAAGCTAAGCAATGCATGCTCAACACTCACACACCCGAGGCTAGCAAGCCAAAATGCAAGGTGGTTATACAAAGCATGTCAAGCATGGCCGAAGCAATTAAAAACAGAGCTAAAGCATACTAAAACACGCATAAAAGCTTCACAAAGCTTGGCCAAAATCATGCTAGAACAAGGCTCAAAGCACAAAGCATGTTAAGGCAATTCATGGCATTACAAGACAAGTATGCTGGCATGCATGGTGTGTCTAAACCAAGTAAAAATAGTGCTATATCACAGTAAAATAAGCACAAATAACACTTAAGACATGGCCAACATGATCTTAAAAATGGTGCTCACACATGAGGCAAAAATGGCCCATTTTGAAGACAACAAGGAGAGGGGATGGCCCTCTCCTTCTTAGGACCTTAAACCACCATCCTCACCACTGAAATCCGTCAAGATTTCAGTGGTGAGGAGGCCCAAACAAGGTGGTCCCAGAGCTCACCAAAATAGCACAAAATGGGGGCCAAACAAGGCCTAAGAGGGGTCAAACAACCCCAAATGACAAAGCAACCTTAAACAACTATTTTAAGCAAGTAAAAACAAGACTTTTATATGTTATACACTAAGCTCAAAAACAGATGCAAAGTAGGCAAAAAGACTATGCAAAAATGGGATATTTAAAGGTAAAGTTCTTACCTTTGTAGACCCCTTCAAGAACAGCACTCCAGCTGCTTTCCTTAGGCCAAAACTAGCTCAAGAACTTTGAAAATCACTCCTTAGTACCTCAGTAGCCAAAGGAAAGTGTAACACTAGGTGTTTGTGTACAAAAGTAAGGACAAACACACACTTATACACAAAGAGAGGAAGATATAGAGATAGAATAGATACACTATGCTAACCCTAAAACCAGACCTCTGGAGCTTTTTTTTGTAACCCTAGAGGAGGGGGGAGAAGCCTCTTTTTTATAGAAGATCACTCTTGCAAAGCTTACAAAACAAGCTAAGCAAGAGTGAAATCCCTCCATACACGTGTATGGAGGGGGTGCAAAGTGGGTGCCAGCTAGCACAGCTGGCACAAAATATCTGCTAAAAGCAGATGAACAGTGGTCGGCCAGCCAAAAATGCCAAATGACCAAAACAATGGTCGGCCGGCCACAAATAGTGCCGGCCGGCCATCACCAATGGCCGGTAGCAACAAAACATGGCCGGTGGCCTCAAGCCATGGCCGGTGAGGTGTGGGGATGGCCAACAAGCCATTCCCTGCCCCTCACAAGCAAAACAAAAGTGTTAGGTGCAAAACCGAACACAAAACAGTCGAGTCGAGAGATCCTAAGGCAAGGCGCATGGCCGAGACCTCCGGGAGCTCAAGACGAACACAAACAAGGATGATCACCGAGTGTTCGAATGGTGACGTCCAAGTCTTGAGGACGGTCAAAAATGGGGTGTCTACACCGCCCCGAACGTCCCGACTCCACACGCGAAGGCGCGAAATCAGTTTGTTCATTAACTACTACAATTCGACTCAATGTCACGGTTCTGAATCTAATCTTGCAAAGTGCAATGTAAGACCGATAAATCACCAAAGAGTCCAAATCCGGCAAATCGTTTTGGAAAACTGATTTTTATAAAGAAGTGCCAAACATGGACTGCTTTGCCAGATACAGAGTCGCCACCTAAATGTTTTTGTTTTGGGAAATTTAGGAAACCCTGTCTCGTGCCGAAGGCCACGTGTCCGTCATCACCAAAGTTGCCTCGGCTCGGTAACTTGGGTACGAGAGGGAAAGGTCATGCAATGAGCACCCCCGTGCGCCTGATCAAAGATTGGCCTTTACTAACATGATATTTTGTTTTTGAAAACACGTGTTCTTATTCCGGTTATTAATCTAACCTTACTATGTGATGCGCACAGCATACAAGTATAGACTAGATTGCCTAAATTGGAATAAAACATTTCATGTTTGTTTGTTTGAAAATGGTTTGAAGGTGCTACTCGCAAGTCGGCTAAGATGTGGCTTTGCCACCCTCAAGTGGGCTTTAAAACTCACATTTCGATGAATTGTTCCAATTCAAGCAATCCAACCTTCATCCACAGGCATTCATGCAGTTAAACATTTAAGCAGTTAGCCTCATGGCAAGCATGCTAAACATGGCAACACTTACACTCATGCAAGGATGCTAAAGCGAAAAACACTTACAGTGTACTCCAAGCCAAAACAACAACTAGTTAGAAATCATGCATGATCCTAGTTTATGTAAAGATTGCTAATGCAACACATGCAAAAATGCAGCTAAAATAGGCTCGGCTATCCTAAGATGTCATGTAAATGCAACTTGATAACATGCTGTTAAACACGTATTCAAGTAAATGTATTGAAATATAATGTGGTTAGTATGATGCGCCGAGCCCGGTCCATGCAACACGAATGATTGTATGCAAACATGCTAGCATAAGTATGCTAATTGAAACATGCCCCAAAACTAACCATTGAAAGCGGTTAAGTAAAAGGGAGAAAGACATGGGGTTGGAAGACATTCACACACTCACACACACTTATTACAACAATGCGCCCTCTCGACAGAGGGTCTGAATGAATCAACTAACTAGCTATGCTATGCTAATTATTACAAAACAACTAATTAACTAACTTACCTAATTAATTATTACAAAACTTTAACTAATTAATCAAATTAATTAAATTACAAAACCAAATAATTAAGAAACTAAATAGGCTGCCACAGCTCTGCCTTGGAATGATGAATGATGCATGCTCGGTCGCGTCCTCCAAGAAATCCACCACCGTGCCTAGTGTTGCCTCTGTTCGCACTGTTTTAGACTTCTGAAAATTGTGCCAATCTCCAAAACTCTTCTGATCCACCTCATGGACATGTTGAGAGGTCATCGGCCAAGAGGAGCGGCCATCGGCCAATTTCAAGGCTATCGGCCAATTATTGATAGCCGATCGGCACACTAGATAGCCGATCGGCCACTTCTTCCTACAAACTTCTCTTTTGCTGCAACAGAGCACTAATAGAGGCATGGTAGTGTATTTGCAAGAAAATGTGTGTGTAACCACACTCCTTATCTTGTCTAAAGCTCAAAGGAGTGTAGTGCTCGGCTCTCGAGTCATCAATCACGCATCTCAATGCATGATGGCCAAAGAGTCAAGCTTGCACAAACTCAGTAAATGCATGACAAACAAGACACTTGGACCATCACCTTATCATGGATAGTCAAAGGCAATGGAGACCAAGGGAGATTGGCTCATTTCATCACTTCAAGTATGAAATGAGCTAATCCACCTTGTGTTCAAACACAACACCGTGTTGAACACAACGCAATGCACACATACAACATGACATGCAAAACTCTCATGCTAATCTTGACATGTTAAGATGGTAAGCAAGACTCTATCATGCAAACACTCATGCACAACATGTTAAGGGGCCAAGAACACCAAGGCTAGTGAAGAGGATAACACTATAAGCATGCATCACAATGCTCAAACATCCAAACCAACTCAGAACAGAGTTACATGACACCCAAAACAGTGGCAAAACATGCTGAAATGGAGACTCGAAGGATTAGCCAAGCATGCATACATGTTAATGCAAGATTAAGGTGCAAGACATAACTCTCCAAAGGCATTCAAAGGATGAAACATGGAGTACAATGGCATATGTTCCAGCACTGAAATGTCATGCTAAATGACTTAAAATCATGCAAACAACTCATGTGATGCATGTTACAAGGCTTAAGTATCAAAGCTAGTGAAGTGTTTTACACTAGAGGCATGCAAGACAATGGTCAAATGGCCAAACCAGCCCGAAACAGACCTTATGCAGGCCAAAACAGTTGCCAAAATGGACTGAGATGATGGCTTGAAAGGCAAGAAAATGAGGCTCATGCAATGGCTCACAAATAAGGCATAAAGGTACAACTCTCAAGAGCACTTAAAGAGTGGAAAACATGGAAGTGTAACAACACTGTATGCTCTGAAATATCATTCCAAATGACGCCGAGGCATGCAAACATCACAAGTTTAGCATGGTAGGGGGCCTCAAAACTCAAGATTAGTCAAGGCATTTGCACTTTAGCTATACAAAACATGAGTCATATGGCCAAGTTAACCCAAAAACAATCGTAAAGCATGTTAAAGCATTATAAAAAATGTGCTGGAATAGAGACAATACATGCTAAAATAATAGGCTACAACAACAAGCCTGAAAGGCTAGCAAAGATGATTTACACTACAAGTGCAATCAGCATGCAAGGGGTGACCAAGACAGCCAAAAACAGAGTTATGGCAGGTCTGAAAAGTCACAAAAATGAGCCTAAACAAAGCCACAAAGAAGTAAAAACACATGCTCATTTGGTTGGCCATCAACACATGCTAACAAGACAAGAGGAGGAGGGGACCACCCCCTCCTATTTTGAGCCTCAAAATAGGTTTTCTACCACTGAAAATCCACTGGATTTTAGTGGCTAAAAGGCCAAAAAGAAGTTGTTTGAAAAGCTTGAAAGTTAGCTTAAAAGGCCTTATAAGCCAAGGAGCAAAGGGAGGATAACCCCCTAGCCAACCAAGGCACAAACCAACACTTTTAGGACTGAAAAACAAAGGAAAAATAGAGGTTTTTGTAGTTCAACACCACCCTAAAAATAGCCCCAAAATAGTGTGAAAAGATGGCCAAGCAAGCATGCAAAATAAGCTAAAAGGGAGAGAGTTCTTACCCTTGATGCATAGCTGCGAAACTAGCCCAAAATTTGAGCCAAACCCACCGTTTGGAGCTCTAACAAAGCCCCAAAGAATCTCAGCTCAATGGTGGTCAAGTTTGGTTAAGGGTGCTTAGGCAAGGAGAGGTGTATCTAAGCTTTCATGCACAAAAGAGTAAGAGAGAGTGAACTCTAGAGAGAGAGGCAGAGATTAAGCTCTGAAAATTGTAGAGAGAGAGAGAGGGATTTTAGTGTGAGAAGCTCTCAAAACTTTCTAACCCTCTAAGATGTTCTCCCCTTTGAATATGAGATATAAGGCTCTCATATATAGCAAAATATCACCTTTGGTCGAAATATCTGAGCTAGGATAGGTGGGACTAGTTGGAAACAGCTGGAGGAGAAATATCTGCCAAAAAAAAAATGAATTTGGGTCACTCTTGGCCAATCGGCCATCTTTGGTGCCGATCTGCTACTTGTGATGGCCAGTTTGCTACTTTTTTGGCTGATCGGCACATTTGTGGCCGATAGTAAATTCTGCTCTGCAGGTCCAACTTCAAATGGGCATAACGCCTTCATATGAACTCCTTTTCAGGTCATTCTTGTGCCCAAATTGAAGCCCCGAAAGTAAGCTTTCCAATGGTGGCATCCTTGCATCAAAATTCCAACTGTGAAAAAAGTTATGCCTCTTTTAGTGAAGACTGCTCAGTTTCGGTCCAACCGGAATAATGCCCAACTTCAACCAATCATATCTCCTCCATCCGGACTCGTCTTTAGGAGATTCTTGAGTGAAAAATGAAGCCCCGGAAGTCTTATTTCCAACGGTGGTGGCCTCATAGCTTAAATCCAAGTATACAAAATGATAGGCCCAATTTATCGGGGACCGCTCGACTTTCTCTTAGCGATTCATGCTCATCTTCTTCTCCAACTTGGTTTCTTCCTCTCTCTCTTTTTTTTCTTCCACTCCAAACCCCTAAACAAGGTGTTTTGAAAGATTTTCCAAAGATTTCATCTATCTTTCATTCATTTCCACTTTGTCCTTGCTCGGTTTACCGAAAAGCGCAACATTTGACAAAATGCGAGCCTCGGAACATCGCAGAAACCTTTTTCAAAATATTTTGAAAGAGAGGATTTTAAGATCTAAATCTTTTTTGGTCCAAAAATGGGGTGTGAGGTTTGGATTTGACTCTCTCATTGCCTGAGAAATCGAACCTTTGCACTACACAACTTTCACCACCAAGTAAACCATTAGCAGCGCTCAAGTCTTAAGGGCGGTAAAAAATGGGGTGTCTGCAGTTGCCCCTCTTTGATAGAGCTCGAAGTCGTGAAATGACATGAGTGAATGTCAAAGCACAGAGACGACCCATTTTTGACAAGACTGAAGACTTGGACAAACAAACAAAATACAGGTAAATAAATGGTTGCGCCCGCAGGCTGTCTACGTATCCCTTTGCAAGGAATCAAACCAGCGTAGTTTAGGGGCAAGATGCAAATGATACACAATACAGCAAAATAGTGTAAATGATACACAATGTAATGAAACAATGCAAATGACATGCAATGTAATGAAATAATCATACCACAAGCAGCACAAAACAACACTAATATCATAAAGGGATGGAGATGCAAAATCAACCTACGTTTTACATAGAAAAGGTGTCGGAACCCTCAAACCACAACTCTCTTAGTGGGATAGGTTTGTGCACAGGCGGAACTATGTGTTTCATAGCAAGAATACAAGTAATTGGGTGGCATGATATAAGTGAGGAGTAATCTGCTGAAGAAAGATCATGATCCTACATGCTGGATGCAACAAAAACAAACTACGATGCAATGGATGCAGTGGATGCAATGAATGCAATGAATAAGGTGCACGGCCAAACCACATTTCTACCTAGCAAAGGTATGGGCACAAAACAGACCACGTCAAGCACAGAAAAGGTGCCGACACCCTTAGACCACAATTCTCTTAGTGGAATAGGCGCGTACACATTATCACAAAACCATGCTTCAATGCGAAAAGTATGGGCACATGCCAGACTAAGCTTAACATGGAAAGGATGCAAGCGATAAATGGACAATGCAGTACATGCATGCAATATATTCTATATACAATGCAAGAGACATAACATATGTGATGCAATAGATAATAGATGCGATGTAACGGATAGTACAGTAGATGCAAAGGGTGACATACTCCAACCATGCTAGAATCGTGAGAGAAGGAAAAACAAATCTCAAACACGCCGAAATCGTGTAAGGAATGGGACACTTAAACCAAGCTGAAAACGTGAAATGAGGCCCGAAAACAACCGCCCAGGTGCACGCACAACGCAACCTGAGATGAATTCCAAACACACTAAATCGTGTGAGGAAAAGAACACTCTAACCACGTTGAAATCGCGAGAAGAGGCCCGAAAACAACCGCCCAGGTGCGCGCACAACGCAACCTGGGATAAATTCCAAACACGCTGAAATCGTGTGAGGAAAAGAACACTCTAACCATGCTGAAATCATGAGAAGAGGTCCAAAAACAACCGCTTAGGGTAAACTAAGAATCAAAAACCATACGAGATTACATTTCATGCGTCCTGAGATACTCTAATCACGCTGAAATCGTGAGAAGAGGAAAACAAATTCCGAACACGCTGAAATCGTATGAGGAAGGGCACACTCTAACCACGCTGAAATCGTGAGAAGAGGTCCGAAAACAACTGCTCAGGGCGCACTCGACGCAACCTAAGATAAATTCCAAACACACTGAAATCGTGTGAGGAAAGGAACACTCAAACCACGCTGAAATCGTGGGAAGAGGTGCGAAAACAACCGCTCAGGCTCGCGCTTCACGCATCCCAAGATAAAACACACCCAAGGCCGCGCTTCACGTGTCCTGAGATAAATTCCAAACACACTGAAATCGTGTGAGGAAAAGAACACTCTAACCACGCTGAAATTGTGAGAAGAGGTCCGAAAACAACCGCCCAGGTGCGCGCACAAAGCAACCTGAGATAAATTCCAAACACGCTGAAATCGTGTGAGGAAAAAAACACTCGAACCACGCTGAAATCATGAGAAGAGGTCAGAACCCGCTTGGGCTCGTGCTTCATGCGTCCTGAGATAAAACACGCCCAGGCTCGCGCATCACGCGTCCTGAGATAAATTCCAAACACGCTGAAATCGTGTGAGGAAAGAGACACTCTAACCACGCTGAAATCGTGAGAAGAGGTCCGAAAATAAACAATCAGGAGTGTGTTCCACACAACCTGAGAAAGCCCCGGGGGATAACGATCCTAAACACTACTTAGCGTAAAAGGATAAATAATAAAAGATAACACAAGATGCAAATAAATGCAATAAGTGCAATGATACGATACATGTTACAACATGTTACAAGCAATGTAGTGCATGATGTTAGGGAATGCAAGGAACAAACAAAATGGTGCTTTAAAAAGCACCTCATGGGGTGAGTGGCGATGAACCGCTCTACTCTGACGGGGATCTCCCCTTGTGTTCTTCGAACTCTTACCTTCAACTCACAGTACAAAGGTCTTGAAATGCTGACAAGGGGTAACTTCTGCATATAGAAACCACAAATGCCGTTTTCCTTCCTGATCATATTCACAACTTTCCCTATTCTCCAACGGGGTGACAGACTAGGTTGGTTCAGTATCCAGAATTGAGACAAATACACATGCTATCTCAATCTATGGGGTTGCCATACAGATTTGAAACCGAGGATACACCCCTGGGTATTTAAACCAAACTTTAGTCTCAAAAATTCCAAAACTTTATGTTCTAGGCATCAGCCATTCGAACTCTAGTTTCCACCGTTGCAGTTGATCTCTTAGGAACTCATTGCAAACACAGCTACGATAACTCTGGCGGCGAATGGTACTCAGGGAGAGCGTTTCTGATTGCCATTCTGGCTTTGAAGTAGGCTTGATCTTGCGCTTGAGGTAGAGGCACACTCATACTTCGGAGCATTGACAAGGCCTGAAGAGGTACACCTGGAATACAATCTCAGAACTTTCTGAAGTTGAAACAAACTCAAATGCTCCCAATTTTCCCTCTTTTCTTTTGCTTTGCAGTCTGGAACCTATGTAGCTTCAAATAGGTCCTTGTTCAACTGTTCTCATATGACCTGGGTTGAACCCTGCGGTTTTATAAAAGAACAAATCCTGTTTTGCACATATGTGGAGAACGACATAGCACTCTGAGCACAAAACGATTTTTTTGAAATTGAAAATGAAAATGAGTTTTTGATTGGGTATTGAGCCTACGACTAACCACAGCAAAAATGACTCAACAACGGAAAACAAAGGCAAAACAACCTAAACACATCTATTAACGCACGAAACGACTCAAAACAAGAATTGAGACAAACATAACACAACAAAACACAAGACTCAAATGTGCACAGGGAGCCTGTTTCTCCGGGTATTGTTTTCCCACCCTTTCTCATTTGTGATTCTCACATCACTCTGGCACTCAATCTTTATTTTTCTGAAAAAGCCCTTTTCTCACTTTTTCTCTCAGCACACTTCTCTCTATTCTTCAATCTCTTTCATTTTTTAACCCTCCCCTGAGTGGTTGATGGATAAACAGGAAGTTGTGGGCTCTTGCCTCTACCATTCTGCTAGATTCTTCTTCTTTTGCTCACAACAGTGAACTTTCCCACAGAGGGGTTGTGCTATAACTGGGTGTGTAGCAAATCTGCAGCTGACATCGGTTGATGATGCCTTTGGCCAGTTCGGATGTGACCAGACCTTTTCGGATAAGGGAGTGGAATATCCTGCTCCATTCCAGTTTGTGTTTCGCATTTGGCTTGATACCTTGCTGCTTGGAGGATGAGAGAGCTTTTGGCCCTTTGTTGTTAACTTCAGTGGTGCCCTTTTCTGGTAGGCAGAGTGCCCTTTCTAGCAAGTATGTTGACAATGGGGAAAAGACAGAACACCTGACTCAACTGTGCCCCTAGTTCATCACTTTGACCATTTTTTGTTTTGGTTTTCTACTAAAACAATTTTGACCAATATGAGAGTTAAATTAACATACTTGTTCAACTTTTTGATTTGAAATCATGCAAGTCAGGCTGTGAGCACTGAAAATATTCCTTTTTCGGGTTCAAGAAATGGTCTAGTTTTGGAAAAATGGAATAATTTTCGAGAGAAAATTAGTCAACCTCATTAAAAATTCTCAAAAATTGTTTTTACAAATGGCCACTGCTCGACCAACACAGAATTTACTCTTGAGATGCACAATCTTAGGTCCAAAACAATGGAAAATTGCCCCTTGTCTAAATGGCACTGCACAGCAACGAAAAGTTGCCCCTTGTCTGAATGGCACCACAACGCACTGTAATCTGTCCTCAAAGTGACGATCACAACCAAACTCTCGGATGATCAGAACCATTACATGGACACAATCGATTTGGAAGTGTTTATGGCTAGACTTCATAATGAAGTTGCCTACGTATCCCAAAGATGGGAATCAAGCCTGACGTAGTTCTGGGTTAAGGTACACTCGGGTATTTAACCTCTCCTTTTGTGCTCTAACTTTTGCCAAGGCCGCCCTTCCGGGTTTTCAACCTTGCGAGTTATGTTCTTCTTTTCTTTTCTTTTCTTTTCTTTTTCTTTTCATCTTTTCTTCTTTTCATTTTTTTTCTCTTTTTTTTTTTGTTCTATTTCTTTTCTTTCTTTTCTTGCTCTAACTTTTGCCTGGGTTGCCCTTCTGGGTTTTCGGCCCAACGAGCCTCTCAAGGGTAAAAGAGGTTGCACTGGTCCATGTTGATCGATTTAAGATCTCAAAGCCATATGAATCCAGGAGAATGGCTGTTATTCGATGATGATGTAAGAGTCCATCCAACCGGGTCTGAATTGCCCCCAGTGTTGTGGATAGGAACTCAATTGTCCTTCAGCAATACTTTCTTCTTTCCTCCCTCCTGGGATTTGGCATTCTTGCCGATCTTCGTTAGCTTGAGAAATGTCCCAATTTTTGACTCTTCGCGCACATCTGACATTTTTTTGCCCCAAGTTCAAGGGCTGCTTCTCATCCAGCTTTGCAAGCTTTCTTTTGATCATATCTGATCTTCTTGCCCCTAGTTCAAGGGTTACTTCTGATCTGGCCATGCAAGCCTCACATCGTGGTTGACCGTTGAACATTCTGAATCCAAGTTCAAGGTTTAAAAGCAAGAGGGTCGAGTCTCGAGTCTGAGAGCGATCCTATGTTGCACAATCTCAAGAGTGATTCCACACAGGCCTTCGCAAGACCACGCAAAACATTTTTTGAAATCTTTTAAGAAAGTGACTAATCGCTCGCGCGGAAGACAATGTAGAACCAATCTAGATCAAGCTAGGATCCTTCTCAGTACTCACATTAACAAGCATGATTTCATTCATTAAGGGTTTAGCATGCCTCTCTTCCTCTCAATTGATCAAATTTTTGCAAATCCCGAGGAATTCCTCCCTCTTTGTTTTTATCACAATGTTCAAAAAGTTTTGAAAAACTTAGGTCAATGCAATGACTTCAAGGCACAGAAAAGACACAATTTTTAGTCAAATACTACCATCTTATTCAGAACTTCTAGCACAACTGGCGCAAGGCTGAAACAGACTCAAAGGAAAGTGAAAAGACAAACACAAAACAAACAAGTGATGTTCGAGGTAACACCCCCGAAATCACCCGTCTCTAACACAACAGGATTGACTCGATACAACAAGACAGACTCAATTCAGTTAAAATGACTGAATCAATGCAACACAACAAGACTGACCCAACACCCAAGTCAGGAAGTAAAATAAATAACATTTGCACATGCTCAAAACAGTGTGTGCCATCCCCAAATCTGGAGTAAATTGAGCGCCATCTGCAGGTGGTTTATCCTCCGATCACATAATCACATTATCCCCCAAGTTCACTGACCCAGTGCCGATAGACTTTGCAGGACCTGGCGTGATGATGACCTTTTTATCAATCAGATCTTGTATTTCGTGGCAAAGACGAAAACACATGTCAGTGTCATGGCTGGTTTGTTGATGAAAAGCACAGTACTTAGCCGGGTTGTGGGAGAGAGGAAGTTTATTCGGTAATGGCCGCGACTCCAGGGGCTTCAGATGCCCTTGTCCTATAAAAGTTTGGAAAGCTTTGGACAAAGTCATGTAGAGGGGATTGAAGACCCTTTGGCCTTGGGGTGGGTACTTCGAGGTTTGTGGATTTTTACTGGATGCACCGGCAAAGGGATTGGTAGGCGCTGACTGGGTTTGCTGATCTCTTCCGAGTGCAGGATTAGAGTTGAAAGGAACGTTTCTGGTACAACGGCCCTTCTCCCGACTTGCCCCTTGATTCAAACAGCTCTCATTCTGAGTGGCAAAAGTGCCATCCACAATATTTGCAACAACTGTAATCACTTGCTGTTTGTTCAATCCTTCGGCTTTCAAAGCCTCAACAGCCCACTGAAGGTGTTCATGGGGATCAATGTCTACCCCTACCTTGTTCTTTCCACTCACCTCCACTTTGCCAAGGGATTGGCCTTCTTCAAATGCAGCCCGTCCCAAGATTAGGGAGCGTTTTGACATGAAATTCCCGGTAGGTGGTGTGGTTGATGACGGAGCCAATAAACCAAAGGCTAAATCTGCCACAGTTCTCTGAAGATCTTCGATCATTCTCATCAGCTCAGAAGTAGTGGGCTCACAGGTTTGAGATGATTGGGGTCCAGGTGCATCCATCATGCACAAGTCCGTGCTTTCTGGAATGAACACCTCAGGCTTGGATAGATGGGCTGGGGTGATGTATATGCTGGGGTTGTAGTTGGATGGCAGTATATGGATCTGATTGAGATGCAAAGACGACAGGTCAGTATTGGCCTGAGGTCCTTTAGGTGGAGGTATGGCCTCTTCGTCAATAAGATCTTGAATCTTATGACGGAGGCGGATGCAACGGTTCGTATCATGACCGTGTTGTTGATGATAGGCACAATATTTAGCTAGGTCATATCTTGGTGGAAGAGGATTTGGAAGGGGTTGAGGTTCTAGGAGCTCTAGGTGCCCTTCTTCTCACAGCATTCTCAAAGCTTGAGAGAGACTCATGTAAAGCGAATGGAAATTTCGAGCTTGGGGCCGATTTGAAGTGGTCGATTTTTGGCCATTGAGAGAAGTGGTGATAGTGTCTACTTCTGAGCATTTCGCAGCTGTGCTACCATCAGTAGCAGCATTGGAACTGCGAACAACATTCTTCTTCAAAGGCTCATTATCTTTGGCAAAAATCCCTTGTCTGATAGCATCCTCTATTTGAACCCCCATTCCATGAAGGTCTGGAAAGGTAAACAGAGGTAGAACGATAATCTTCTATAGTAACTTGCCATGCAGATTCCGAACAATCATCATGATCTGATCTTTGTCGGAAGGCCTTGTAGTCACCATCGAGGCCTTTGCTCTCTATCTCGTCATGAACTCTGAAAAACCCTCCTTTGGCTCTTGGCGGGTGACTTCGAGATCACGAGTTGTGACCTCGATCTGTGTGTTGTAGGAGTATTGAGCAGTAAAGGCCTCAACTAGCTCTTCCCAGTTCTGTTTCACGGAGTCCTCCAATTTTGCATACCAGATTGCGGCTATCCCAGACATGGTTCGGCCGAAGAGAGACAACTTTTGGGCTGTGGTCAAACCCATTGGCCTCAAGATATCAGAAAACAGGTGGAGATGCACCATTGGGTCTCCAGAGCCATCGAAGCAGTCGATACGCGACATTTTAAACCGCTATGGTAAGGTAACTGCAGATTCAGTATACTCATCCTCTAAATTCGGGATGGAGTTCACTCCCTGTGCTCGTTTGAATAACTTCTCCAGTTTATTAACCTTAAGTGCAGTTAGGTCAACCTCAAATCCAAACGGAGCTTCGGCTTGATAGACAGGAGCTTTAGAGACTTGCTCTGGGATTGGCTCCGCCGGATTACCCTGAGTTGTTGGAAATTAGCAGTATAGGCAGTGGCTCCGGGTGTCGGGTTACCCGTGGGAGGTGCATGAGATGTAGAAGTCGCAGTCTGCTGTGGCTGTTGTTGTTGTAGTTGGGTTATCACTTCGCCCTGACGAGCCGTGACTTTAGCCTGACGGATTGTGTCCTGCTACAATGCCTCGATTGTTTGTTACAGGTACCGCATCTATTCTTCCATATTGGCTGGGGGATATTGAGCCATGGGAATGGGTGATTAATCTCGTGCTGAGCTGAATGCAGACAACTATTCCCAAACCAGACTAGACCCGGGTGAACTGAGGTGTGACTGCTTGTAGAAACTATACTGGTGAATTCTGCCTGAACCTCCTTCGTCATGTAACCGGTGGGGCTGAGGCAAACACAGGTTGCTTCTGAACCAATTCTGACCTGACAAAGTCTATCAATACAAGTCCAGTGTACCCGGGGGATATTGGAGCCTTCTAAGGCTATGGTTCCAAGACCACCTTGCAAAAGAGAAAACAGACAGCATCTCAGCCTGATTTCACAAGAACGAATATGAGCATAACTGAATGACTGTGCTTTCTATTGAATTCTGCCCAAAATTCTGCCGGTAAACTGATACCCTCAGGACGATACTCAAACTTGCAACTGATACATACAACCTGTAGAGACACACTCTGACAGCACATATCAAGCAAGTAAGTCCCTGTCATATCTTGTCAGGAGCTAGGGTTTCACTACGCACACAGCGGTTTCAAACAACCTACAATCGGGTAAGCAACCTGTCCTAGTTTGGAATGGTCACTACGGATTCTGATATGCACTAGGTCGAATGGTCAAAAAGGATGCCTCGGTAAAAACTGAGGTTTGTGTTCCCATCGTGGCAGAGCCCGCAACCGGTCAGCTTTATGGCACGCTTTTCCAAGCAAGCCTCCGGCAAACCATTCAGGAATAGCAGATGGAAAACACGGTGTCCTAGGCACATCGATGCAAATGCAATGCAAAGAAACACATAAGTGTATAAAAATAACATATCATGAGTTCGAGTCAAGTTCTCTAAATCCCCAGTAGAGTCGCCAGAAACAGTAGACCACCCCGAACGTTTCGGCTCTGCGTGCTAAGGTGCGAAATCAATTTGTTCATTAGCTACTACAGTTCGAACTCAATGTCACGGTTCTGAATCTAATCTCGCAAAGTGCAATGCAAGACCGATAAATCACCAAAGAGTCCAAATTCGACAAATCGTTTTGGAAAACTGATTTTTATAAAGAAGTGCCAAACATGGACTGCTTTGCCAAATATAGAGTCGCCACCTAAATGTTTTTGTTTTGGGAAATTTAGGAAACCCTAACTTGTGTCGAAAGCCACGTGTCCGTCATCACCAAAGTTGCCTCGGCTCGGGAACTTGGGTACGAGAGGGAAAGGTCATCCAATGAGCACCCCCGCTCGCTCGATCAAAGATCGGCCTTTACTAACATGATATTTTGTTTTTGAAAACACATGTGTTCTTATTCCGGTTATTAATCTAACCTTACTATGTGATGCGCACAGCATACAAGTATAGACTAGATCGCCTAAATTGGAATAAAACATTTCATGTTTGTTTGTTTGAAAATGGTTTGAAGGTGCTACTCGCAAGTCGGCTAAGACGTGGCTTTGCCACTCTCAAGTGGGCTTTAAAACTCACATTTTGATTAATTGTTCCAATTCAAGCAATCCAACCTTCATCCACAGGCAATCATGCAGTTAAACATTTAAGCAGTTAGCCTCATGGCAAGCATGCTAAACATGGCAACACTTACACTCATGCAAGGATGCTAAAGCGAAAAACACTTACAGTGTACTCCAAGCCAAAACAACAACTAGTTAGAAATCATGCATGATCCTAGTTTATGTCAAGAATGGCTAATGCAACACATGCAAAAATGCAGCTAAAATAGGCTCGACTATCCTAAGACGTCATGTAAATGCAACTTGATAACATGCTGTTAAACACGTATTCAAGTAAATGTATTGAAATATAATGTGGTTAGTATGATGCGCCGAGCCCGGTGCATGCGATACGAATGAATGTATGCAAACATGCTAGCATAAGTATGCTAATTGAAACATGCCCTAAAACTAACCATTGAAAGTGGTTAAGTAAAAGGGAGAAAGACGTGGGGTTGGAAGACATTCACACACTCACGCACACTTATTACAACATGCGCCCTCTCGACGGAGGGTCCGAATGAATCAACTAACTAGCTATGCTATGCTAATTATTACAAAACAACTAATTAACTAATTAATCAAATTAATTAAATTACAAAACCAAATAATTAAGAAACTAAATAGGCTGCCACAGCTCTGCCTCGGAATGATGAATGATGCATGCTCGGTCGCATCCTCCCAGAAATCGACCACCGTGCCTGGTGTTGCCTCTATTCGCACTGTTTTAGACTTCTGAAAATTGTGCCAATCTCCAAAACTCTTCTGATCCACCTCATGGACATGCTGAGAGGTCATTGGCCAAGAGGAGCGGCCATCGGCCAAAAGGAATGGCCATCGGCCAATTTCAAGGCTATCAGCCAATTATTGATAGCCGATCGGCACACTAGATAGCCGATCGGCCACTTCTTCCTGCAAACTTCTTCTTTTGCTGCAATAGAGCACTAATAGAGGCATGGCAGTGTATTTGCAAGAAAATGTGTGTGCAACCACACTCCTTATCTTGTCTAAAGCGCAAAGGAGTGTAGTGCTCGGCTCTCGAGTCATCAATCACGCATCTCAATGCATGATGGCCAAAGAGTCAAGGTTGCATAAACTCAATAAATGCATGACAAACAAGACACTTGGACCAGCACCTTATCATGGATACTCAAAGGCAATGGAGACCAAGGGAGATTGGCTCATTTCATCACTTCAAGTATGAAATGAGCTAATCCACCTTGTGTTCAAACACAACACCGTGTTGAACACAATGCAATGCACACATTCAACATGGCATGCAAAACTCTCATGCTAATTTTGACATGTTAAGATGGTATGCAAGACTCTATCATGCAAACTCTCATGCACAACATGTTAAGGGGCCAAGAACACCAAGGCTAGTGAAGAGGATAACACTATAAGCATGCATCACAATGCTCAAACATCCAAACCAACTCAAAACAGAGTTACTTCACACCCAAAATAGTGGCAAAACATGCTGAAATGGAGACTCGAAGGATTAGCTAAGCATGCATACATGTTAATGCAAGATTAAGGCGCAAGACACAACTCTCCAAAGGCATTGAAAGGATGAAACATGGAGTACAATGGCATATGTTCCAGCACTGAAATGTCATGCTGAATGACTTAAAATCATGCAAACAACTCATGTGATGCGTGTTGCAAGGCTTAAGCATCAAAGCTAGTGAAGTGTATTACACTAGAGGCATGCAAGACAGTGCTCAAATGGCCAAACCAGCCCGAAATAGGCCTTATGCAGGCCAAAACAGTAGCCAAAATGGACTGCGATGATGACTTGAAAGGCAAGAAAATGAGGCTCATGCAATGGCTCACAAATAAGGCATAAAGGTACAACTCTCAAGAGCACTTAAAGAGTGGAAAACATGGAAGTGTAACAACACTGTATGCTCTGAAATATCATTCCAGATGACGCCAAGGCATGCAAACATCACAAGTATAGCATGGTAGGGGCCTCAAAACTCAAGATTAGTCAAGGCATTTGTACTTTAGCTATACAAAACATGAGTCATATGGCCAAGGCAACCCAAAACAGTCCTAAAGCATGTTAAAGCATTATGAAAAATGTGCTGGAATGGAGACAATACATGCTAAAATAATAGGCTATAACATCAAGCATGAAAGGCTAACAAAGATGATTTACACTACAAGTGCAATCAGCATGCAAGGGGTGATCAAGACATCCAAAAACAGAGTTATGGTAGGTCTAAAAAGTCACAAAAATGAGCCTAAACAAAGCCACAAAGAAGTAAAAACACATGCTCATTTGGTTGGCCATCAACACATGCTAACAAGACAAGAGGAGGGGGGGACCACCCCCTCCTATTTTGAGCCTCAAAATAGGTTTTCTACCACTGAAAATCCACTGGATTTCAGTCGCTAAAAGGCCAAAAAGAAGTTGTTTGAAAAGCTTGAAAGTTAGCTCAAAAGGCCTTACAAGCCAAGGAGCAAAAGGGAGGACAACCCCCTAGCCAACCAAATCACAAACCAACACTTTTAGGACTGAAAAACAGAGGAAAAATAGAGGAAAAACAGAGGTTTTTTTAGTTCAACACCACCCTAAAAACAGCCCCAAAATAGTGTGAAAAGATGGCCAAGCAAGCATGCAAAATAAGCTAAAAGGGAGAGAGTTCTTACCCTTGATGCACAGCTGCAAAACCAGCCCAAAATCTGAGCCAAAAGCACCTTTTTGAGCTCAAACACAGCCCCAAAGAATCTCAGCTCAATGGTGGTTAAGTTTGGTTAAGGGTGCTTAGGCAAAGGAGAGGTGTATCTAAGCTTTCCTGCACAAAAGAGCAAGAGAGAGTGAACTATAGAGAGAGGCAGAGATTAAGCTCTGAAAATTGTAGAGAGAGAGAGGGATTTTAGTGTGAGAAGCTCTCAAACTTTCTAATCCTCTAAGATGTTCTTCCCCTTTGAATATGAGATATAAGGCTCTCATATATAGCAAAATATCACCTTTGGTCGAAATATCTGAGCTAGGACAGGTGGCACCAGTTGGAAATAGCTGGAGGAGAAATATCTGCCAAAAAAATGAATTTGGGTCACTCTTGGCCGATCGGCCATCTTTGGTGCCGATCTGCTACTTGTGATGGCCAGTCTGCTACTTTTTTGGCCGATCGGCACATTTGTGGCCGATAGGCAATTCTGCTCTGCAGGTCCAACTTCAAATGGGCATAACACCTTCATATGAACTCCTTTTCAGGTCATTCTTGTGCCCAAATTGAAGCCCAAAAAGTAAGCTTTCCAATGGTGGCAGCCTTGCATCAAAATTCCAACTATGAAAAACGTTATGCCTCTTTTAGTGAAGACTACTCAGTTTCGGTCCAACCGGAATAATGCCCAACTACAACCAATCATATCTCCTCCATTCGGACTCGCCTTTAGGAGATTCTTGAGTGAAAAATGAAGTCCCGGAAGTCTTATTTCCAACGGTGGTGGTCTCAAAACTTAAATCCAAGTATACAAAATGATAGGTCCGATTTAGCGAGGACCGCTCGACTTTCTCTTAGCGATTCATGCTCATATTCTTCTCCAACTTGGTTTCTTCCCTCTTCTCTTCTTTTCTTCAACTCCAAACCCCTAAACAAGGTGTTTTGAAAGATTTTCCAAAGATTTCATCTCTCTTTCATTCATTTCCACTTTGTCCTTGCTTGGTTTACCGAAAAGCGCAACATTTGACAAAATGCGAGCCTTGGAACATCGCAGAAACCTTTTTCAAAATATTTTGAAAGAGAGGATTTTAAGATCTAAAATATTTTTTGGTCCAAAAATGGGGTGTGAGGTTTGGATTTGACTCTCTCATTGTCTGAGAAATCGAACCTTTGCACTGCACAACTTTCACCACCAAGTAAACCATTAGTAGCGCCCAAGTCTTAAGGGCGGTCAAAAATGAGGTGTCTACACTAATTGTTAATTTTTAGCGACATATATAAAAAATTGTCACAAAAAAATTATTTTTTACCACATTTTTGCCAAGACTTATTTTTAATAGGACTTGATGGGAATTAAGTCCAACTATTATGACCTATTGGTAGTTTACCCAAAATATTTTTGTTTACAAGGATGTGTTGTTAATTATTTTGCCTTGCATGGTTGGGTTGTGTAGTGACTTAGCTTGGATTGCTAGTCATGGGTCTGTGTTTTTGTGTTTTGAGGAGAGTTTAGCATTGTTGGGGCTTGTTGGGCTGACGTGTTGTTTTTTGAGCCGTGTTGCGTAGTGAGTCCTCTTCTTTGATGAGAGTTGACTGGGAGTTCTGTTGTGAGGATGGCTTTCTTTTTTCCTCTGTGTTTGAGTGTTGAGTGCTCGGTGGTGATTTGTGTGCTTGTTGATGATTGGGACATGGTTGACATCTTTTGGTGCGAGTGGTAACCGTTACTTGTTTTCTTATCTTGTAGACCCCAACAAGTTATGTGGGTTGAAGAGGCATTTGTGATCCCTTCTTTGTATACTTGTTGTGTGACAGGTGACTGTTCGAGCGGTGAAAATACCGCTCAAGCAGAGACGAGGTACTCTTAGTAGTTTGTTTTGCAGGTTAAAGTACCACTCGGGCGAACAAGTAGTCACTCGAGCGAAGATGAGGGGGTTCCTAGTATCTTATTTTGCAGGTAGAGATACTGAGAGATTTCATTCACCGCTCAAACGGTCTACGCAAAAACGTATGTGTGGTCTCATGCTAGTGTGTGTGTGACGGGTAAGACTATGTATGGGATTTGTGATTCATGAATTCAAATTATCTCTATTTCTTATAGGATATTAGGACATGGTAGAGGCCATGGAAAACCTCGTCGAGATGGTCGAGATGTTCCGGTCCAAACAAAGATCCCCTTTTAAGAAGAATGAGTGAGTCAAAACAACATGGCCGCTTCACCGGCCTAAGATGCAATGGGAGCTTTGGTCTGAGAGATGGCAAGGGCTCTTAGAGAGTCCATGGACATATTGAGTGCCGAGCAAGCGGCTAGGACCGTAGAAGGAGAAACTAGAACTACTTTTCTAAAAAATGAATTCTTTCGTTCCAACCCCGCCGAGTTCAGTGGTGGGCCTGACCCTATTAAAGCATATGAGTGGTTAGAACATTTAGTCAAATCTTTTGAGATCTTAGACATCCGTGAGGGTGAACTTCAGGTGGTATTGGCAGTCTGCTAACTAAAAGAAGAGGCCGGGTAGTGGTGAAAATATGCCAAGAATTGTATTGAGCACACCTGGGAGGCATTTACACAAGATTTCTAGGAGAAATTCCTCCCTCCCATTGCTAGGGAGCGATTGATGAGGTAGTTTAAGGAGCTATTACAGTTGGCATACCAGTGGCTAAGTTTGAAGCCACATTTACCAGTCTTTCCTGTTTTGTACCTGAGCTTGTAGCGATGGAAGAGTGCTGATGTTTAGAATTCGAGAAGAGATTGAGATCAAAAATTTTGATGAAGTTGGTGAGTAACATGATTAGGGATTACGATCGGTTAGTGGAGGCTACAACACATGTGGAAATCATGGTAGAGGTAGAGGAGGCAAGGCAGAAGTTGAAGAGGTCGGGATACTTGAAATCACAGGGTGATTTGGAGCCCTCTAAGAAATCTAGGGGTTCGTCATCTTGTCAGTCACCATTGCAGCGCAGTGGACTAAGTCTTCGGCATCTGTGATGAGGGGAAGTTCCAGGATCACGGGTCAAACCCATGGTACATGTTATCGACGTGGCAAGCTGGGTCAGAAAGCTTTGGAGTGTAGACAGAAGGGCTGGCCATAGTCTCAGTCAACTCGCTCCCAGAGCCAATCTCATAATAGAGGTCAGGTGTTATATTGTTATTAGTGCGGTCAGCTAGGGCATTTGAAGAAGTTTTGCCCACAGAGAGCAGGGTCGGTTAGTGTATCGAGATCTCGTCAGTCAGCAGGTTTCCAAACAGGGCAGGGGCAGAGGTAGTCTTATCAGCCAGTCTAGTCAGGCCAGGCATCCAGAGTAGTGCACGGGGCCACATCAGCACAATCTGTGCAACAGCCTATGTTCTAGGAGGTGACCTAGAAAAGCATAGGCCACAAGGAAGGGTATATACCGTCACCACATCTGAGCAGTCTACAGGACCATCCGTTGTGACAAGTACATATTTTATCTTCAATACTTGGGTAGTGTGTTAATAGATACTGAGACATCTCACTTATTCATAGCATCTGCATTCGCTTCTATTTTAAGGTCAGAAATTATGGAACTAGAGTCTTCGCTTATGGTAAAGTCACTTGGTGAGGGTAAGATTGTCTTGAATCGGGGATGTCGTGGGTATGTGATTGAGGTTGTTGACCGTCGACATCCTTTCAGCTTTATGTTATTAGATATGTCAGGTTTTGATGTCATCCTCGACATAGATTGGTTGTCCTCTAACCGTTCCATTATCAACTACTGCTGTATGGGAGTTACTATGTGCACATCGGGTGGTGATTGTTTCTCCTTTCTACGGGATAGAACCAAAATATCGTTGCCATCATTGTATGACCCACGTGGTCGAGGCAAACTTAGCTCCCTCCTTGTAACCTTCTTAGATGATGGGAGTGGTATGATTCGAGATGTATTTCCTAGAGTGGTTTGTAAGTATTTAGATGTCTTTCTAGAGGATCTCACCGAATTACCGCATCACCAGGAGGTTGAGTTTACCATAGATTTGGCGCCGAGCACAACACCTATCTCCATGTCACCGTATAGGTTTGCACCGGCCGAGTTCATTGTTCTAAATGAACAATTGCAACAGTTGCTAGATAAGGGCTTCATACACCCTAGCACTTCGCCGTAGGGAGCTCCAACCTTTTTTGCTAAAAAGAAAGATGGTTTGTTGAGATTGTGTATAGATTATTTGCAAATTAAATAGAGTACAATGAGAAATAAGCATCCATTGCCTAGAATAAACATTTTTTTGACCAACTCAAAGGTTCATGTTGTTTTTCGAAGATAGATTTGAGGTTAGGTTATCATCAGCTATGGGTTAGGGACGAGGATATTCCTACAATGGCCTTTTGTACAAGATATGGCCATTGTGAGTTTCTAGTAATGTCGTTTGGTTGCTATATTCATGGACTTAATGAATCGAGTCTTCCGAGAATTTCTTGACAAGTTTGTGGTCATCTTTGTGGACGACATTCTTATCTAGTCATCTTCCAAAGAGGAGCACGAGGAGCACCTCTGTATTATTTTATAACTTCTTAGGGAACATCGTTTGTATGCGAAATTTGAAAAGTGTGAGTTTTGGCTCTTAGAAGTGAAGTTTTTGCGTCATGTAGTTTCCGAGGACGGGGTTACAGTGGACTCCTCCAAAATTGAGGCTGTACAGAATTGGGATCAACATAAAAATGCTTGTGAAATCCATAGTTTTTTAGGTCTAACTGGTACTACTATGCTTTGTAAGGAATTTCTCTTTTATAGCATCACCTTTTACTAGATTGACTCGTAAGGGGCTAAAATTCGTTTGGAGTGAAGCTTGGGAGAGACCGCTTCAAGAATTGAAGCTTAGGTTGACTACCGCTCTCAGATAGTAGATGGCCCTCTCCACCTTATCCTCCTGATTCTTGTGCGAGCATGCAGCCCATTGTAGTTTCAGTCACTGAAAGGTACAATATCAACGGTCTCCCCGGTTCTGGCGGTGACAACACGGGCGGGTTCTGTAAATATTCTTTGATCTGTTCAAAAGCTGCTTGACATCGGCCGTCCCATTGGAATTTCTTTCCTTTCTTCAGGAGACCAAAAAGTGGTTCACAAGTCAAGGTTAGTTTTGAGATAAACCGTCTTATGAATTGCACTTTACCCAGAAAGCCTCGCACCTCTTTTTCAGTCATTGGTGGTGGCATTTCTAAGATGGCCTTGATTTTGGAAGGGTCGACTTCGAATGCCCCTTTGTGTTATTAGAAACCCCAGCATTTTTCCCGCTGTAACACCGAACGTACACTTCTGAGGATTCAGCCGCAACCGAAATTCTCTGATCCTTTGAAAGAACTTTTGCAAGGCGGTGTAGTGGCCCTCTCTATCTTTGGACTTGACAATCATGTCGTCCACATACACCTCAACCTCTTTGTGGATCATGTCCTGCAATATCGTGGTCGCGGCCCGTTGATAAGTAGCTCCAGCATTCTTCAACCCGAACGGCATCACTCTGTAGCAGTATGTCCCCCATGGGGTGGTGAAGGCAGTCTTTTCCCTGTCTTCAGGTGCTATCACTATCTGATTGTAACCTGAGAAGCCATCCATAAACGAGAGCAAAGCGTGCCCCGCTGTAAAATCCACCAACTCATCAATATGCGGCAAGGGAAGTCGTCCTTCGGACTAGCTCTGTTCAAATCCCTGAAATCCATGCATACTCGGATTCTGCCATCTTTCTTCGGCACTGGAACAATGTTGGCCAACCAAGTCGGGTATTGGGATACCAGCAAGAAGCCTGCATCGATTTGCTTGGTGACCTCTTCCTTAATCTTGATGGCCCAGTCAGGGCGGATCCTTCTGAGTTTCTGTTTGACAGGTCGGGCCTCGGGGTCGAGAGGGATCCGGTGCTGTACAATCTCAGGATCGATTCCAGGCATGTCTTCGTAGGACCACGCGAAAACATCTTTGAAATCTTTTAATAAAGTGACTAAGCGCTCGCGTTCCTCCGAAGACAACGTGGACCCGATCTGGACCAGCCGCGGGTCCTTTCCATACCAATATTCACGGTAGTGATTTCATCCACTAAAGGTTTAACAAATCTTTCCTGCTCTTGATCAATTAATCGTTGCAAAACCGGAGGAATTTCTTCCTCGTCGTTTTTGTCAAAATTTTGAAAGTCTTGATTCAAGCAATAAATCAAAGGCACAGAAAAGTACTCAGAAACCACATCCATACCATTCTCATTATGTACTTCCAACCATCCACTTCTTCTGTTACAACAGACTCAAAAGAGAAAGAAAAAGACGACCTAGACAGGACTGTGGCATCCGGGTTATCACCCCCAAGAATACCGGACTCAGACTCAGTTGAGCTGGAACCTGATTCCGACTCACAATACTCGGTGGAATCAGATTCCGGCTCACTACCTGACCCGGTGCTGCTCGACAAAAATCCCTCCTCGTACTGCCAAACGAGGGAGGGTGCGATGGATGCATCCAAAATAGTTGATCGTAGGCCCGCAGCCGTTTCATTCCCGATCATGGACACCGAGGAGTTATCCCCCAAGCACTTCTGTTCATCGGAGGATCTGAAAGTAGACATGCCAGTGCTACCCCCATTTCAATGTCCTCAGACTCCAATTCCTTGCTCTGTTCAACCTCAACTGTCGGGTCTGTCTGCTCTCCGGCAACATCGTCCCCAGATAATTGTAGGTCAAAGAAAATTTCAAAACCTGGCACGCGCTTCTTCTCCACGTTTAGCCATGGTTCGGGGAAGCCACAAAACAGAAAGTCTTCCCCCTCCTGGACGAAGCGTCCGTTCAGGGTACCCTGAATGGGCCTATGCATCAGCTCAAAAGGCTTCCCAGCCTGCTTTGCTCTGGCTCTTCCAGCCATTTCCTTTCCCTTTCTTACCCAATCCTCCTTGGTGGGCAGATAACCCAAACCAAAGGTGTGTGGGTTATGTGGTACCTCGGCCAGTGCTGCGACGCCCTTCCGGCCACTCTTTCCCAATCCCATCCCGGGGATGTGTTGGAGCGTGTTCATGAGGTATACTGCCTGAGCACTGATATATACCCTCGTTAGCAGCCATGATGTTCTATACAACCCGAGCCTCAGCCAGGGTAAAACCTGATATGAACACGTCCTCCATACCATGCTCAATTTCTAGAACAGGCGTAAACACTTCCGGTGGTGGATGAATCGATGAATTTCCAAAGACAATGGCTACTCCCTTCCCATGGGGGTATTTCACCATTTGATGCAAGGTGGAGGACACCGCCTTTACCTGATGTAGCCACGGCCGTCCCAAAAGTAGGTTGAAGGTTGCAGGAACCTCTAAGACATGGAAATCTATCTCGTGCTGTCCCGGACCCTACTTTAGTTTTAATTTTCACCGTCCCCATGACTTCTCTACTCGTGTTGCCATATGCCCGAATAACCTGGGTTGTTGGTACAAAATCCGCAATTTTCAAACCGATCGCATATGCTGTTCTTGCCGGATAGACGTTGATGGCGGATCCGGTATCAACAAGAACCACCGGTATCCATTTATTCTTACACTCCACAGAGATGTAGAGTGGCTTGTTATGGTTTGCCCCCTCAGGTGGCAGTTCCTTGTCGGAAAAAGTCAGCGTTGGGGTAGCCCCTCCCGGAAAGACTAATCCTACCAGCTGTTCTGGCGTGGTTTCTATCGAAAGCTTGGCCTTGTCCATGGCTGATAGGACAGCCTGTCTGTGCACTCGTGATGCCATAAGCAGTCCCCAGATGAAGATGTCTGCTTGTATCTTTTTTAACTGTTTGAGCACAGCCTCCTCTTCAAGTTGTTTCTCCTTCTGTTTCTCAGTCTCCCTGTCTTTCCCAGAAGCCTCTGGTTGATCTAGGTACGGGGGTTTGAAGTACCGCCCACTCCTTGTCATATGGTCGACTTCTCCAATATACCAGGTGTCGTCGGGTTGGTTGTTTCCCCAATCTTCGTCCGTGTGGGCAAGACACAAATGTCGTCCTCCCACCACATTCCATCTGTAGCCGACAGACACCTGTCCGGCTCTGGCATGACTGCTTTCATACTTGTAGTACCTTCTATCCCTATGCTCGCAACACCCTCTGTTTCTGTGTTCGTAGCGGTTTCAGTCCTCACATGAGCCTTAGCCTTCCTGATTCTCTCAGAATCTTCAAACCTTTCCTGTCTGACTGTGTTAATATAGCTGGCTGTTCGATAATCCCTGTAGTCAAGATGCTCCAATCCTGAGCGAAATCCTTCGTACCGGCATTCTCCGGCAATGTACTCTGACTTTCGGCCCTTCCGGCCTCGACTGATACCCTCGCCCCTGCCGGGCCCCATTCTGGTTGGAACTCTTCCACCACATTCAGTTGATCATCCAGCCATCCAGTGGCCTCTGCCGATTCCTCATAATTGAACCAGTTGACTGCTGAGTCCCCTGGATCTTGGTCACTGTAAAGCTGGAGATTGGCAAGGTCCTCTTCCACAACCATTAGATTATCTGTCCCCTGCTCAAATCTATCCCCCCGGATCATACACAGTTCTGCTCTCTCTAGCAATTCTATACTTGGTTCAGGCTGACCTGCTGACAGGATGTAATCACTCGGATCGTAGGCTTTCCCAGCAAAATTCCCAGACTGCTCAAACTCCGACTCAACGGTTCCATCCTCCTTCGCAAACTCCCCCGTACCCTCTTCAACAGCCACCACCACTGGCTCAGGTTGGGTTGTAGAGATGTCCAGCATGCACGAAAAGTTAGTGCAGTCGGGAAGGAGCACCTCTGGCTTAGGTAGATGGGAAGGAGTGATATAGACGCTTGGATCGTAAGACACGACCCCAGTCTGGATACAGTTAATTGTTTTGGGAGGTGGAGCTTGGTTGTGTGTAGGGAGTGGGTTGGTTGTAACATTGGGTTTCTCGGGAGGCATAATCACCCCGTTATCGATGAGATCTTGAATCTCATGACGTAATCGGTAGCACAGGTCGGTATCATGACCGTGCTGTTGGTGAAATGCGCAATACTTGGCTGGATTGTGGGTAGGGGGAAGTTTTTCTGGTAATGGCCGCGGCTCTAGGGGCTTCAAGTGCCCTTTTCTGATTAAAACCCCCAGAGCTTTGGACAGGGGCATATATAGCGGAGCAAGGTTCTTGTATTTTTGGGTGGGTATTTGGCTGTTTGTGGATGGCTTCCGGACGCACCGGAGAATGGCGTGGCTGCCATGGTTCTTGGAGGGGGGGTGGTGGTGACCATACTCACTTCGGAGGTCCTGGTAGTTGTAGCGCCGCTCGGGCCTACATTAGTGTTACGATTGAAAGTTCTTCGGGGTTGCTCCCGGTCATTATCAATTAAGCCTTGCTTCAGTGCATCCTCGATCTGTACCTCCATTTCATGTAGATCGGCGAAGGTAGGAAAGGGGAGTACAATCATTTCTGCATTAACTTCGGCTGGAGATTGCGCACAATCATCCGAATCTGATCTTTGTCTGTGGGCCTTAAGGTCATCATCGAAGCCTTAGCCCTCCATCTGGTCACGAATTCTGAGAAACTCTCTTTGGGCTCTTGCCTCATTGTCTTGAGATCATGGGTCGTAATCTCGATTTGGGTATTATACGAGTATTGCGCGATGAAGGCCTCAGCCATCTCGTCCCACTTTCTCTTAACGTCATCTTCTAATTTGGCATACCATATGGCCGCCACACCCGACAGGGTCCGGCCGAATATAGACAGCTTCTGCAGTCTAGTGAGGCCCATTGGCTTTAAAACATCTGAAAACAATCTTAGGTGTACCATGGGGTCCCCGGATCCGTCAAACCGGTCGATATGAGGCATTTTGAATCTGTCAGGCAACGTCACAGTTGCGTCGGTATATCCATCTTCGATGTCAGGGATGGTCTTGACTCCCTGGGATCTCTTGAACAGTTTTTCAAGCTTGCTCAACTTTAGTGCTGTGGGGTCTGTCTCGAACTCAAAGGGAGAGTCCGGTAGGTTGGTAGGTGTTTTAGATAACTGGGGTTGGATTTGGGGTAGGATCGGGGGTGGAGGCTGTCCTGTGGGAATGTCCGTATCGTTCTGAACATTAGCTGTCTCCCCAAGGGTTGGAACTCCTGGCGGGGGAGGAACTTGCTGTGAAGCAGATGCTCCGTTTTGCTGTTGTAACCTCACGATTAACTATGCTTGTTCATTCATAACCGTGGCCTGCTGCTTGGCAAACTCTGCCTGTCGGATAGCATCCTGCTGCATCATTTTCATGCTCTCCTGAAGCTAGCGCACCATCTCTTCTAAGCTGGCCATACTGTTCTGCTCTGACTGAATTATCGATGTATGTTCCCTTTCTGTGGGAGGAGCAGAGTCCTGATCTCTACTGTACACAGGTGGGGTAGACAAAGCCCTCTGTACTGACTGCTGAACTGATGCCTTCTACCTAGCTGTCCTCCGTTTAGTAACGGGGGTAGAGAGTGGTACACTAGTTGTCCGTCTACCAGATCCTCAGATCGATGGAGTCGACGACCTCTAGTCCAGAGTGCTTGGGGAATATCTACTGGGTCAGAAGCAATTGTGCTTGACTACCTAGTAAAAAGATAAATAAAGCGTATAAATAAACAGGCAATCGGCAACGTAACAGCATAAAATAAACATACAACACACAGTTGGGTATATAATGTACTGCCAATGAGTTGGATACACTGTTTTTCAAACACTGATCTCTGTTCCCCAATCGTGCCCCTAAATCTGAATCTGATACCCGCAGATAACTGATTCCCAAAAACACTGATGCCCGTGGGCCTGATACTCAAACTCACAAACCGGTACGTGTGTTCCTGTAGAGATACATTCTAAAAACACATAGCAGTAAATGAGAGCCAATACATCCCTATGTTGGGGGAGGGTTTCCCTGTCTTAATTTTGTCAGGAGCTAGGGTTTCACTACGCACGCAGCAGTTTCAAACAACCTATATCGGGTAAGCAACCTGTCTTAGTTTGGAATGGTCACTATGGATTTCGAATATGCACTAGGTCGAATGGTCAAAAGGGTGCCTCGGTAAAAACCGGGGTTTGTGTTCCCATACTGGCAGAGCCCGCAACCGATCAGCCTTATGGCATGCTTTGACAAAGTCAAGCCTCCGGCAAACCGCTCAGGAATAGCAAATGGCCAACACGGTGTCCTAGGCGCACCAATGCACATGCAATGCAAAGAAACACATAAGTGAAATCAAAACAGGATATCATGAGTTCGAGTCAAGCTCTCTAAGTCCCCAGCAGAGTCGCCAGAAACTGTAGATGTCCCCGAACGTCCTGGGAGGGAATCCCGTTTTGTTCATTTTGTGGGTCTACTACAGTTCAGGACTCAAATTGTCACGGTTCTTAATCTGAACCAAAGAGTCAAAATCCGGCAAATCGTTTTTGAAAACAGATTTTTTGTAAAGAAGTGCCATACATGGACTGCTTTGCCAGATACAGAGTCGCCACCTAAATATTTTTTAATGGGAGAATTTAGGAAACCCTGACTCGGTGCCAAAGGCCACGTGTCCGTCATCACCAAAGTTGCCTCGGCTCGGGAACTTGGGTACGATTGGGGAAGGTCAGCTATGAGCACCCCCGCTCGCCCGATCAAAGATCGGCCTCTACTAACCATGATATCTTGTTTTGAAAACATTATGCGTTCTTATTCCGGTTATTAGCCTAGATTTACTACGTGATGCGCATAACAAACAAGTATAGACTAAGTCGCCTAAATTGGAATAAAACATTTCATGTTTGTTTGTTTGAAAATGGTTTGATGGTGCCACCCGTAAGTAGGCTAAGACATGAATTTTGCCACCCTCAGTGGGCTTAGAAAATATGGTTTTGCCGCTCTCAAATGGGCTTAAAACTCGCATTTAATGCATTGTTCCAATTTAAGTAACCAACCTTCACCCACAGGCATTCAGGTAGTTATATCACATAAGCACATAGCCTCATGGTAAGCATGCTATCATGGCAACACTCACACTCATGCAAGGATGTTAAAACATAAATGCTTACTGAGTACTCCAAGCCAAAACAGAAACTAGTTAGTAATCATATGCATGATCCTAGTTCATGTTAAGATGGCTAATGCAACACATGCAAGATGCAACTATGATAGGCTCGGCTATTCTAAGATGGCATATGATAATGCTACAACTAACACGTATTCAACTTGGAATTGAAATACAATGCAATTAGTATGATGCGCCGAGCCCGGTGCATGCAAGACAAATGTATGGATGCACGCATGCATAGCATAAGGTATGCTAAGTTAAATATGCCCTAATACTAACCATTGAAAGCAGGTAAGTAAAAGGGAGAAAGAAGTGGGGGTTGGAAGACATACACACACTCACACACACTTATTACACAATTGCCCTCGCTCGGAGGGTCCGAATAAATATTACACAATCAAATGAATACTGCCAAATTAATTATTACATAACTTCTAATTAATTAACAAATTAAATGTAGAAAGAAGTGGCCGCAGCCCTGCCTCGGAATGCGGGGATGATGCATGCTCGAGTCCGTCTCGCCCGGAAAACCCGTACCATGCCACTGTTGCCTCTGTTTACACTGCCCTGCTTCTCTGAAGACTGCAAAAACCTTGGAACATGCTCTGTGGATGTTGGGGAATGCCACCGGCCAACACAAATACCACCGGCCAAAGGGAGGAACCACCGGCCACCTTTTTTTACTATCAGCCAAAATTAATGGCCGGCCGGCACTAAACTTAGCCGACCGGCCAAAACTCCCTGTAGAAACTGGTTTTTGACAGCAACAAAGGACAGACAGTGTATGGCATGGAATTTCAAGCAAATGTAAGCATGGCCACACTCCCTATCATGCAATGGACTCAAGGAAGCATGGCCCTCGGTCCTCGGGCCATCAATTGTGCGTTTTGATGCATGATGGCCTAAGAGGCCGAGGTTGCAATTCAATGAAAATGCATGTAACACACAAATGAATACCAAGACCCCATCATGTCAAAGTCAAGGGCCTCAGTGACCGTGAGTTGAGACGTGCTACATCACTTGTAGTATGAACACTTCTCACCTCTCAAGTTTGGCTTGACACCCCAAGCCAAACAATGCAATGTAAGTATATAAGCATGGCTCAAACATGCAAATGAAACTAAGGCACAAAGCATGTCAAATATGCAGCAAGTATGTGAGATGGCTCAAAATTAAACTAACATGCAAGTGAGATACAATGCAAACATGCTTCTAATGTAATGCAACACGCTCATGCAAAGGTGGATGTAGACCACAAAGAGGGAGACCTCAGCCCATCCCAAAAACAGTGGCTAAGGATGCCAAAAAAGAGGTACCAATCATGGAAGACAAACATGCCAATCGATAAGCCTAAGACCAAGGTATAAAAGCCAACTCAAGCACGCCTAAAGGAAGACAAACATGGACATTTAGACCAACAAAATCAGTGCTATAGCATGTGAAAATAAGCCTCTAAAACCCACACATGGCATCCCAAATGACCCAAACACATAGGCATACACAATGCACATTTCAAGGCATGAAATCACAACACATCAAAGCATTGAAAGAGACACAAAGGACAATGTAAGACCACATTATATGGACTGAAATATGATCTCAACTGATGCCAAATGGTGATAATAGGCTAAGCTAGGCATGGTAGTGATCCACACACTCAAGGCTCACAATCCAAAATGCAAAGCAACTATATTAAGCATGCTAAACAAGACCAAATCAGTGGCCAACAGACCTTATGCATGACAAAATATGACCAAGAACTTCACAAAGTAGAGTCAAAATATGAGAGCATAGTGATCAAAAGTCATGACACATTTCTAGGCAAAATGAAGGAATACAAAGCAAGTACAAAATACATGCTAAGGGTCAACAAACCCACATGAGACAGAGATATAATATAACCCAAAAACACCCAAAAGCCTCTGAAATGGAGTCATAAACAACTAAGCATGTATGCTACCATATGAGTCAAGAATGTGCAAAAATGAAACACAAAGGGGAAAGGGGTGTCCCTCCCCTATTCAAAACCTCAAACCCCCTTCCTCACCACTGAAAATCCACTGGATTTCAGTGGTGAGAAGGCTAACACACAAAGTTGACCGAAGCTTAACAAAAGAGTACCAAAAGAGGCCAAAATGAAGCCAAGAGGGGGAGGTCGACCCCGAATGCCAAAACAACCTTAATGAAAGATCTCAAGCATGCAAAAATAAGACTTTTTCTAGTTATACACAAAGCTCAAATCAACATGCAAGATAGGTAAAAAACTGTTGCAAAATTGGGGAATCTAAAGTAAAGAGATTACCCTTGAAGAACCCTTGATGAACAGTCAACGCAGCCCTCTTCTTTTGATCAAAACCAATCCAAAAACTCCAGAATAAAACCTCTAAGCCCTCAAGGTCGAAGTAAGGTGTGATGGTGTGTGTCTTAGTGCAAAACTAAGGCCAAAACACACTTTTAGGCTCCCAAACACACACTAAGGATGAGAGAGAGGGAGATATAGAGAAAGAGGATGATATATCAGATATATATATATGTATTCTAGGTCTGGAGTTGTTCAACCTTTAACAATGGAGGAGGAGAGGGCCTTATATAGGCAAAGGAAATGTTTGAAGCTTCTCCAAGAAGCCAAACAAGAAAGGGTCAAAGGGGGCAAATGGGGAGAGGCTTCCCGAGGAAGCTTTGACAGTTGCGAAGCTTCTTGAGGAAGCTTTGACAAAGGGTCAAGCTTCCTCAAGAAGCTTTGACCAAAAGGGTGCAAAAGGGGCAAAACAGCCACACTATGCACAGGGAAGAGTGTTGGTGCATTCCAGCTGGCACAGCTGGCATGCACCATGCCTGAGGGGTGTAAAAGGGTCACACCGGCCAGCAAAAGAGGTCGCCGGCCAAATAAAGTGCCGGCCGGCCACATAAAGTGCCGACCGGCCATTAGTATCAAGAAACCATGGCCGGTGGCAACAATGAATGGCCGGTGATGAACAGGGGTGGCCGGTGGGGTGTGGGGATGGCCAACAAGCCATTCCATGCCCTTCAAAGCAAAAGCACAAGCATTTGGTGCAAAACCAAACACAAAACAAACGAGTTGAGAGATCCTGAGGCAAGGCGCGCAGCCGAGGCCTCCGGGAACTCAAAACGAACACGAACATGGATAATCACCGAGTGTTCAAACGGTGACGTCCAAGTCTTGAGGACGGTCAAAAATGGGGTGTCTACAAACTGCGCAAAACATTTTGTTTTTGAAAGTTTTTAAGAAAGCGACAAATCGCTCGCGCTGAAGATAGTGTGGAACCAATCTGAATCAAGCTAGGGTCCTTCTCAGTACTCACGTTAACAAACATGATTTCATTCATTAAGGGCTTAGCATGCCTCTCTTGCTCTCAGTTTGATCAAAGTTTTGCAAAACCCGAGGAATCCCTCCCTCTTTGTTTTCACCGCAGTGTTAAAATTTTTTTTTGAAAAACTTAGGTCAATATAATGATTTCGAGGGTGCAGAAGAGCAAGTGGAATGTGCGGCCGTTCCATTCAAATCCTCTGGCACAACTAGCTCAAAGTAGCGGTAAGCACGGGAACATGATAGCCGTAGCTGTTTCATTCAAAACCTCCGGTTGCAACTGGCTCCACAACAGAGACAGACTAAAAAGAAAACAAAAGGGGTAATTACAAAACAAAAACGGTGTTCGAGACAACAACCCCAGAATCACCTGACATTCTATACAATGGGACTGACTCGGTACGACAAGACAGACCCTTAAGCAAAAAGACTGACTCAAGACAAAGAGACAGACTCAAGACAAAAACAAAGAACCGACTCGACACCCAAGCCAGAAATTATAGAACTGCATTCACAAATGCTCAAAACAGTGCGTGCCAGACGCCACATCTGAAATAAAACGAGTGCCGCCCGCAGGTGGTCCAACCCCTGATCACATACTTGCGCTATCTTCAAGATCCAACAACCCGGCGGCGATAGACTTCGCTGAGGTGGGTGGGAGGATGACCTTATTGTCGATCAAGTCTTGCACTTCGTGGCGAAGACGGAAGCAGTTGTCGGTGCTGTGACCGGTTTGCTGGTGGTACGCACAGTACAAGGTATCATCATGTGTGAGAGGGAGATTCTTCGGGAGAGGCCGAGGCTCAAGGGTTTTATGGTGCCCCCTTTCAACAAGGATCTGGAGCGCCTTCGACAAAGGCATGTAGAGAGCATGAAAGACCCTGCGGCCCTGAGGCAGGTACTTTGAAGTCTGAGAATTCTTGCTAGGCGCACTAGCGAAAGGGTCGGCAGGCACTGCCTTGGCTTTCTGATCTTTCCCAGGTACAGAGTTGGGAATGAAAGGAACTGTTCTGGCATGACGGGGCCTATCCCGATCTTCCGCCTAGCTTGAACTTCTTTCGGTTGGAGTGGGGAAAGCATTATCCACAGTCTTAGCCACAACCGCGAATACTTGCTGCTTATTCATCCCCCGGCTTTCAAAGCCTCGACTGCCCATAGCAGTTGCTCAACGGGATCAGCATCTGTTCCCACTTTGTTCTTACCTCTAGCCCCAGCTTGATCGAGGGTTTGGGTTGCTATATCAGAACGAAACCCGACCGTTGTTGACATGTCATTGCCGGAGTTTGAAACAGCTTCCGATTGGCTGAGCTCAATTACAATCCGTCCCAGTAGCGGGGGCTCTTCCGGCATAAAATTCCCGACATACGACGTGGTTGGTGGCGAAGCCGACATCCCATAGGCGAGATCAGCCACAGACCTCTGGAGGTCGCCAATCATTCCCATCAGCTCGAACATGGTGGGCTCACGAGCTTGATACAACTGGGGTTCCCAGATCGGGCGCGCAGTAGGCGACCTGGGCGGGTGTGGTACATCAACATTGGTCTCATCCTACAAGATGATTCCTTGGTCTAATGCGGCTGCCATAACTATAATTTCCTCCGAACTTTGGGTCATCATAAGTCCGTTGAACTTGAACGGTGACTAACGGATCAGATATCTGTCTTGCCTCAGCAAAGAAGAACACCAGTTATTCTGAACTAACTCTCTGAATTGAAAGAGAAAACACACAGCGTTTCAGCCCAATCAGAACAGACACAAGCATAATTGAATAACTGTACTCTACTGCTGATCGCTGTTCCCCAAAATCACTGCCCCAAGATTGAATCGGATACCCGCAGATATAACTGATTCTCAAAAACACTGATACTGATGCCCGTAGGCCTGATGCCCAAACTCGCAAACGGATATGTGCGTTCCCTGTGGAGGTCAACTCAAAAAGCACATAGCACATAACAAGTAAGTAAGAGCCAAAACACCCCTATGTTGGGGTACGGTTTCCCTGTCCTATTTTGTCAGGAGCTAGGGTTTCACTATGTACACAGTGGTTTCAAACAACCTATAATCGGGTAAGCCACCTGTCCTAGCTTTGGAATGGCCACTATGGATCCGAATATGCACTAGGTCGAATGGTCAACAAGGGTCCCCGGTAAAAACCGGGGTTTGTGTTCCCATCGTGGTAGAGCCCGTAACCGGTTAGCCTTATGGCACGCTTCTCGAAGCGAGCCTCCGACAAACCGTTCAGGAATAGCAGACGGCAAACACTGTGTCCTAGGCGCAGCAATGCACATGCAATGCAAAGAAACACATAAATGTAATCAAAACATGATATCATGAGTCCGAGTCAAGCTCTCTAAACATCCCCAGCAGAGTCACCAGAAACTGTAGACGTCCCCGAACGCCCCGGGTGGGAAACTCCCGTTTCGTTCGTTACGGGCTCACTACAGTTCGGACTCAAATTGTCACGGTTCTAAATCTGAACCAAAGAGTCCAAATCCGGCAAATCGTTTTTGAAAACAGATTTTTTGTAAAGAAGTGCCAAACATGGACTGCTTTGCCAGATACAGAGTCGCCACCTAAATATTTTATTTTGGGGAATTTAGGAAACCCTGACTCGTGCCTAAGGCCACGTGTCCGTCATCACCAAAGTTGCCTCGGCTCGGGAACTTGGGTACGATTGGGGAAGGTCAGCTATGAGCACCCCCTCTCGCCCGATCCGAAGATCAGCCTCTACTAACCATGATATTTAGTTTTGAAAACGTTATGTGTTCTTATTCCGATTAATTAGCTAATCTTACTATGTGATGCGCACAACACAAAAGTATAGACTAGATCGCCTAATTTGGAACGAAGCATCGCATATCCGTTTGTTTGGAAATTGGTTTGAAATTTGCTACTCGCAAGTAGGCTAAAACATGGATTTCGACAAGTTGTTCCAACTCAAGTAATCCAACCTTCACCCACAGGCATTCAGGCAGTTTATATCATATAAGCATATAGCCTCATGGTAAGCATGCTGTCATGGTAACACTCACACACGTGCAAGGATGCTAAAGCGTAAATGCTTACCTAGTGCTCCAAGCCAAAATAGAAACTAGTTAGTAATCAAATGCATGATCCTAGTTCATGTTTAAAATGGCTAATGCATCGCATACAAAATGTCACTAGAATAGGCTCGGCTAATCTATGGATGGCATGTGAAATGCGACAGATAGCATATATTCAAGTTAGATTTGAAATATTATGCAGTTAGCATGATGCGCCGAGCCCGGTGCATGCAATACAGATGAATGAATGCACGCATGCATAGCATAAGGTATGCTAAATTAAATATGCCCTAGTACTAACCATCAAAAGCAGATAAGTAAAAGGGAGAAAGAAGCGGGGGTTGGAAGACATGCACGCACGCACCCACACTTATTACACATTCGCCCTCACTCGGAGGGACCAAAAGAATATACAAATTAATTAACCTACAAGCTAATTAAATAAGTTACAGACCACCTAATTAATTAACAAATCAATTAAGCTAAGGAAAGCAGTAAAAGGCCTCGGGAAGAGGGATGCACGCATGCTCGGATTGGCTTTGCCCGGAAATCCAATGCCATGCACAAGCTGCCTCTGTTTACCCTGCTCTGCTCCTCTGGAAATTGCACAAGTCCCAAGGAACACTCTATGAACATTGTGGAACACCACCGGCCAAGGGGAATCATCACCGGCCATGGAAGGATGGTCACCGACCATTGGTTGAGCTCTCGGCCATCAATATTTGGTCGGTCGGCAGTAGAGATGGTCGGCCGACCATGTATGCCTGCAGAAACCTGTTTTGACAGTAGCAGAGGGCAAAACATGGCATTGCAATGCATTTCAAGCAATGTTTGCACCAACCACACTCCTTATCATATTTATGACTCAAAGGAGTTTGGTACTCGGCCCTCGGACCGCCAATCGCGCATTCCAATGCATGATGGCCAAAGAGGCCAAGTTGTGCATTTTGATTTCAAATGTAATGCAAACCAAATAAACACATAAGGCCCAACCTCTATCACTTGATCAAGAGGCAAGACATGCATGCCAAATGCAACCTAAACATGTTAGCTAAGTATGCAACGTGAGCATGCAAGCAAGCAATGTGCACTAGGCACTCAACCTAAGCAAACAAGCATGCAAGGCATTCAACAACAATGCTAATGGCAAACATGCAACAACATGTGAGGGAACTAACATGGAGACATGGAAAGCAACTTAGCAAAGGAAATGCATGCCAAATGCAAAATGTTTCAAGCATGCAACACATGCGATGGGCTAAACATACAACGACACACAAGGTGAGCATGCGACAACATGCAAACAATGGACTTATACCAATTTGGGTAGCTCTCAAGCATGCCAAAATCAATGGCCAAATGCCAAGGAGATGAGGGCCAAAACACATACAAACATGCATGCAAACATGGTCCGACACTTAGGCATAAAGAAGCAATTTTTAAGCACACTTAAAAGGGACAAACATGGACATATGGCATGCATATTAAACTCTGAAAATCGATGTTAGAAAAGGGTGCCAAACCAACTTAACAAGACAAGCATAGCATGCAACAATGTCCAAAACTCAAGACAAGCCAAGAGGCTTAAACCATGGCCATGCCAACCAAGCCTCACAATGGCTAAGAGGACTTAGAATAGTCCCAAGGCAGACCTAAACAAAGCTAAGGACACACCTAGATGGCATCTAAGTGGCCTACACATGGAAGCATACAAAAGAGGCCAAACATGGAGCACAAGATTACAACCTTTTAAAGCATTAAAGGAGCATCAAATGCAAGCATACAAGCATACCATGGGGACTGAAATGATGCTATAAGTGGTGCCAAACCACTGAAACAAGCTAAGCAATGCATGCTCAACACTCACACACCCGAGGCTAGCAAGCCAAAATGCAAGGTGGTTATACAAAGCATGTCAAGCATGGCCGAAGCAATTAAAAACAGAGCTAAAGCATACTAAAACACGCATAAAAGCTTCACAAAGCTTGGCCAAAATCATGCTAGAACAAGGCTCAAAGCACAAAGCATGTTAAGGCAAATTCATGGCATTACAAGACAAGTATGCTAGCATGCATGGTGTGTCTAAACCAAGTAAAAATAGTGCTATATCACATAAAATAAGCACAAATAACACTTAAGACATGGCCAACATGATCTTAAAAATGGTGCTCACACATGAGGCAAAAATGGCCCATTTTGAAGACAACAAGGAGAGGGGATGGCCCTCTCCTTCTTAGGACCTTAAACCACCATCCTCACCACTGAAATCCGTCAAGATTTCAGTGGTGAGGAGGCCCAAACAAGGTGGTCCCAGAGCTCACCAAAATAGCACAAAATGGGGGCCAAACAAGGCCTAAGAGGGGTCAAACAACCCCAAATGACAAAGCAACCTTAAACAACTATTTTAAGCAAGTAAAAACAAGACTTTTATATGTTATACACTAAGCTCAAAAACAGATGCAAAGTAGGCAAAAAGACTATGCAAAAATGGGATATTTAAAGGTAAAGTTCTTACCTTGTAGACCCCTTCAAGAACAGCACTCCAGCTGCTTTCCTTAGGCCAAAACAGCTCAAGAACTTTGAAAATCACTCCTTAGTACCTCAGTAGCCAAAGGAAAGTGTAACACTAGGTGTTTGTGTACAAAGTAAGGACAAACACACACTTATACACAAAGAGAGGAAGATATAGAGATAGAATAGATACACTATGCTAACCCTAAAACCAGACCTCTGGAGCTTTTTTTTGTAACCCTAGAGGAGGGGGGAGAAGCCTCTTTTTATAGAAGATCACTCTTGCAAAGCTTACAAAACAAGCTAAGCAAGAGTGAAATCCCTCCATACACGTGTATGGAGGGGGTGCAAAGTGGGTGCCAGCTAGCACAGCTGGCACAAAATATCTGCAAAAGCAGATGAACAGTGGTCGGCCAGCAAAAAATGCCAAATGACCAAAACAATGGTCGGCCGGCCACAAATAGTGCCGGCCGGCCATCACCAATGGCCGGTAGCAACAAAACATGGCCGGTGGCCTCAAGCCATGGCCGGTGAGGTGTGGGGATGGCCAACAAGCCATTCCCTGCCCCTCACAAAGCAAAACAAAAGTGTTAGGTGCAAAACCAACACAAAACAGTCGAGTCGAGAGATCCTAGAGGCAAGGCGCGTGGCCGAGACCTCCGGGAGACTCAAGACGAACACAAACAAGGATGATCACCGAGTGTTCGAATGGTGACGTCCAAGTCTTGAGGACGGTCAAAAATGGGGTGTCTACACCGCCCCGAACGTCCCGACTCCACACGCGAAGGCGCGAAATCAGTTTGTTCATTAACTACTACAATTCGGACTCAATGTCACGGTTCTGAATCTAATCTTGCAAAGTGCAATGTAAGACCGATAAATCACCAAAGAGTCCAAATCCGGCAAATCGTTTTGGAAAACTGATTTTTATAAAGAAGTGCCAAACATGGACTGCTTTGCCAGATACAGAGTCGCCACCTAAATGTTTTTGTTTTGGGAAATTTAGGAAACCCTGTCTCGTGCCGAAGGCCACGTGTCCGTCATCACCAAAGTTGCCTCGGCTCGGTAACTTGGAGTACGAGAGGGAAAGGTCATGCAATGAGCACCCCCGTGCGCGCTGATCAAAGATTGGCCTTTACTAACATATATTTGTTTTTGAAAACACGATGTTCTTATTCCGGTTATTAATCTAACCTTACTATGTGATGCGCACAGCATACAAGTATAGACTAGATCGCCTAAATTGGAATAAAACATTTCATGTTTGTTTGTTTGAAAATGGTTTGAAGGTGCTACTCCGCAAGTCGGCTAAGATGTGGCTTTGCCACCCTCAAGTGGGCTTTAAAACTCACATTTCGATGAATTGTTCCAATTCAAGCAATCCAACCTTCATCCACAGGCATTCATGCAGTTAAACATTTAAGCAGTTAGCCTCATGGCAAGCATGCTAAACATGGCAACACTTACACTCATGCAAGGATGCTAAAGCGAAAAACACTTACAGTGTACTCCAAGCCAAAACAACAACTAGTTAGAAATCATGCATGATCCTAGTTTATGTAAAGAATGCTAATGCAACACATGCAAAAATGCAGCTAAAATAGGCTCGGCTATCCTAAGATGTCATGTAAATGCAACTTGATAACATGCTGTTAAACACGTATTCAAGTAAATGTATTGAAATATAATGTGGTTAGTATGATGCGCCGAGCCCGGTCCATGCAACTACGAATGATTGTATGCAAACATGCTAGCATAAGTATGCTAATTGAAACATGCCCCAAAACTAACCATTGAAAGCGGTTAAGTAAAAGGGAGAAAGACGTGGGGTTGGAAGACATTCACACACTCACACACACTTATTACAACAATGCCCCTCTCGACAGAGGGTCCGAATGAATCAACTAACTAGCTATGCTATGCTAATTATTACAAAAACAACTAATTAACTAACTTACCTAATTAATTATTACAAAACTTTAACTAATTAATCAAATTAATTAAATTACAAAACCAAATAATTAAGAAAACTAAATAGGCTGCCACAGCTCTGCCTTGGAATGATGAATGATGCATGCTCGGTCGCGTCCTCCCAGAAATCCACCACCGTGCCTAGTGTTGCCTCTGTTCGCACTGTTTTAGACTTCTGAAAATTGTGCCAATCTCCAAAACTCTTCTGATCCACCTCATGGACATGTCTGAGAGGTCATCGGCCAAGAGGAGCGGCCATCGGCCAATTTCAAGGCTATCGGCCAATTATTGATAGCCGATCGGCACACTAGATAGCCGATCGGCCACTTCTTCCTGCAAACTTCTCCTTTTGCTGCAACAGAGCACTAATAGAGGCATGGTAGTGTATTTGCAAGAAAATGTGTGTGAACCACACTCCTTATCTTGTCTAAAGCTCAAAGGAGTGTAGTGCTCGGCTCTCGAGTCATCAATCACGCATCTCAATGCATGATGGCCAAAGAGTCAAGCTTGCACAAACTCAGTAAATGCATGACAAACAAGACACTTGGACCATCACCTTATCATGGATAGTCAAAGGCAATGGAGACCAAGGGAGATTGGCTCATTTCATCACTTCAAGTATGAAATGAGCTAATCCACCTTGTGTTCAAACACAACACCGTGTTGAACACAACGCAATGCACACATACAACATGACATGCAAAACTCTCATGCTAATCTTGACATGTTAAGATGGTAAGCAAGACTCTATCATGCAAACACTCATGCACAACATGTTAAGGGGCCAAGAACACCAAGGCTAGTGAAGAGGATAACACTATAAGCATGCATCACAATGCTCAAACATCCAAACCAACTCAAACAGAGTTACATGACACCCAAAACAGTGGCAAAACATGCTGAAATGGAGACTCGAAGGAGTAGCCAAGCATGCATACATGTTAATGCAAGATTAAGGTGCAAGACATAACTCTCCAAGGCATTCAAAGGATGAAACATGGAGTACAATGGCATATGTTCCAGCACTGAAATGTCATGCTAAATGACTTAAAATCATGCAAACAACTCATGTGATGCATGTTGCAAGGCTTAAGCATCAAAGCTAGTGAAGTGTTTACACTAGAGGCATGCAAGACAATGGTCAAATGGCCAAACCAGCCCGAAACAGACCTTATGCAGGCCAAAACAGTTGCCAAAATGGACTGAGATGATGGCTTGAAAGGCAAGAAAATGAGGCTCATGCAATGGCTCACAAATAAGGCATAAAGGTACAACTCTCAAGAGCACTTAAAGAGTGGAAAACATGGAAGTGTAACAACACTGTATGCTCTGAAATATCATTCCAAATGACGCCGAGGCATGCAAACATCACAAGTTTAGCATGGTAGGGGCCTCAAAACTCAAGATTAGTCAAGGCATTTGCACTTTAGCTATACAAAACATGAGTCATATGGCCAAGGCTAACCCAAAACAAATCCTAAAGCATGTTAAAGCATTATAAAAATGTGCTGGAATAGAGACAATACATGCTAAAATAATAGGCTACAACATCAAGCATGAAAGGCTAGCAAAGATGATTTACACTACAAGTGCAATCAGCATGCAAGGGGTGACCAAGACAGCCAAAAACAGAGTTATGGCAGGTCTGAAAAGTCACAAAAATGAGCCTAAACAAAGCCACAAAGAAGTAAAAACACATGCTCATTTGGTTGGCCATCAACACATGCTAACAAGACAAGAGGAGGAGGGGACCACCCCCTCCTATTTTGAGCCTCAAAATAGGTTTTCTACCACTGAAAATCCACTGGATTTTAGTGGCTAAAAGGCCAAAAAGAAGTTGTTTGAAAAGCTTGAAAGTTAGCTTAAAAGGCCTTATAAGCCAAGGAGCAAAAGGGAGGATAACCCCCTAGCCAACCAAGGCACAAACCAACACTTTTAGGACTGAAAACAAAGGAAAAATAGAGGTTTTGTAGTTCAACACCACCCTAAAAACAGCCCCAAAATAGTGTGAAAAGATGGCCAAGCAAGCATGCAAAATAAGCTAAAAGGGAGAGAGTTCTTACCCTTGATGCATAGCTGCGAAACTCAGCCCAAAATTTGAGCCAAACCCACCGTTTGTGAGCTCTAACAAAGCCCCAAAGAATCTCAGCTCAATGGTGGTCAAGTTTGGTTAAGGGTGCTTTAGGCAAAGGAGAGGTGTATCTAAGCTTTCATGCACAAAAGAGTCAAGAGAGAGTGAACTCTAGAGAGAGAGGCAGAGATTAAGCTCTGAAAATTGTAGAGAGAGAGAGGGGATTTTAGTGTGAGAAGCTCTCAAAACTTTCTAACCCTCTAAGATGTTCTCCCCTTTGAATATGAGATATAAGGCTCTCATATATAGCAAAATATCACCTTTGGTCGAAATATCTGAGCTAGGATAGGTGGGACTAGTTGGAAACAGCTGGAGGAGAAATATCTGCCAAAAAAAAATGAATTTGGGTCACTCTTGGCCAATCGGCCATCTTTGGTGCCGATCTGCTACTTGTGATGGCCAGTTTGCTACTTTTTTGGCCGATCGGCACATTTGTGGCCGATAGTAAATTCTGCTCTGCAGGTCCAACTTCAAATGGGCATAACGCCTTCATATGAACTCCTTTTCAGGTCATTCTTGTGCCCAAATTGAAGCCCCGAAAGTAAGCTTTCCAATGGTGGCATCCTGCATCAAAATTCCAACTGTGAAAACGTTATGCCTCTTTTAGTGAAGACTGCTCAGTTTCGGTCCAACCGGAATAATGCCCAACTTCAACCAATCATATCTCCTCCATCCGGACTCGTCGTTAGGAGATTCTTGAGTAAAAAATGAAGCCCCGGAAGTCTTCTTTCCAACGGTGGTGGCCTCATAGCTTAAATCTAAGTTTAAAAAATGATAGGCCCAATTTATCGGGGACCGCTCGACTTTCTCTTAGTGATTCATGTTCATCTTCTTCTCCAACTTGGTTTCTTCCCTCTTCTCTTCTTTTCTTCCACTCCAAACCCCTAAACAAGGTGTTTTGAAAGATTTTCCAAAGATTTCATCTATCTTTCATTCATTTCCACTTTGTCCTTGCTCGGTTTACCGAAAAGCACAACATTTGACAAAATGCGAGCCTTGGAACATCGCAGAAACCTTTTTCAAATATTTTGAAAGAGAGGATTTTAAGATCTAAAATCCTTTTTGGTCCAAAAATGGGGTGTGAGGTTTGGATTTGACTCTCTCCTTGCCTGAGAAATCGAACCTTTGCACTGCACAACTTTCACCACCAAGTAAACCATTAGTAGCGCTCAAGTCTTAAGGGCGGTAAAAAATGGGGTGTCTGCAAGTTGCCCCTCTTTGATAGAGCTCGAAGTCATGAAATGACGTGAGTGAATGTCAAAGCCCAGAGACGACCCATTTTTGACAAGGCCGAAGACTTGGACAAACAAACAAAATACAGGTAAATAAATGGTTGCGCCCGCAGGCTGCCTACGTATCCCTTTGCACGAATCAAACCAGCATAGTTCAGGGGCAAGATGCAAATGATACACAATACAGCAAACAGTGTAAATGATACACAATGTAATGAAACAATGCAAATGACATGCAATGTAATGAAATAATCATACCACAAGCAGCACAAAACCACACTAATATCATAAAGGGATGGAGATGCAAATCAACCTATGTTTTACATAGAAAAGGTGTCGGAACCCTCAAACCACAACTCTCTTAGTGGGATAGGTGTGCACAGGCAGGCAGAACTATGTGTTTCACAGCAAGAATACAAGTAATTGGGTGGCATGATATAAGTGAGGAGTAATCTGCTGAAGAAAGATCATGATCCTACATGCTGGATGCAACAAAAACAAACTACGATGCAATGGATGCAGTGGATGCAATGAAATGCAATGAATAAGGTGCACGGCCAAACCACATTTCTACCTAGCAAAGGTATGGGCACAAAACAGACCACATTAAGCACAGAAAAGGTGTCGACACCCTCAGACCACAATTCTCTTAGTGGAATAGGCGCGTACACATTATCACAAAACCATGCTTCAATGCGAAAAGTATGGGCACATGCCAAACTAAGCTTAACATGGAAAGGATGCAAGCGATAAATGGACAATGCAGTACATGCATGCAAATATTCTATATGCAATACAATAGACATAACATATGTGATGCAATAGATAATAGATGCGATGCAACGGATAGTACAGTAGATGCAAAGGGTGACATACTCCAACCATGCTAGAATCGTGAGAGAAGAAAAAACAAATCTCAAACACGCCGAAATCATGTAAGGAATGGGACACTTAAACCAAGCTGAAAACGTGAAATGAGGCCCGAAAACAACCGCCCAGGTGCACGCACAACGCAACCTGAGATGAATTCCAAAACACTGAAAAATTGTGTGAGGAAAAGAACACTCTAACCACGTTGAATCGCGAGAAGAGGCCCGAAAACAACCGCCCAGTGCGCGCACAACGCAACCTGGGATAAATTCCAAACACGCTGAAATCGTGTGAGGAAAAGAACACTCTAACCATGCTGAAATCATGAGAAGAGGTCCAAAAACAACCGCTTAGGGTAAACTAAGAATCAAAAACCGTACGAGATTACATTTCATGCGTCCTGAGATACTCTAATCACGCTGAAATCGTGAGAAGAGGAAAACAAATTCAAACACGCTGAAATCGTATGAGGAAGGGCACACTCTAACCACGCTGAAATCGTGAGAAGAGGTCCGAAAACAACTGCTCAGGGCGCACTCGACGCAACCTGAGATAAATTCCAAACACACTGAAATCGTGTGAGGAAAGGAACACTCAAACCACGCTGAAATCGTGGAAGAGGTGCGAAAACAACCGCTCAGGCTCGCGCTTCACGCATCCCAAGATAAAACACACCCAAGGCCGCGCTTCACGTGTCCTGAGATAAATTCCAAACACACTGAAATGAAATGTGAGGAAAAGAACACTCTAACCACGCTGAAATTGTGAGAAGAGGTCCGAAAACAACCGCCCAGGTGCGCGCACAAAGCAACCTGAGATAAATTCCAAACACGCTGAAATCGTGTGAGGAAAAAAACACTCGAACCACGCTGAAATCATGAGAAGAGGTCAGAACCCGCTTGGGCTCGTGCTTCATGCGTCCTGAGATAAAACACGCCCAGGCTCGCGCATCACGCGTCCTGAGATAAATTCCAAACACGCTGAAATCGTGTGAGGAAAGAGACACTCTAACCACGCTGAAATCGTGAGAAGAGGTCCGAAAATAAACAATCAGGAGTGTGTTCCACACAACCTGAGAAAGCCCGGGGGATAACGATCCTAAACACTACTTAGCGTAAAAGGATAAATGATAAAGATAACACAAGATGCAAATAAATGCAATAAGTGCAATGATACGATACATGTTACAACATGTTACAAGCAATGTAGTGCATGATGTTAGGGAATGCAAGAACAAACAAAATGGTGCTTTAAAAAGCACCTCATGGGGTGAGTGGCGATGAACCGCTCTACTCTGACGGGGATCTCCCCTTGTGTTCTTCGAACTCTTACCTTCAACTCACAGTACAAAGGTCTTGAAATGCTGACAAGGGGTAACTTCTGCATATAGAAACCACAAATGCCGTTTTCCTTCTTGATCATATTCACAACTTTCCCTCCTATTCTCCAACGGGGTGACAGACTAGGTTGGTTCAGTATCCAGAATTGAGACAAATACACATGCTATCTCAATCTATGGGGCTGCCATACAGATTTGAAGCCGAGGATACACCCCTGGGTATTAAACCAGACTTTAGTCTCGAAAATTCCAAACCTTTGTGTTCTAGGCATCAGCCATTCGAACTCTAGTTTCCACCGTCACAGTTGATCTCTTAGGAACTCATTGCAAACACAGCTAGATAACTCTGGCGAGAATGGTACTCAGGGAGAGCGTTTCTGATTGCCATTCTGGCTTTGAAGTAGGCTTGATCTTGCGCTTGAGGTAGAGGCACACTCATACTTCGGAGCATTGACAAGGCCTGAAGAGGTACACCCGGAATACAATCTCAAACTTTCTGAAGTTGAAACAAACTCAAATGCTCCCAATTTTCCCTCTTTTCTTTTGCTTTGCAGTCTGGAACCTATGTAGCTTCAAATAGGTCCTTGTTCAACTGTTCTCATATGACTGGGTTGAACCCTGCAGTTTTATGAAAGAACAAATCCTGTTTTGCACATATGTGGAGAACGACACAGCACTCTGAGCACAAAACGATTTTTTTTGAAATTGAAATTGAAAATGAGTTTTTGATTGGGTATTGAGCCTACGACTAACCACAGCAAAAACGACTCAACAACGGAAAACAAAGGCAAAACAACCTAAACACATCTATTGACGCACGAACGACTCAAAACAAGAATTGAGACAAACATAACACAACAAAACACAAGACTCAAATGTGCACAGGGAGCCTGTTTCTCCGGGTATTGTTTTCCCACCCTTTCTCATTTGTGATTCTCACATCACTCTGGCACTCATCTCTATTTTTCTGAAAAAGCCCTTTTCTCACTTTTTCTCTCAGCACACATCTCTCTATTCTTCAATCTCTTTGATTTTTTAACCCTTCCCTGGGTGGTTGATGGATAAACAGGAAGTTGTGGGCTCTTGCCCCTACCATTCTGCTAGATTCTTCTTCTTTTGCTCACAACAATGAACTTTCCCACAGAGGGGTTGTGCTATAACTGGGTGTGTAGCAAATCTGCAGCTGACATCGGTTGATGACGCCCTTGGCCAGTTCGGATGTGACCAGACCTTTTCGGATAAGGGAGTGGAATATCCTGCTCCATTCCAGTTTGTGTTTCGCATTTGGCTTGATACCTCGCTGCTTGGAGGATGAGAGAGCTTTCGACCCTTTGTTGTTAACTTCAGTGGTGCCCTTTTCTGGCAGGCAGAGTGCCCTTTCTAGCAAGTATGTTGACAATGGGGAAAAGACAGAACACCTGACTCAACTGTGCCCCTAGTTCATCACTTTGACCATTTTTTGTTTTGATTTTCTACTAAAACAATTTTGACCAATATGAGAGTTAAATTAACATACTTGTTCAACTTTTTGATTTGAAATCATGCAAGTCAGGCTATGAGCACTGAAAATATTCCTTTTTCGGGTTCAAGAAATGGTCTAGTTTTGGAAAAATGGAATAATTTTTGAGAGAAAATTAGTCAACCTCATTAAAAATTCTCAAAAATTGTTTTTACAAATGGCACTGCTCGACCAACACAGAAATTTACTCTTGAGATGCACAATCTCAGATCCAAAACAATGGAAAATTGCCCCTTGTCTAAATGGCACTGCACAGCAACGAAAAGTTGCCCCTTGTCTGAATGGCACCACAACGCACTGTAATCTGTCCTCAAAGTGACGATCACAACCGAACTCTCGGATGATCAGAAGCATTACATGGACACAATCGATTTGGAAGTGTTTATGGCTAGACTTTAGAATGAAGTTGCCTATATCCCAAAGATGGGAATCAAGCCTGACGTAGTTCTGGGTTAAGGTACACTCGGGTATTTAACCTCTCCTTTTATGCTCTAACTTTTGCCAAGGCCGCCCTCCGGGTTTTCAACCTTGCGAGCTATGGTTTTCTTTTCTTTTCTTTTCTTTTCATCTTTTCTTCTTTTCATTTTTTTTCCTTTTTTTTTTGTTCTATTTCTTTTCTTTCTTTTCTTGCTCTAACTTTTGCCTGGGTCGCCCTTCTGGGTTTTCGGCCCAACGAGCCTCTCAAGGGTAAAAGAGGTTGAACTGGTCCATGTTGATCGATTTAAGATCTCAAAGCCATATGAATCCAGGAGAATGGCTGTTATTCGATGATGATGTAAGAGTCCATCCAACCGGGTCTGAATTGCCCCCAGTGTGTGGATAGGAACTCAATTGTCCTTCAGCAATACTTTCTTCTTTCCTCCCTCCTGGGATTTGGCATTCTTGCCGATCTTCGTTAGCTTGAGAAATGTCCCAATTTTTGACTCTTCGCGCACATCTGACATTCTTTTTGCCCCAAGTTCAAGGGCTGCTTCTCAACCAGCTTTGCAAGCTTTCTTTTGATCATATCTGATCTTCTTGCCCCTAGTTCAAGGGTTACTTCTGATCTGGCCATGCAAGCCTCACATCGTGGTTGACGTGTTGAACATTCTGAATCCAAGTTCAAGGTTTAAAAGCAAGAGGGTCGAGTCTCGAGTCTGAGAGCGATCCTATGTTGCACAATCTCAAGAGTGATTCCACACAGGCCTTCGCAAGACCACGCAAAACATTTTTTGAAATCTTTTAAGAAAGTGACTAATCGCTCGCGCGGAAAGACAATGTAGAACCAATCTAGATCAAGCTAGGATCCTTCTCAGTACTCACATTAACAAGCATGATTTCATTCATTAAGGGTTTAGCATGCCTCTCTTCCTCTCAATTGATCAAATTTTTGCAAATCCCGAGGAATTCCTCCCTCTTTGTTTTTATCACAATGTTCAAAAAGTTTTGAAAAACTTAGGTCAATGCAATGACTTCAAGGCACAGAAAAGACACAATTTTTAGTCAAATACTGCCATCTTATTCAGAACTTCTAGCACAACTGGCGCAAGGCTGAAACAGACTCAAAGGAAAGTGAAAAGACAAACACAAAACAAACAAGTGATGTTCGAGGTAACACCCCCGAAATCACCCGTCTCTAACACAACAGGATTGACTCGATACAACAAGACAGACTCAACTCAGTTAAAAGGACTGAATCAATGCAACACAACAAGACTGACCCAACACCCAAGTCAGGAAGTACAATAAACAACATTTGCACATGCTCAAAACAGTGCGTGCCATCCCCAAATCTGGAGTAAACTGAGCGCCATCTGCAGGTGGTTTATCCCCGATCACATAATCACGTTATCCCCCAAGTTCACTGACCCAGTGCCGATAGACTTTGCAGGACCTGGCGCGATGATGACCTTTTTATCAATCAGATCTTGTATTTCGTGGCAAAGACGAAAACACATGTCAGTGTCATGGCGGTTTGTTGATGAAAAGCACAGTACTTAGCCGGGTTGTGGGAGAGAGGAAGTTTATTCGGTAATGGCCGCGACTCTAGGGGCTTCAGATGCCCTTGTCCTATAAGAGTTTGGAAAGCTTTGGACAAAGTCATGTAGAGGGGATTGAAGACCCTTTGGCCTTGGGGTGGGTACTTCGAGGTTTGTGGATTTTTACTGGATGCACCGGCAAAGGGATTGGTAGGCGCTGACTGGGTTTGCTGATCTCTTCCGAGTGCAGGATTAGAGTTGAAAGGAACGTTTCTGGTACAACGGCCCTTCTCCCGGCTTGCCCCTTAATTCAAACTGCTCTCATTGAGTGGCAAAAGTGCCATCCACAATCTTTGCAACAACTGCAATCACTTGCTGTTTGTTCAATCCTTCGGCTTTCAAAGCCTCAACAGCCCACTGAAGGTGTTCATGGGGATCAATGTCTGCCCCTACCTTGTTCTTTCCACTCGTCTCCACTTTGCCAAGGGATTGGCCTTCTTCAAATGCAGCCCGTCCCAAGATTAGGTAGTGTGGTTGATGACGGAGCCAATAAACCAAAGGCTAAATCTGCCCACAGTTCTCTGAAGATCTTCGATCATTCTCATCAGCTCAGAAGTAGTGGGCTCATAGGTTTGAGATGATTGGGGTCCAGGTGCATCCATCATGCACAAGTCTGTGCTTTCTGGAATGAACACCTCAGGCTTGGATAGATGGGCTGGGGTGATGTATATGCTGGGTTGTAGTTGGATGGCAGTATATGGATCTGATTGAGATGCAAAGACGACAGGTCAGTATGGCCTGAGGTCCTTTAGGTGGAGGTATGGCCTCTTCGTCAATAAGATCTTGAATCTTATGACGGAGGCGGATGCAACGGTTCGTATCATGACCGTTGTTGATGATAGGCACAATATTGCTAGGTCATATCTTGGTGGAAGAGGATTTGGAAGGGGTTGAGGTTCTAGGAGCTCTAGGTGCCCTTCTTCTCACAGCATTCTCAAAGCTTGAGAGAGACTCATGTAAAGCGAATGGAAATTTCGAGCTTGGGGCCGATTTGAAGTGGTCGATTTTTGGCCATTGAGAGAAGTGGTGATAGTGTCTACTTCTGAGCATTTCGCAGCTGTGCTACCATCAGTAGCAGCATTGGAACTGCGAACAACATTCTTCTTCAAAGGCTCATTATCTTTGCAAAAATCCCTTGTCTGATAGCATCCTCTATTTGAACCCCCATTCCATGAAGGTCTGGAAAGGTAAACAGAGGTAGAACGATAATCTTCTATAGTAACTTGCCATGCAGATTCCGAACAATCATCATGATCTGATCTTTGTCGAAGGCCTTGTAGTCACCATCGAGGCCTTTGCTCTCCATCTCGTCATGAACTCTGAAAAACCCTCCTTTGGCTCTTGGCGGGTGACTTCGAGATCACGAGTTGTGACCTCGATCTGTGTGTTGTAGGAGTATTGAGCAATAAAGGCCTCAGCCAGCTCTTCCCAGTTCTGTTTCACAGAGTCCTCCAATTTTGCATACTAGATTGCGGCTATCCCAGACATGGTTCGGCCGAAGAGAGACAACTTCTGGGCTGTGGTCAAACCCATTGGCCTCAAGATATCAGAAAACAGGTGGAGATGCACCATTGGGTCTCCAGAGCCATCGAAGCAGTCGATACGCGACATTTTAAACCGCTCTGGTAAGGTAACTGCAGATTCAGTATACTCGTCCTCTAAATTCGGGATGGAGTTCACTCCCTGTGCTCGTCTGAATAACTTCTCTAGTTTATTGACCTTAAGTGCAGTTGGGTCAACCTCAAATCCAAACGAAGCTTTGGCTTGATAGACAGGAGCTTTAGAGACTTGCTCTGGGATTGGCTCCGCGGATTACCCTGAGTCTGTTGGAAATTAGCAGTATAGGCAGTGGCTCCGGGTGTCGGGTTACCCGTGGGAGGTGCATGAGATGTAGAAGTCGCAGTCTGCTGTGGCTGTTCTTGTTGTAGTTGGGTTATCACTTCGGCCTAACGAGCCGTGACTTCAGCCTGACGGACTACGTCCTGCTACAATGCCTCGATTGTTTGTTACAGGTACCGCATCTATTCTTCCATATTGGCTGGGGGATATTGAGCCATGGGAATGGGTGATTAATCTCGTGCTGAGCTGAATGCAGACAACTATTCCCAAACCAGACTAGACCCGGGTGTGAACTGAGGTGTGACTGCTTGTAGAAACTGTACTGGTGAATTTTGCCTGAACCTCCTTCGTCATGTAACCGATGGGGCTGAGGCAAACACAGGTTGCTTCTGAACCAATTCTGACCTGACAAAGTCTATCAATACAAGTCCAGTGTACCCGGGGGATATTGGAGCCTTCTGAGGCTATGGTTCCAAGACTACCTTGCAAAAGAGAAACACAGACAGCATCTCAGCCTGATTTCACAAGAACGAATATGAGCATAGCTGAATGACTGTGCTCTCTATTGAATTCTGCCCAAAATTCTGCCGGTAAACTGATACCTCCAGGACGATACTCAGACTTGCAACTGATACATACAACCTGTAGAGACACACTCTGACAGCACATATCAAGCAAGTAAGTCCCTGTCCTATCTTGTCAGGAGCTAGGGTTTCACTACGCACACAGCGGTTTCAAACAACCTACAATCGGGTAAGCAACCTGTCCTAGTTTGGAATGGTCACTACGGATTCCGATATGCACTAGGTCAAATGGTCAAAAGGGTGCCTCGGTGAAAACGAGGTTTGTGTTCCCATCGTGGCAGAGCCCGCAACCGGTCAGCTTTATGGCACGCTTTTCCAAGCAAGCCTCCGGCAAACCATTCAGGAATAGCAGATGGCAAACACGGTGTCCTAGGCGCACCGATGCAAATGCAATGCAAAGAAACACATAAGTGTAGACAAAACAACATATCATGAGTTCGAGTCAAGTTCTCTAAATCCCCAGTAGAGTCGCCAGAAACAGTAGACGCCCCTAACGTTTCGGCTCCGTGTGCTAAGGTGCGAAATCAATTTGTTCATTAGCTACTACAGTTCGAACTCAATGTCACGGTTCTGAATCTAATCTGCAAAGTGCAATGCAAGACCGATATAAATCACCAAAGAGTCCAAATCTGACAAATCGTTTTGGAAAACTGATTTTTATAAAGAAGTGCCAAACATGGACTGTTTTCCAGATACAGAGTCGCCACCTACATGGTTTTTTTGGGAAATTTAGGAAACCCTGCTCGTGCCGAAGGCCATGTGTCCGTCATCACCAAAGTTGCCTCGGCTCGGGAACTTTGGTACGAAAGGGAAAGGTCATGCAATGAGCACCCCCGCTCGCTCGATCAAAGATCAGCCTTTACTAACATGATATTTTGTTTTTGAAAACACATGTGTTCTTATTCTGGTTATTAATCTAACCTTACTATGTGATGCGCATAGCATACAAGTATAGACTAGATCGCCTAAATTGGAATAAAACATTTCATGTTTGTTTGTTTGAAAATGGTTTGAAGGTGCTACTCGCAAGTCGGCTAAGACGTGGCTTTGCCACCTCAAGTGGGCTTTAAAAACTCACATTTCGATGATTTGTTCCAATTCAAGCAATCCAACCTTCATCCACAGGCATTCATGCAGTTAAACATTTAAGTAGTTAGCCTCATGGCAAGCATGCTAAACATGGCAACACTTACACTCATGCAAGGATGCTAAAGCGAAAAACACTTACAGTGTACTCCAAGCCAAAACAACAACTAGTTAGAAATCATGCATGATCCTAGTTTATGTAAAGAATGGCTAATGCAACACATGCAAAAATGCAGCTAAAATAGGCTTGGCTATCCTAAGATGTCATGTAAATGCAACTTGATAACATGCTGTTAAACACGTATTCAAGTAAATGTATTGAAATATAATGTGGTTAGTATGATGCGCCGAGCCCGGTGCATGCGATACGAATGAATGTATGCAAACATGCTAGCATAAGTATGCTAATTGAAACATGCCCTAAAACTAACCATTGAAAGTGGTTAAGTAAAAGGGAGAAAGACGTGGGGTTGGAAGACATTCACACACTCACGCACACTTATTACAACAATGCGCCCTCTCGACGGAGGGTCCGAATGAATCAACTAACTAGCTATGCTATGCTAATTATTACAAAACAACTAAATAACTAATTAATCAAATTAATTAAATTACAAAACCAAATAATTAAGAACTAAATAGGCTGCCACAGCTCTACCTCGGAATGATGAATGATGCATGCTCGGTCGCGTCCTCCCGGAAATCCACCACCGTGCCTCGTGTTGCCTCTGTTCGCACTGTTTTAGACTTCTGAAAATTGTGCCAATCTCCAAAACTCTTCTGATCCACCTCATGGACATGCTGAGAGGTCATCGGCCAAGAAGAGCGGCCATCGGCCAAAAGAAATGGCCATCGGCCAATTTCAAGGCTATCGGCCAATTATTGATAGCCGATCGGCACACTAGATAGCCGATCGGCCACTTTTCCTGCAAACTTCTTTTTTGCTGCAATAGAGCACTAATAGAGGCATGGCAGTGTATTTGCAAGAAAATGTGTGTGCAACCACACTCCTTATCTTGTCTAAAGCGCAAAGGAGTGTAGTGCTCGGCTCTCGAGTCATCAATCACGCATCTCAATGCATGATGGCCAAAGAGTCAAGCTTGCATAAACTCAATAAATGCATGACAAACAAGACACTTGGACCATCACCTTATCATGGATACTCAAAGGCAATGGAGACCAAGGGAGATTGGCTCATTTCATCACTTCAAGTATGAAATGAGCTAATCCACCTTGTGTTCAAACACAACACGTGTTGAACACAATGCAATGCACACATACAACATGGCATGCAAAACTCTCATGCTAATTTTGACATGTTAAGATGGTATGCAAGACTCTATCATGCAAACACTCATGCACAACATGTTAAGGGGCCAAGAACACCAAGGCTAGTGAAGAGGATAACACTATAAGCATGCATCACAATGCTCAAACATCCAAACCAACTCAAAAAGAGTTACTTCACACCCAAAATAGTGGCAAAACATGCTGAAATGGAGACTCAAAGGATTAGCCAAGCATGCATACATGTTAATGCAAGATTAAGGCGCAAGACACAACTCTCCAAAGGCATTGAAAATGATGAAACATGGAGTACAATGGCATATGTTCCAGCACTGAAATGTCATGCTGAATGACTTAAAATCATGCAAACAACTCATGTGATGTGTTGCAAGGCTTAAGCATCAAAGCTAGTGAAGTGTATTACACTAGAGGCATGCAAGACAATGCTCAAATGGCCAAACCAGCCCGAAATAGACCTTATGCAGGCCAAAACAGTAGCCAAAATGGACTGCGATGATGGCTTGAAAGGCAAGAAAATGAGGCTCATGCAATGGCTCACAAATAAGGCATAAAGGTACAACTCTCAAGAGCACTTAAAGAGTGTGAAAAACATGGAAGTGTAACAACACTGTATGCTCTGAAATATCATTCCAGATGACGCCAAGGCATGCAAACATCACAAGTATAGCATGGTAGGGGCCTCAAAACTCAAGATTAGTCAAGGCATTTGTACTTTAGCTATACAAAACATGAGTCATATGGCCAAGGCAACCCAAACAGTCCTAAAGCATGTTAAAGCATTATGAAAAATGTGCTGGAATGGAGACAATACATGCTAAAATAATAGGCTATAACATCAAGCATGAAAGGCTAACAAAGATGATTTACACTACAAGTGCAATCAGCATGCAAGGGGTGATCAAGACATCCAAAAACAGAGTTATGGTAGGTCTAAAAAGTCGCAAAAATGAGCCTAAACAAAGCCACAAAGAAGTAAAAACACATGCTCATTTGGTTGGCCATCAACACATACTAACAAGACAAGAGGAGGGGGGGACCACCCCCTCCTATTTTGAGCCTCAAAATAGGTTTTCTACCACTGAAAATCCACTGGATTTCAGTCGCTAAAAGGCCGAAAAGAAGTTGTTTGAAAAGCTTGAAAGTTAGCTCAAAAGGCCTTACAAGCCAAGGAGCAAAAGGGAGGACAACCCCCTAGCCAACCAAATCACAAACCAACACTTTTAGGACTGAAAAATAGAGGAAAAATAGAGGAAAAACAGAGGTTTTTTAGTTCAACACCACCCTAAAAACAGCCCCAAAATAGTGTGAAAAGATGGCCAAGAAGCATGCAAAATAAGCTAGAAGGGAGAGAGTTCTTACCCTTGATGCACAGCTGCAAAACCAGCCCAAAATCTGAGCCAAAAGCACCTTTTGAGCTCAAACACAGCCCCAAAGAATCTCAGCTCAATGGTGGTCAAGTTTGGTTAAGGGTGCTTAGGCAAAGGAGAGGTGTATCTAAGCTTTCATGCACAAAAGAGCAAGAGAGAGTGAACTATAGAGAGAGAGGCAGAGATTAAGCTCTGAAAATTGTAGAGAGAGAGAGGGATTTTAGTGTGAGAAGCTCTCAAACTTTCTAATCCTCTAAGATGTTCTTCCCCTTTGAATATGAGATATAAGGCTATCATATATAGCAAAATATCACCTTTGGTCGAAATATCTGAGCTAGTACAGGTGGCACCAGTTGGAAATAGTTGGAGGAGAAATATCTGCCAAAAAAATGAATTTGGGTCACTCTTGGCCGATCGGCCATCTTTGGTGCCGATCTACTACTTGTGATGGCCAGTCTACTACTTTTTTGGCTGATCAGCACATTTGTGGCCGATAGGCAATTCTGCTCTGCAGGTCCAACTTCAAATGGGCATAACACCTTCATATGAACTCCTTTTAGGTCATTCTTGTGCCCAAACTGAAGCCAAAAAGTAAGCTTTCCAATGGTGGCAGCCTTGCATCAAAATTCCAACTATGAAAAACGTTATGCCTCTTTTAGTGAAGACTACTCAGTTTCGGTCCAACGGGAATAATGCCCAACTTCAACCAATCATATCTCCTCCATTCGGACTCGTCTTTAGGAGATTCTTGAGTGAAAATGAAGCCCGGAAGTCTTCTTTCCAAAGGTGGTGGTCTCAAAACTTAAATCCAAGTATAAAAAATGATAGGTCCGATTTAGCGAGGACCGCTCGACTTTCTCTTAGCGATTCATGCTCATCTTCTTCTCCAACTTGGTTTCTTCCCTCTTCTCTTATTTTCTTCAACTCCAAACCCCTAAACAAGGTGTTTTGAAAGATTTTCCAAAGATTTCATCTCTCTTTCATTCATTTCCACTTTGTCCTTGCTCGGTTTACCGAAAAGCGCAACATTTGACAAAATGCGAGCCTTGGAACATCGCAGAAACCTTTTCAAAAATTTTGAAAGAGAGGATTTTAAGATCTAAAATATTTTGGTCCAAAAATGGGGTGTGAGGTTTGGATTTGACTCTCTCATTGTCAGAGAAATTGAACCTTTGCACTGCACAACTTTCAGCACCAAGTAAACCATTCGTAGCGCCCAAGTCTTAAGGGCGGTCAAAAATGAGGTGTCTACACTAATTGTTAATTTTTAGCGACATCTATAAAAATTGTCACAAAAAAATTATTTCTTACCACATTTTTGCCAAGACTTATTTTTAATAGGACTTGGGGGAATTAAGTCCAACTATTATGACCTATTGGTAGTTTACCCAAAATATGTTGTTTACAAGGATGTGTTGTTAATTATTTGCCTTGCATGGTTGGGTTGTGTAGTGACTTAGCTCGGAGGCTAGTCATGGGTCTGTGTTTTTGTGTTTTGAGGAGAGTTTAGCATTGTTCGGCTGACGTGTTGTTTTTTGAGCCGTGTTGCGTAGCGAGTGAGTCCTTCTTTGATGAGAGTTGACTGGGAGTTCTGTTCTGAGGATGGTTTTCTTTTTTCCTCTGTGTTTGAGTGTTGAGTGCTCGGTGGTGATTTGTGTGCTTGTTGATGATTGGGACATGGTTGACATCTTTTGGTGCGAGTGATAACCGTTACTTGTTTTCTTATCTTGTAGACCCCAACAAGTTATGTGGGTTGAAGAGGCATTTGTGACCCCTTCTTTGTATACTTGTTGTGTGACAGGTGACTGTTCGAGCGGTGAAAATACCGCTCAAGCAGAGACGAGGTGCTCTTAGTAGTTTGTTTTGCAGGTTAAAGTACCACTTGGGCGAACAAGTAGTCACTCGAGCGAAGATGAGGGGGTTTCCAGTATCTTATTTTACAGGCAGAGATACTGAGAGATTTCATTCACCGCTCGAACGGTCTGCGCGTGAAAATGTATGTGTGGTCTCATGCTAGTGTGTGTGTGACGGGTAAGACTATGTATGGGATATGTGATTCATGAATTTAAATTATCTCTATTTCTTATAGGATATTAGGACATGGTAGAGGCCATGGAAAACCTCATCGAGATGGTCGAGATGTTCCGGTCCAAACAAAGATCCCCTTTTAAGAAGAATGAGTGAGTCAAAACAACATGGCCGCTTCACCGGCCTAAGATGCAATGGGAGCTTTGGTCTGAGAGATGGCAAGGGCTCTTAGAGAGTCTGTGGACATATTGAGTGCCGAGCACGCGGCTAGGACCGTAAAAGGAGAGAAACTAGAACTACTTTTCTAAAAAATTGCACAATCCCGAATCCCAACAACTGGAAAGTTGCTCCTAGTCTGAATAGTACCGCGGCACTGCACAGCAACGGAAAGTTGCCCCTAGTCTGAGTAGCACTGCACCGGAGATTATAATCAAAATTCTTGAATGCTGACTAGACAGAGATGGCCGAGATGATCAAATGGACCAAGTTGATCGAGGAAAAAGGTTATGGCTGAACTTCGAGATGAAGCTGCCTACGTATCCCGAAGATGGGAATCAAGCCTTACGTAGTTCAGGCTTAGGTTCACTCGAGTATTTTCACTCTCCTTTTACGCTCTAACTTTTGCCAAGGCCGCCCTTTGCGGGTTTTCAACCTTGCGAGCTCAGTTTTTATATTTTCCAATTTTTCATGCTCTAACTTTTGCCTAGGTCGCCCTTTCGGGTTTTCGGCCTAGCGAGCCTCTCAGGGGTAATATTTCTTCAACTTGTCCATGTTGATCGGTTGGGAGAACTCTAGGCCATCTAGGTCCATCAGAACAACAGCTCCACCCGACCAATAGACTTAATGATGTAGGGACCAGTCCAATTGGGTCTGAACTTGCCCCTTGGGTCATGGATGGGAGCTCGGTTATCCTTGAGTACCAAATCTCCTTCTTTCAAATTCCTGGACTTAACCTTCTTGTTGAAAGCCCGGGCAATTCTGCGCTGATAACCTCGAACATGGTACAGTGCTTTCAGTCTTCTCTCATCAAAAAGCATGAGTTCCTCAAACCTGCTCTGCTGCCAATCTGCTTCAGCTATCTGACACTCGGCCAATACTCGCAAAGACGGAACCTCAATCTCGATAGGTAGAACGGCTTCCATCCCATAGACTAATGAATACGGGGTCGCCCAGTTGAAGTTCTGATTGAAGTCCGGTAGCCCCACAGAGCAAAAGGTAATTTATCTGGCCAGTCCCGATAGATTTCCACCATCTTCTGTAGTATGTGCTTGATGTTCTTGTTGGCGGCCTCAACCGCTCCATTGGTTTGTGGTCGGTATGTGGATGACTTATGAAAGGCCACGTTGTATTTTTCTAACAAGTCAATCACTTCTTTCTTGAAGTGGGAACCATTGTCCGAAATAATCTCGTTTGGGACTCCGTAGCGGCAGATAATGTTGTTTCTGTTAAACTTTGCGACATGTGAAGCCTTCAACACTGCGTAAGATTGGGCCTCGACCCATTTTGTAAAATAATCTATCGCGACCAAGATGAACTCATGCCCATTCGATCCCTTCGGAGTGACAGCCCCGATTACATCGATTCCCCAAACTGAAAATGGCCATGGCGAAGTCATGTTGTACAGTTTTGACGGCGGAATGTTCATGCGGTTTGCATGAATTTGACATTTGTAGCATCGTCGAACAAAACCGATACAATCCTCCTCCATGGTAGACCAGTAGTACCCCTGTCTGAGGATCTTCCGTGCTAGCATTACTCCATTCATATGCGCACCACACTCTCCCCCATGGATGGCCTCCATCAGGCGCTTCGACTCTTCAGCCTCTACACACAGCTTGTGCATTCCCAGATGACCTCTCTTATATAGCTTACCCCCACAGATGATGAACTGGACAGCCATTCTTCTGATTGCCCTTTTATCTTTGGCATTTTCCCCTGGTGGATACGTCTCTTTCTCCAAGAAGTTCCAAATGTCGTAATACCAGGGGTTGTCGTCCTGAACCTCTCCTATAGCAGCAATTGATTCATATGCTGGCACAAACTTCTGATCAATGATGACTGGACGCATCCGGACTCCGGATGGGATGTCTATCATGGAAGATAGAGTTGCTAAAGAATCTGCGAACCTGTTGTTCTCTCTTAATAGATGGGTAAAGTTTAGCTTCTCAAACCGAGGAATTAACAAGTCCAAGGTCTGGTGATACATCATCATCTTTTCTTCTTTGACTTTCCAGTCTCCTTTTGCTTGAGACACAACAAGATTCGAGTCCCCGATGACGTCCAACCGTCTTGCCCCTAGTTCCAGGGCTGCTTCTAGACCGGCAATGCATGCCTCATATTCTGCTTCGTTGTTCGAGACTTTGAACCGAAGTTTGAATGCTAGAGGGATACGGGAATTGTCGGGTGCTATCAGCAACACTCCTATTCCATACCCGTATTGATTCGATGCTCCGTCAAAGTACATCGTCCAAGTTTCATCGTCGATGTGAAAAATGGCTTCATCTGGGAATAAATACTCGACTGCTTCACCTCCTTCCACTGGATGGTCGGCTAAGAATTCTGCCACTGCTCTCCTTTGACTGACTTGCGCGTCACATATTTCAAATCGAATTCAGAGAGCAACAGCAACCAACGAGCTAGCCTACCCGTAAGTGCCGGTTTCTCGAAAAGATATTTGATGGGATCGAGTCGTGAAACCAACATTACGGAGTGAGCTAACAGGTAGTGCCGCAACTTCCTGGTAGCCCATACCAAAGCCAAACAAGCCTTCTCCAGCGGAGTGTAGCGGGTCTCGTAATCCAGCATCTTCTTGCTCAGATAGTAGATGGCCCTCTCCACCTTATCCTCCGATTCTTGTGCGAGCATGCAGCCCATTGTAGTTTCAGTCACTGAAAGGTACAATATCAACGGTCTCCCCGGTTCTGGCGGTGACAACACGGGCGGGTTCTGTAAATATTCTTTGATCTGTTCAAAAGCTGCTTGACATCGGCCGTCCCATTGGAATTTCTTTCCTTTCTTCAGGAGACCAAAAAGTGGTTCACAAGTCAAGGTTAGTTTTGAGATAAACCGTCTTATGAATTGCACTTTACCCAGAAAGCCTCGCACCTCTTTTTCAGTCATTGGTGGTGGCATTTCTAAGATGGCCTTGATTTTGGAAGGGTCGACTTCGATGCCCCTTTGTGTTATTAGAAACCCCAGCATTTTTCCCGCTGTAACACCGAACGTACACTTCTGAGGATTCAGCCGCAACCGAAATTCTCTGATCCTTTGAAAGAACTTTTGCAAGGCGGTGTAGTGGCCCTCTCTATCTTTGGACTTGACAATCATGTCGTCCACATACACCTCAACCTCTTTGTGGATCATGTCATGCAATATCGTGGTCGCGGCCCGTTGATAAGTAGCTCCAGCATTCTTCAACCCGAACGGCATCACTCTGTAGCAGTATGTCCCCCACGGGGTGGTGAAGGCAGTCTTTTCCCTGTCTTCAGGTGCCATCACTATCTGATTGTAACCTGAGAAGCCATCCATAAACGAGAGCAAAGCGTGCCCCGCTGTAAAATCCACCAACTCATCAATATGCGGCAAGGGGAAGTCGTCCTTCGGACTAGCTCTGTTCAAATCCCTGAAATCCATGCATACTCGGATTCTGCCATCTTTCTTCGGCACTAGAACAATGTTGGCCAACCAAGTCGGGTATTGGGATACCAGCAAGAAGCCTGCATCGATTTGCTTGGTGACCTCTTCCTTAATCTTGATGGCCCAGTCAGGGCGGATCCTTCTGAGTTTCTGTTTGACAGGTCGGGCCTCGGGGTCGAGAGGGATCCGGTGCTGTACAATCTCAGGATCGATTCCAGGCATGTCTTCGTAGGACCACGCGAAAACATCTTTGAAATCTTTTAATAAAGTGACTAAGCGCTCGCGTTCCTCCGAAGACAACGTGGACCCGATCTGGACCAGCCGCGGGTCCTTTCCAATACCAATATTCACGTAGTGATTTCATCCACTAAAGGTTTAACAATCTTTCCTGCTCTTGATCATTAATCGTTGCAAAACCGGAGGAATTTCTTCCTCGTCGTTTTTGTCAAAATTTTGAAAGTCTTGATTCAAGCAATAATCAAAGGCACAGAAAAGTACTCAAAAACCACATCCATACCATTCTCATTATGTACTTCCAACCATCCACTTCTTCTGTTACAACAGACTCAAAAGAGAAAGAAAAAGACGACCTAGACAGGACTGTGGCATCCGGGTTATCACCCCCAAGAATACCGGACTCAGACTCAGTTGAGCTGGAACCTGATTCCGACTCACAATACTCGGTGGAATCAGATTCCGGCTCACTACCTGACCCGGTGCTGCTCGACAAAAATCCCTCCTCGTACTGCCAAACGAGGGAGGGTGCGATGGATGCATCCAAAATAGTTGATCGTAGGCCCGCAGCCGTTTCATTCCCGATCATGGACACCGAGGAGTTATCCCCCAAGCACTTCTGTTCATCGGAGGATCTGAAAGTAGACATGCCAGTGCTACCCCCCCATTTCAATGTCCTCAGACTCCAATTCCTTGCTCTGTTCAACCTCAACTGTCGGGTCTGTCTGCTCTCCGGCAACATCGTCCCCAGATAATTGTAGGTCAAAGAAAATTTCAAAACCTGGCACGCGCTTCTTCTCCACGTTTAGCCATGGTTCGGGGAAGCCACAAAACAGAAAGTCTTCCCCCTCCTGGACGAAGCGTCCGTTCAGGGTACCCTGAATGGGCCTATGCATCAGCTCAAAAGCTTCCCAGCCTGCTTTGCTCTGGCTCTTCCAGCCATTTCCTTTCCCTTTCTTACCCAATCCTCCTTGGTGGGCATAACCCAAACCAAAGGTGTGTGGGTTATGTGGTACCTCGGCCAGTGCTGCGACGCCCTTCCGGCCCTCTTTCCCAATCCCATCCCGGGGATGTGTTGGAGCCTGTTCATGAGATATATACTGCCTGAGCACTGATATACCCCCTCGCTAGCAGCCATGATGTTCTGTACAACCCGAGCCTCAGCCAGGGTAAAACCTGATATGAACACGTCCTCCATACCATGCTCAATTTCTAGAACAGGCGTAACACTTCCGGTGGTGGATGAATCGATGAATTTCCAAAGACAATGGCTACTCCCTTCCCATGGGGGTATTTCACCATTTGATGCAAGGTGGAGGACACCGCCTTTACCTGATGTAGCCACGGCCGTCCCAAAATAGGTTGAAGGTTGCAGGAACCTCTAAGACATGGAAATCTATCTCGTGCTGTCCCGCCCTACTTTAGTTTTAATTTTCACCGTCCCCATGACTTCTCTACTCGTGTTGCCATATGCCCGAATAACCTGGGTTGTTGGTACAAAATCCGCAATTTTCAAACCGATCGCATATGCTGTTCTTGCCGGATAGACGTTGATGGCGGATCCGGTATCAACAAGAACCACCGGTATCCATTTATTCTTACACTCCACGGAGATGTAGAGTGGCTTGTTATGGTTTGCCCCCTCAGGTGGCAGTTCCTTGTCGGAAAAAGTCAGCGTTGGGGTAGCCCCTCCCGGAAAGACTAATCCTACCAGCTGTTCTGGCGTGGTTTCTATCGAAAGCTTGGCCTTGTCCATGGCTGATAGGACAGCCTGTCTGTGCACTCGTGATGCCATAAGCAGTCCCCAGATGAAGATGTCTGCTTGTATCTTTTTTAACTGTTTGAGCACAGCCTCCTCTTCAAGTTGTTTCTCCTTCTGTTTCTCAGTCTCCCTGTCTTTCCCAGAAGCCTCTGGTTGATCTAGGTACGGGGGTTTGAAGTACCGCCCACTCCTTGTCATATGGTCGACTTCTCCAATATACCAGGTGTCGTCGGGTTGGTTGTTTCCCCAATCTTCGTCCGTGTGGGCAAGACACAAATTGTCGTCCTCCCACCACATTCCATCTGTAGCCGACAGACACCTGTCCGGCTCTGGCATGACTGCTTTCATACTTGTAGTACCTTCTATCCCTATGCTCGCAACACCCTCTGTTTCTGTGTTCGTAGCGGTTTCAGTCCTCACATGAGCCTTAGCCTTCCTGATTCTCTCAGAATCTTCAAACCTTTCCTGTCCTGACTGTGTTAATATAGCTGGCTGTTCGATAATCCCTGTAGTCAAGATGCTCCAATCCTGAGCGAAATCCTTCGTACCGGCATTCTCCGGCAATGTACTCTGACTTTCGGCCCTTCCGGCCTCGACTGATACCCTCGCCCCTGCCGGGCCCCATTCTGGTTGGAACTCTTCCACCACATTCAGTTGATCATCCAGCCATCCAGTGGCCTCTGCCGATTCCTCATAATTGAACCAGTTGACTGCTGAGTCCCCTGGATCTTGGTCACTGTAAAGCTGGAGATTGGCAAGGTCCTCTTCCACAACCGTTAGATTATCTGTCCCCTGCTCAAATCTATCCCCCCGGATCATACACAGTTCTGCTCTCTCTGGCAATTCTATACTTGGTTCAGGCTGACCTGCTGACAGGATGTAATCACTCGGATCGTAGGCTTTCCCAGCAAAATTCCCAGACTGCTCAAACTCCGACTCAACGGTTCCATCCTCCTTCGCAAACTCCCCCGTACCCTCTTCAACAGCCACCACCACTGGCTCAGGTTGGGTTGTAGAGATGTCCAGCATGCACGAAAAGTTAGTGCAGTCGGGAAGGAGCACCTCTGGCTTAGGTAGATGGGAAGGAGTAATATAGACGCTAGGATCGTAAGACACGACCCCAGTCTGGATACAGTTAATTCTTTTGGGAGGTGGAGCTTGGTTGTGTGTAGGGAGTGGGTTGGTTGTAACATTGGGTTTCTCGGGAGGCATAATCACCCCGTTATCGATGAGATCTTGAATCTCATGACGTAATCGGTAGCACAGGTCGGTATCATGACCGTGCTGTTGGTGAAATGCGCAATACTTGGTTGGATTGTGGGTAGGGGGAAGTTTTTCTAGTAATGGCCGCGGCTCTAGGGGCTTCAAGTGCCCTTTTCTGATTAAAACCCCCAGAGCTTTGGACAGGGGCATATATAGCGGAGCGAAGGCTCTTGTATTTTTGGGTGGGTATTTGGCTGTTTGTGGATGACTTCCGGACGCACCGGAAAATGGCGTGGCTGCCATGGTTCTTGGAGGGGGGTTGGTGGTGACCATACTCACTTCGGAGGTCCTGGTAGTTGTAGCGCCGCTCGGGCCTGCATTAGTGTTACGATTGAAAGTTCTTCGGGGTTGCTCCCGGTCATTATCAATTAAGCCTTGCTTCAGTGCATCCTCGATCTGTACCTCCATTTCATGTAGATCGGCGAAGGTAGGAAAGGGGAGTACAATCATTTTCTGCATTAACTTCGGCTGGAGATTGCGCACAATCATCCGAATCTGATCTTTGTCTGTGGGCCTTAAGGTCATCATCGAAGCCTTAGCCCTCCATCTGGTCACGAATTCTGAGAAACTCTCTTTGGGCTCTTGCCTCATTGTCTTGAGATCATGGGTCGTAATCTCGATTTGGGTATTATACGAGTATTGCGCGATGAAGGCCTCAGCCATCTCGTCCCACTTTCTCTTAACGTCATCTTCTAATTTGGCATACCATATGGCCGCCACACCCGACAGGGTCCGGCCGAATATAGACAGCTTCTGCAGTCTAGTGAGGCCCATTGGCTTTAAAACATCTGAAAACAATCTTAGGTGTACCATGGGGTCCCCGGATCCGTCAAACCGGTCGATATGAGGCATTTTGAATCTGTCAGGCAACGTCACAGTTGCGTCGGTATATCCATCTTCGATGTCAGGGATGGTCTTGACTCCCTGGGATCTCTTGAACAGTTTTTCAAGCTTGCTCAACTTTAGTGCTGTGGGGTCTGTCTCGAACTCAAAGGGAGAGTCCGGTAGGTTGGTAGGTGTTTTAGATAACTGGGGTTGGATTTGGGGTAGGATCGGGGGTGGAGGCTGTCCTGTGGGAATGTCCGTATCGTTCTGAACATTAGCTGTCTCCCCAAGGGTTGGAACTCCTGGCGGGGGAGGAACTTGCTGTGAAGTAGATGCTCCGTTTTGCTGTTGTAACCTCACGATTAACTATGCTTGTTCATTCATGACCGTGGCCTGCTGCTTGGCAAACTCTGCCTGTCGGATAGCATCCTGCTGCATCATTTTCATGCTCTCCTGAAGCTAGCGCACCATCTCTTCTAAGCTGGCCATACTGTTCTGCTCTGACTGAATTTCGATGTATGTTCCCTTTCTGTGGGAGGAGCAGAGTCCTGATCTCTACTGTACACAGGTGGGGTAGACAAAGCCCTCTGTACTGACTGCTGAACTGATGCCTTCTACCTAGCTGTCCTCCGTTTAGTAATCGGGGGTAGAGAGTGGTACACTAGTTGTCCGTCTACCAGATCCTCAGATCGATGGAGTCGACGACCTCTAGTCCAGAGTGCTTGGGGAATATCTACTGGGTCAGAAGCAATTGTGCTTGACTACCTAGTAAAAAGATAAATAAAGCGTATAAATAAACAGGCAATCGGCAACGTAACAGCATAAAATAAACATACAACACACAGTTGGGTATTATAATGTACTGCCAATGAGTTGGATACACTTTTTTCAAACACTGATCTCTGTTCCCCAATCGTGCCCCTAAATCTGAATCTGATACCCGCAGATAACTGATTCCCAAAAACACTGATGCCCGTGGGCCTGATACTCAAACTCACAAACCGGTACGTGTGTTCCTGTAGAGATACATTCTAAAAACACATAGCCAGTAAATGAGAGCCAATACATCCCTATGTTGGGGAGGGTTTCCCTGTCTTAATTTTGTCAGGAGCTAGGGTTTCACTACGCACGCAGCAGTTCAAACAACCTATATCGGGTAAGCAACCTGTCTTAGTTTGGAATGGTCACTATGGATTTCGAATATGCACTAGGTCGAATGGTCAAAAGGGTGCCTCGGTAAAAACCGGGGTTTGTGTTCCCATACTGGCAGAGCCCGCAACCGATCAGCCTTATGGCATGCTTTGACAAAGTCAAGCCTCCGGCAAACCGCTCAGGAATAGCAAATGGCCAACACGGTGTCCTAGGCGCACCAATGCACATGCAATGCAAAGAAACACATAAGTGAAATCAAAACAGGATATCATGAGTTCGAGTCAAGCTCTCTAAGTCCCCAGCAGAGTCGCCAGAAACTGTAGATGTCCCCGAACGTCCTGGGAGGAATCCCGTTTTGTTCATTTTGTGGGTCTACTACAGTTCAGGACTCAAATTGTCACGGTTCTTAATCTGAACCAAAGAGTCAAAATCCGGCAAATCGTTTTGAAAACAGATTTTTTGTAAAGAAGTGCCAAACATGGACTGCTTTGCCAGATACAGAGTCGCCACCTAAATATTTTTTAATGGGAGAATTTAGGAAACCCTGACTCGGTGCCAAAGGCCACGTGTCCGTCATCACCAAAGTTGCCTCGGCTCGGGAACTTGGGTACGATTGGGGAAGGTCAGCTATGAGCACCCCCCGCTCGCCCGATCAAAGATCGGCCTCTACTAACCATGATATCTTGTTTTGAAAACATTATGCGTTCTTATTCCGGTTATTAGCCTAGATTTACTACGTGATGCGCACAGCAAACAAGTATAGACTAAGTCGCCTAAATTGGAATAAAACATTTCATGTTTGTTTGTTTGAAAATGGTTTGATGGTGCCACCCGTAAGTAGGCTAAGACATGAATTTTGCCACCCTCAAGTGGGCTTAGAAAATATGGTTTTGCCGCTCTCAAATGGGCTTAAAACTCGCATTTAATGCATTGTTCCAATTTAAGTAACCCAACCTTCACCCACAGGCATTCAGGTAGTTATATCACATAAGCACATAGCCTCATGGTAAGCATGCTATCATGGCAACACTCACACTCATGCAAGGATGTTAAAACATAAATGCTTACTGAGTACTCCAAGCCAAAACAGAAACTAGTTAGTAATCATATGCATGATCCTAGTTCATGTTAAGATGGCTAATGCAACACATGCAAGATGCAACTATGATAGGCTCGGCTATTCTAAGATGGCATATGATAATGCTACAACTAACACGTATTCAACTTGGAATTGAAATACAATGCAATTAGTATGATGCGCCGAGCCCGGTGCATGCAAGACAAATGTATGGATGCACGCATGCATAGCATAAGGTATGCTAAGTTAAATATGCCCTAATACTAACCATTGAAAGCAGGTAAGTAAAAGGGAGAAAGAAGTGGGGGTTGGAAGACATACACACACTCACACACACTTATTACACAATTGCCCTCGCTCGGAGGGTCCGAATAAATATTACACAATCAAATGAATACTGCCAAATTAATTATTACATAACTTCTAATTAATTAACAAATTAAATGTAGAAAGAAAGTGGCCGCAGCCCTGCCTCGGAATGCGGGGATGATGCATGCTCGAGTCCGCCTCGCCCGGAAAACCCGTACCATGCCACTGTTGCCTCTGTTTACACTGCCCTGCTTCTCTGAAGACTGCAAAAACCTTGGAACATGCTCTGTGGATGTTGGGGAATGCCACCGGCCAAGCACAAATACCACCGGCCAAAGGGAGGAACCACCGGCCACCTTTTTTTACTATCGGCCAAAATTAATGGCCGGCCGGCACTAAACTTAGCCGACCGGCCAAAACTCCCTGCAGAAACTGGTTTTTGACAGCAACAAAGGACAGACAGTGTATGGCATGGAATTTCAAGCAAATGTAAGCATGGCCACACTCCCTATCATGCAATGGACTCAAGGAAGCATGGCCCTCGGTCCTCGGGCCATCAATTGTGCGTTTTGATGCATGATGGCCTAAGAGGCCAAGGTTGCAATTCAATGAAAATGCATGCAACACACAAATGAATACCAAGACCCCATCATGTCAAAGTCAAGGGCCTCAGCGACCGAGAGTTGAGACGTGCTACATCACTTGTAGTATGAACACTTCTCACCTCTCAAGTTTGGCTTGACACCCCAAGCCAAACAATGCAATGTAAGTATATAAGCATGGCTCAAACATGCAAATGAAACTAAGGCACAAAGCATGTCAAATATGCAGCAAGTATGTGAGATGGCTCAAAATTAAACTAACATGCAAGTGAGATACAATGCAAACATGCTTCTAATGTAATGCAACACGCTCATGCAAAGGTGGATGTAGACCACAAAGAGGGAGACCTCAGCCCATCCCAAAAACAGTGGCTAAGGATGCCAAAAAAGAGGTACCAATCATAGAAGACAAACATGCCAATCGATAAGCCTAAGACCAAGGTATAAAAGCCAACTCAAGCACGCCTAAAGGAAGACAAACATGGACATTTAGACCAACAAAATCAGTGCTATAGCATGTGAAAATAAGCCCCTAAAACCCACACATGGCATCCCAAATGACCCAAACACATAGGCATACACAATGCACATTTCAAGGCATGAAATCACAACACTTCAAAGCATTGAAAGAGACACAAAGGACAATGTAAGACCACATTATATGGACTGAAATATGATCTCAACTGATGCCAAATGGTGATAATAGGCTAAGCTAGGCATGGTAGTGATCCACACACTCAAGGCTCACAATCCAAAATGCAAAGCAACTATATTAAGCATGCTAAACAAGACCAAATCAGTGGCCAACAGACCTTATGCATGACAAAATATGACCAAGAACTTCACAAAGTAGAGTCAAAATATGAGAGCATAGTGATCAAAAGTCATGACACATTTCTAGGCAAAATGAAGGAATACAAAGCAAGTACAAAATACATGCTAAGGGTCAACAAACCCACATGAGACAGAGATATAATATAACCCAAAAACACCCAAAAAGCCTCTGAAATGGAGTCATAAACAACTAAGCATGTATGCTACCATATGAGTCAAGAATGTGCAAAAATGAAACACAAAGGGGAAAGGGGTGTCCCTCCCCTATTCAAAACCTCAAACCCCCTTCCTCACCACTGAAAATCCACTGGATTTCAGTGGTGAGAAGGCTAACACACAAAGTTGACCGAAGCTTAACAAAAGAGTACCAAAAGAGGCCAAAATGAAGCCAAGAGGGGGAGGGTCGACCCCGAATGCCAAAACAACCTTAATGAAAGATCTCAAGCATGCAAAAATAAGACTTTTTCTAGTTATACACAAAGCTCAAATCAACATGCAAGATAGGTAAAAAACTGTTGCAAAATTGGGGAATCTAAAGTAAAGAGATTACCCTTGAAGAACCCTTGATGAACAGTCAACGCAGCCCTCTTCTTTTGATCAAAACCAATCCAAAAACTCCAGAATAAAACCTCTAAGCCCCTCAAGGTCGAAGTAAGGTGTGATGGTGTGTGTCTTAGTGCAAAACTAAGGCCAAAACACACTTTTAGGCTCCCAAACACACACTAAGGATGAGAGAGAGGGAGATATAGAGAGAGAGGATGATATATCAGATATATATATATGTATTCTAGGTCTGGAGTTGTTCAACCTTTGACAATGGAGGAGGAGAGGGCCTTATATAGGCAAAGGAAATGTTTGAAGCTTCTCCAAGAAGCCAAACAAGAAAGGGTCAAAGGGGGCAAATGGGGAGAGGCTTCCCGAGGAAGCTTTGACAGTTGCGAAGCTTCTTGAGGAAGCTTTGACAAAGGGTCAAGCTTCCTCAAGAAGCTTTGACCAAAAGGGTGCAAAAGGGGCAAAACAGCCACACTATGCACGGGAAGAGTGTTGGTGCATTCCAGCTGGCACAGCTGGCATGCACCATGCCTGAGGGGTGCAAAAGGGTCACACCGGCCAGCAAGAGAGGTCGCCGGCCAAATAAAGTGCCGGCCAGCCACATAAAGTGCCGACTGGCCATTAGTATCAAGAAACCATGGCCGGTGGCAACAATGAATGGCCGGTGATGAACAGGGGTGGGCGGTGGGGTGTGGGGATGGCCAACAAGCCATTCCCTGCCCTTCAAAGCAAAAGCACAAGCATTTGGTGCAAAACCAAACACAAAACAAACGAGTTGAGAGATCCTGAGGCAAGGCGCGCAGCCGAGGCCTCCGGGAACTCAAAACGAACATGAACATGGATAATCACCGAGTGTTCAAACGGTGACGTCCAAGTCTTGAGGACGGTCAAAAATGGGGTGTCTACAACTGCGCAAAACATTTTGTTTTTGAAAGTTTTTAGAAGCGACAAATCGCTCGCGCTGAAGATAGTGTGGAACCAATCTGAATCAAGCTAGGGTCCTTCTCAGTACTCACGTTAACAAACATGATTTCATTCATTAAGGGCTTAGCATGCCTCTCTTGCTCTCAGTTTGATCAAAGTTTTGCAAAACCCGAGGAATCCCTCCCTCTTTGTTTTCACCGCAGTGTTAAAATTTTTTTTTGAAAAACTTAGGTCAATATAATGATTTCGAGGGTGCAGAAGAGCAAGTGGAATGTGCGGCCGTTCCATTCAAATCCTCTGGCACAACTAGCTCAAAGTAGCGGTAAGCACGGGAACATGATAGCCGTAGCTGTTTCATTCAAAACCTCCGGTTGCAACTGGCTCCACAACAGAGACAGACTAAAAAGAAAACAAAAGGGGTAATTACAAAACAAAAACGGTGTTCGAGACAACAACCCCAGAATCACCTGACATTCTATACAATGGGACTGACTCGGTACGACAAGACAGACCCTTAAGCAAAAAGACTGACTCAAGACAAAGAGACAGACTCAAGACAAAAACAAAGAACCGACTCGACACCCAAGCCAGAAATTATAGAACTGCATTCACAAAATGCTCAAAACAGTGCGTGCCAGACGCCACATCTGAAATAAAACGAGTGCCGCCCGCAGGTGGTCCAACCCCTGATCACATACTTGCGCTATCTTCAAGATCCAACAACCCGGCGGCGATAGACTTCGCTGAGGTGGGTGGGAGGATGACCTTATTGTCGATCAAGTCTTGCACTTCGTGGCGAAGACGGAAGCAGTTGTCGGTGCTGTGACCGGTTTGCTGGTGGTACGCACAGTACAAGGTATCATCATGTGTGAGAGGGAGATTCTTCGGGAGAGGCCGAGGCTCAAGGGTTTTATGGTGCCCCCTTTCAACAAGGATCTGGAGCGCCTTCGACAAAGGCATGTAGAGAGCATGAAAGACCCTGCGGCCCTGAGGCAGGTACTTTGAAGTCTGAGAATTCTTGCTAGGCGCACTAGCGAAAGGGTCGGCAGGCACTGCCTTGGCTTTCTGATCTTTCCCAGGTACAGAGTTGGGAATGAAAGGAACTGTTCTGGCATGACGGGGCCTATCCCGATCTTCCGCCTAGCTTGAACTTCTTTCGGTTGGAGTGGGGAAAGCATTATCCACAGTCTTAGCCACAACCGCGAATACTTGCTGCTTATTCATCCCCCCGGCTTTCAAAGCCTCGACTGCCCATAGCAGTTGCTCAACGGGATCAGCATCTGTTCCCACTTTGTTCTTACCTCTAGCCCCAGCTTGATCGAGGGTTTGGGTTGCTATATCAGAACGAAACCCGACCGTTGTTGACATGTCATTGCCGGAGTTTGAAACAGCTTCCGGTTGGCTGAGCTCAATTACAATCCGTCCCAGTAGCGGGGGCTCCTCCGGCATAAAATTCCCGGCATACGACGTGGTTGGTGGCGAAGCCGACATCCCATAGGCGAGATCAGCCACAGACCTCTGGAGGTCGCCAATCATTCCCATCAGCTCGAACATGGTGGGCTCACGAGCTTGATACAACTGGGGTTCCCAGATCGGGCGCGCAGTAGGCGACCTGGGCGGGTGTGGTACATCAACATTGGTCTCATCCTACAAGATGATTCCTTGGTCTAATGCGGCTGCCATAACTATAATTTCCTCCGAACTTTGGGTCATCATAAGTCCGTTGAACTTGAACGGTGACTAACGGATCAGATATCTGTCTTGCCTCAGCAAAGAAGAACACCAGTTATTCTGAACTAACTCTCTGAATTGAAAGAGAAAACACACAGCGTTTCAGCCCAATCAGAACAGACACAAGCATAATTGAATAACTGTACTCTACTGCTGATCGCTGTTCCCCAAAATCACTGCCCCAAGATTGAATCGGATACCCGCAGATATAACTGATTCTCAAAAACACTGATACTGATGCCCGTAGGCCTGATGCCCAAACTCGCAAACGGATATGTGCGTTCCCTGTGGAGGTCAACTCAAAAAGCACATAGCACATAACAAGTAAGTAAGAGCCAAAACACCCCTATGTTGGGGTACGGTTTCCCTGTCCTATTTTGTCAGGAGCTAGGGTTTCACTATGCACACAGTGGTTTCAAACAACCTATAATCGGGTAAGCCACCTGTCCTAGCTTTGGAATGGCCACTATGGATCCGAATATGCGCTAGGTCGAATGGTCCCATCGTGGTAGAGCCCGTAATCGGTTAGCCTTATGGCACGCTTCTCGAAGCGAGCCTCCGGCAAACCGTTCAGGAATAGCAGACGACAAATACAGTGTCCTAGGCGCACCAATGCACATGCAATGCAAAAAAACACATAAACGTAAACAAAACAAGATATCCTGAGTTCGAGTCAAGTTCTCTAACTCCCCAGCAGAGTCGCCAAAAATTGTAGACGTCCCCAAACGCCCCGGGAGGGAAACCCCCGTTTCGTTCATTAGGGCTCACTACAGTTCGGACTCAAATTGTCACGGTTCAAAATCTGAACCAAAGAGTCCAAATCCGGCAAATTGTTTTTGAAAACAGATTTTTTTGTAAAGAAGTGCCAAACATGGACTGCTTTGCCAGATACAGAGTCGCCACCTAAATATTTTATTTTGGGGAATTTAGGAAACCCTGACTCGTGCCTAAGGCCACGTGTCCGTCATCACCAAAGTTGCCTCGGCTCGGGAACTTGGGTACGATTGGGGAAGGTCAGCTATGAGCACCCCCTCTCGCCCGATCCGAAGATCAGCCTCTACTAACCATGATATTTAGTTTTGAAAACGTTATGTGTTCTTATTCCGATTAATTAGCTAATCTTACTATGTGATGCGCACAACACAAAAGTATAGACTAGATCGCCTAATTTGGAACGAAGCATCGCATATCCGTTTGTTTGGAAATTGGTTTGAAATTTGCTACTCGCAAGTAGGCTAAAACATGGATTTCGACGAGTTGTTCCAACTCAAGTAATCCAACCTTCACCCACAGGCATTCAGGCAGTTTATATCATATAAGCATATAGCCTCATGGTAAGCATGCTGTCATGGCAACACTCACACACATGCAAGGATGCTAAAGCGTAAATGCTTACCTAGTACTCCAAGCCAAAATAGAAACTAGTTAGTAATCAAATGCATGATCCTAGTTCATGTTTAAAATGGCTAATGCATCGCATACAAAATGTCACTAGAATAGGCTCGGCTAATCTATGGATGGCATGTGAAATGCGACAGATAGCATATATTCAAGTTAGATTTGAAATATTATGCAGTTAGCATGATGCGCCGAGCCCGGTGCATGCAATACAGATGAATGAATGCACGCATGCATAGCATAAGGTATGCTAAATTAAATATGCCCTAGTACTAACCATCAAAAGCAGGTAAGTAAAAGGGAGAAAGAAGCGGGGGTTGGAAGACATGCACGCACGCACCCACACTTATTACACATTCGCCCTCACTCGGAGGGACCAAAAGAATATACAAATTAATTAACCTACAAGCTAATTAAATAAGTTACAGACCACCTAATTAATTAACAAATCAATTAAGCTAAGGAAAGCAGTAAAAGGCCTCGGGAAGAGGGATGCACGCATGCTCGGATTGGCTTTGCCCGGAAATCCAATGCCATGCACAAGCTGCCTCTGTTTACCCTGCTCTGCTCCTCTGGAAATTGCACAAGTCCCAAGGAACACTCTATGAACATTGTGGAACACCACCGGCCAAGGGGAATCATCACCGGCCATGGAAGGATGGTCACCGACCATTGGTTGAGCTCTCGGCCATCAATATTTGGTCGGTCGGCAGTAGAGATGGTCGGCCGACCATGTATGCCTGCAGAAACCTGTTTTGACAGTAGCAGAGGGCAAAACATGGCATTGCAATGCATTTCAAGCAATGTTTGCACCAACCACACTCCTTATCATATTTATGACTCAAAGGAGTTTGGTACTCGGCCCTCGGACCGCCAATCGCGCATTCCAATGCATGATGGCCAAAGAGGCCAAGTTGTGCATTTTGATTTCAAATGTAATGCAAACCAAATAAACACATAAGGCCCAACCTCTATCACTTGATCAAGAGGCAAGACATGCATGCCAAATGCAACCTAAACATGTTAGCTAAGTATGCAACGTGAGCATGCAAGCAAGCAATGTGCACTAGGCACTCAACCTAAGCAAACAAGCATGCAAGGCATTCAACAACAATGCTAATGGCAAACATGCAACAACATGTGAGGGAACTAACATGGAGACATGGAAAGCAACTTAGCAAAGGAAATGCATGCCAAATGCAAAATGTTTCAAGCATGCAACACATGCGATGGGCTAAACATACAACGACACACAAGGTGAGCATGCGACAACATGCAAACAATGGACTTATACCAATTTGGGTAGCTCTCAAGCATGCCAAAATCAATGGCCAAATGCCAAGGAGATGAGGGCCAAAACACATACAAACATGCATGCAAACATGGTCCGACACTTAGGCATAAAGAAGCAATTTTTAAGCACACTTAAAAGGGACAAACATGGACATATGGCATGCATATTAAACTCTGAAAATCATGTTAGAAAAGGGTGCCAAACCAACTTAACAAGACAAGCATAGCATGCAACAATGTCCAAAACTCAAGACAAGCCAAGAGGCTTAAACCATGGCCATGCCAACCAAGCCTCACAAGGCTAAGAGGACTTAGAATAGTCCCAAGGCAGACCTAAACAAAGCTAAGGACACACCTAGATGGCATCTAAGTGGCCTACACATGGAAGCATACAAAAGAGGCCAAACATGGAGCACAAGATTACAACCTTTTAAAGCATTAAAGGAGCATCAAATGCAAGCATACAAGCATACCATGGGACTGAAATGATGCTATAAGTGGTGCCAAACCACTGAAACAAGCTAAGCAATGCATGCTCAACACTCACACACCCGAGGCTAGCAAGCCAAAATGCAAGGTGGTTATACAAAGCATGTCAAGCATGGCCGAAGCAATTAAAAACAGAGCTAAAGCATACTAAAACACGCATAAAAGCTTCACAAAGCTTGGCCAAAATCATGCTAGAACAAGGCTCAAAGCACAAAGCATGTTAAGGCAATTCATGGCATTACAAGACAAGTATGCTGGCATGCATGGTGTGTCTAAACCAAGTAAAAATAGTGCTATATCACAGTAAAATAAGCACAAATAACACTTAAGACATGGCCAACATGATCTTAAAAATGGTGCTCACACATGAGGCAAAAATGGCCCATTTTGAAGACAATAAGGAGAGGGGATGGCCCTCTCCTTCTTAGGACCTTAAACCACCATCCTCACCACTGAAATCCGTCAAGATTTCAGTGGTGAGGAGGCCCAAACAAGGTGGTCCCAGAGCTCACCAAAATAGCATAAAATGGGGGCCAAACAAGGCCTAAGAGGGGTCAAACAACCCCAAATGACAAAGCAACCTTAAACAACTATTTTAAGCAAGTAAAAACAAGACTTTTATATGTTATACACTAAGCTCAAAAACAGATGCAAAGTAGGCAAAAAGACTATGCAAAAATGGGGTATTTAAAGGTAAAGTTCTTACCCTTGTAGACCCCTTCAAGAACAGCACTCCAGCTGCTTTCCTTAGGCCAAAACCAGCTCAAGAACTTTGAAAATCACTCCTTAGTACCTCAGTAGCCAAAGGAAAGTGTAACACTAGGTGTTTGTGCACAAAGTAAGGACAAACACACACTTATACACAAAGAGAGGAAGATATAGAGATAGAATAGATACACTATGCTAACCCTAAAACCAGACCTCTGGAGCTTTTTTTTGTAACCCTAGAGGAGGGGGGAGAAGCCTCTTTTTTTATAAAGATCACTCACTCTGCAAAGCTTACAAAACAAGCTAAGCAAGAGTGAAATCCCTCCATACACGTGTATGGAGGGGGTGCAAAGTGGGTGCCAGCTAGCACAGCTGGCACAAAATATCTGCCAAAAGCAGATGAACAGTGGTCGGCCAGCCAAAAATGCCAAATGACCAAAACAATGGTCGGCCGGCCACAAATAGTGCCGGCCGGCCATCACCAATGGCCGGTAGCAACAAAACATGGCCGGTGGCCTCAAGCCATGGCCGGTGAGGTGTGGGGATGGCCAACAAGCCATTCCCTGCCCCTCACAAGCAAAACACAGTGTTAGGTGCAAAACCGAACACAAAACAGTCGAGTCGAGAGATCCTAAGGCAAGGCGCATGGCCGAGACCTCCGGGAGCTCAAGACGAACACAAACAAGGATGATCACCGAGTGTTCGAATGGTGACGTCCAAGTCTTGAGGACGGTCAAAAATGGGGTGTCTACACCGCCCCGAACGTCCCGACTCCGCGCGCGAAGGCGCGAAATCAGTTTGTTCATTAACTACTACAATTCAGACTCAATGTCACAGTTCTGAATCTAATCTCGCAAAGTGCAATGCATGACCGATAAATCACCAAAGAGTCCAAATCCGGCAAATCGTTTTGGAAAACTGATTTTTATAAAGAAGTGCCAAACATAGACTGCTTTGCTAGATACAGAGTCGCCACCTAAATGTTTTTGTTTTGGGAAATTTAGGAAACCCTGTCTCGTGCCGAAGGCCACGTGTCCGTCATCACCAAAGTTGCCTCGGCTCGGTAACTTGGGTACGAGAGGGAAAGGTCATGCAATGAGCACCCCCGCGCCTGATCAAAGATTGGCCTTTACTAACATGATATTTTGTTTTGAAAACACGTGTTCTTATTCCGGTTATTAATCTAACCTTACTATGTGATGCGCACAGCATACAAGTAGACTAGATTGCCTAAATTGGAATAAAACATTTCATGTTTGTTTGTTTGAAAATGGTTTGAAGGTGCTACTCGCAAGTCGGCTAAGATGTGGCTTTGCCACCCTCAAGTGGGCTTTAAAACTCACATTTCGATGAATTGTTCCAATTCAAGCAATCCAACCTTCATCCACAGGCATTCATGCAGTTAAACATTTAAGCAGTTAGCCTCATGGCAAGCATGCTAAACATGGCAACACTTACACTCATGCAAGGATGCTAAAGCGAAAAACACTTACAGTGTACTCCAAGCCAAAACAACAACTAGTTAGAAATCATGCATGATCCTAGTTTATGTAAAGAATTGCTAATGCAACACATGCAAAAATGCAGCTAAAATAGGCTCGGCTATCCTAAGATGTCATGTAAATGCAACTTGATAACATGCTGTTAAACACGTATTCAAGTAAATGTATTGAAATATAATGTGGTTAGTATGATGCGCCGAGCCCGGTCCATGCAATACGAATGAATGTATGCAAACATGCTAGCATAAGTATGCTAATTGAAACATGCCCCAAAACTAAACATTGAAAGCGGTTAAGTAAAAGGGAGAAAGACGTGGGGTTGGAAGACATTCACACACTCACACACACTTATTACAACAATGCGCCCTCTCGACAGAGGGTCCGAATGAATCAACTAACTAGCTATGCTATGCTAATTATTACAAAACAACTAATTAACTAACTTACCTAATTAATTATTACAAAACTTTAACTAATTAATCAAATTAATTAAATTACAAAACCAAATAATTAAGAAACTAAATAGGCTGCCACAGCTCTGCCTTGGAATGATGAATGATGCATGCTCGGTCGCGTCCTCCAAGAAATCCACCACCGTGCCTAGTGTTGCCTCTGTTCGCACTGTTTTAGACTTCTGAAAATTGTGCCAATCTCCAAAACTCTTCTGATCCACCTCATGGACATGTTGAGAGGTCATCGGCCAAGAGGAGCGGCCATCGGCCAATTTCAAGGCTATCGGCCAATTATTGATAGCCGATCGGCACACTAGATAGCCGATCGGCCACTTCTTCCTACAAACTTCTCCTTTTGCTGCAACAGAGCACTAATAGAGGCATGGTAGTGTATTTGCAAGAAAATGTGTGTGTAACCACACTCCTTATCTTGTCTAAAGCTCAAAGGAGTGTAGTGCTCGGCTCTCGAGTCATCAATCACGCATCTCAATGCATGATGGCCAAAGAGTCAAGCTTGCACAAACTCAGTAAATGCATGACAAACAAGACACTTGGACCATCACCTTATCATGGATAGTCAAAGGCAATGGAGACCAAGGGAGATTGGCTCATTTCATCACTTCAAGTATGAAATGAGCTAATCCACCTTGTGTTCAAACACAACACCGTGTTGAGCACAACGCAATGCACACATACAACATGACATGCAAAACTCTCATGCTAATCTTGACATGTTAAGATGGTAAGCAAGACTCTATCACGCAAACACTCATGCACAACATGTTAAGGGGCCAAGAACACCAAGGCTAGTGAAGAGGATAACACTATAAGCATGCATCACAATGCTCAAACATCCAAAGCAGCTCAAAACAGAGTTACATGACACCCAAAACAGTGGCAAAACATGCTGAAATGGAGACTCTAAGGAGTAGCCAAGCATGCATACATGTTAATGCAAGATTAAGGTGCAAGACATGACTCTCCAAAGGCATTCAAAGGATGAAACATGGAGTACAATGACATATGTTCCAGCACTGAAATGTCATGCTAAATGACTTAAAATCATGCAAACAACTCATGTGATGCATGTACAAGGCTTAAGTATCAAAAGCTAGTGAAGTGTTTTACACTAGAGGCATGCAAGACAATGGTCAAATGGCCAAACCAGCCCGAAACAGACCTTATGCAGGCCAAAACAGTTGCCAAAATGGACTGAGATGATGGCTTGAAAGGCAAGAAAATGAGGCTCATGCAATGGCTCACAAATAAGGCATAAAGGTACAACTCTCAAGAGCACTTAAAGAGTGGAAAACATGGAAGTGTAACAACACTGTATGCTCTGAAATATCATTCCAAATGACGCCGAGGCATGCAAACATCACAAGTTTAGCATGGTAGGGGCCTCAAAACTCAAGATTAGTCAAGGCATTTGCACTTTAGCTATACAAAACATGAGTCATATGGCCAAGTTAACCCAAAACAATCGTAAAGCATGTTAAAGCATTATAAAAAATGTGCTGGAATAGAGACAATACATGCTAAAATAATAGGCTACAACAACAAGCCTGAAAGGCTAGCAAAGATGATTTACACTACAAGTGCAATCAGCATGCAAGGGGTGACCAAGACAGCCAAAAACAGAGTTATGGCAGGTCTGAAAAGTCACAAAAATGAGCCTAAACAAAGCAACAAAGAAGTAAAAACACATGCTCATTTGGTTGGCCATCAACACATGCTAACAAGACAAGAGGAGAGGGGACCACCCCCTCCTATTTTGAGCCTCAAAATAGGTTTTCTACCACTGAAAATCCACTGGATTTTAGTGGCTAAAAGGCCAAAAAGAAGTTGTTTGAAAAGCTTGAAAGTTAGCTTAAAAGGCCTTATAAGCCAAGGAGCAAAAGGGAGGATAACCCCCTAGCCAACCAAGGCACAAACCAACACTTTTAGGACTGAAAAACAAAGGAAAAATAGAGGTTTTTGTAGTTCAACACCACCCTAAAAATAGCCCCAAAATAGTGTGAAAAGATGGCCAAGCAAGCATGCAAAATAAGCTAAAAGGGAGAGAGTTCTTACCCTTGATGCATAGCTGCGAAACTAGCCCAAAATTTGAGCCAAACCCACCGTTTGGAGCTCTAACAAAGCCCCAAAGAATCTCAGCTCAATGGTGGTCAAGTTTGGTTAAGGGTGCTTTGGCAAAGGAGAGGTGTATCTAAGCTTTCATGCACAAAAGAGTAAGAGAGAGTGAACTCTAGAGAGAGAGGCAGAGATTAAGCTCTGAAAATTGTAGAGAGAGAGAGAGGGATTTTAGTGTGAGAAGCTCTCAAAACTTTCTAACCCTCTAAGATGTTCTCCCCCTTTGAATATGAGATATAAGGCTCTCATATATAGCAAAATATCACCTTTGGTTGAAATATCTGAGCTAGGATAGGTGGCACTAGTTGGAAACAGCTGGAGGAGAAATATCTGCCAAAAAAAAAAAATGAATTTGGGTCACTCTTGGCCAATCGGCCATCTTTGGTGCCGATTTGCTACTTGTGATGGCCAGTTTGCTACTTTTTTGGCCGATCGGCACATTTGTGGCCGATAGGAAATTCTGCTTTGCAGGTCCAACTTCAAATGGACATAACGCCTTCATATGAACTCCTTTTCAGGTCATTCTTGTGCCCAAATTGAAACCCCGAAAGTAAGCTTTCCAATGGTGGCATCCCTGCATCAAAATTCCAACTGTGAAAAACGTTATGCCGCTTTTAGTGAAGACTGCTCAGTTTCGGTCCAACCGGAATAATGCCCAACTTCAACCAATCATATCTCCTCCATCCGGACTCGTCGTTAGGAGATTCTTGAGTAAAAAATGAAGCCCCGGAAGTCTTCTTTCCAACGGTGGTGGCCTCATAGCTTAAATCTAAGTTTAAAAAATGATAGGCCCAATTTATCGGGGACCGCTCGACTTTCTCTTAGTGATTCATGTTCATCTTCTTCTCCAACTTGGTTTCTTCCCTCTTCTCTTCTTTTCTTCCACTCCAAACCCCTAAACAAGGTGTTTTGAAAGATTTTCCAAAGATTTCATCTATCTTTCATTCATTTCCACTTTGTCCTTGCTCGGTTTACCGAAAAGCACAACATTTGACAAAATGCGAGCCTTGGAACATCGCAGAAACCTTTTTCAAAATATTTTGAAAGAGAGGATTTTAAGATCTAAAATCTTTTTTGGTCCAAAAATGGGGTGTGAGGTTTGGATTTGACTCTCTCCTTGCCTGAGAAATAGAACCTTTGCACTGCACAACTTTCACCACCAAGTAAACCATTAGTAGCGCTCAAGTCTTAAGGGCGGTAAAAAATGGGGTGTCTGCAGTTGCCCCTCTTTGATAGAGCTCGAAGTCATGAAATGACGTGAGTGAATGTCAAAGCCCAGAGACGACCCATTTTTGACAAGGCCGAAGACTTGGACAAACAAACAAAATACAGGTAAATAAATGGTTGCGCCCGCAGGCTGCCTACGTATCCCTTTGCAACGAATCAAACCAGCATAGTTCAGGGGCAAGATGCAAATGATACACAATACAGCAAAACAGTGTAAATGATACACAATGTAATGAAACAATGCAAATGACATGCAATGTAATGAAATAATCATACCACAAGCAGCACAAAACCACACTAATATCATAAAGGGATGGAGATGCAAAATCAACCTATGTTTTACATAGAAAAGGTGTCGGAACCCTCAAACCACAACTCTCTTAGTGGGATAGGTTTGTGCACAGGCAGAACTATGTGTTTCACAGCAAGAATACAAGTAATTGGGTGGCATGATATAAGTGAGGAGTAATCTGCTGAAGAAAGATCATGATCCTACATGCTGGATGCAACAAAAACAAACTACGATGCAATGGATGCAGTGGATGCAATGAATGCAATGAATAAGGTGCACGGCCAAACCACATTTCTACCTAGCAAAGGTATGGGCACAAAACAGACCACATCAAGCACAGAAAAGGTGCAGACACCCTCAGACCACAATTCTCTTAGTGGAATAGGCGCGTACACATTATCACAAAACCATGCTTCAATGCGAAAAGTATGGGCACATGCCAACTAAGCTTAACATGGAAAGGATGCAAGCGATAAATGGACAATGCAGTACATGCATGCAATATATTCTATATGCAATACAATAGACATAACATATGTGATGCAATAGATAATAGATGCGATGCAACGGATAGTACAGTAGATGCAAAGGGTGACATACTCCAACCATGCTAGAATCGTGAGAGAAGGAAAAACAAATCTCAAACACGCCGAAATCATGTAAGGAATGGGACACTTAAACCAAGCTGAAAACGTGAAATGAGGCCCGAAAACAACCGCCCAGGTGCACGCACAACGCAACCTGAGATGAATTCCAAACACACTAAAATTGTGTGAGGAAAAGAACACTCTAACCACGTTGAAATCGCGAGAAGAGGCCCGAAAACAACCGCCCAGGTGCGCGCACAACGCAACCTGAGATAAATTCCAAACACGCTGAAATCGTGTGAAGAAAAGAACACTCTAACCACGCTGAAATCGTGAGAAGAGGTCCAAAAACAACCGCTTAGGGTAAACTAAGAATCAAAAACTGTACGAGATTACGTTTCATGCGTCCTGAGATACTCTAATCACACTGAAATCGTGAGAAGAGGAAAACAAATTCCAAACACGCTGAAATCGTATGAAGAAGGGCACACTCTCACCACGCTGAAATCGTGAGAAGAGGTCCGAAAATAACTGCTCAGGGGCGCACTCGACGCAACCTGAGATAAATTCCAAACACACTGAAATCGTGTAAGGAAAGGAACACTCAAACCACGCTGAAATCGTGAGAAGAGGTGCGAAAACAACCGCTCAGGCTCGCGCTTCACGCGTCCCGAGATAAAACACACCCAGGGCCGCACTTCACGCGTCCTGAGATAAATTCCAAACACACTGAAATCGTGTGAGGAAAAGAACACTCTAACCACGCTGAAATCGTGAGAAGAGGTCCGAAAACAACCGCCCAGGTGCGCGCACAACGCAACCTGAGATAAATTCCAAACACGCTGAAATCGTGTGAGGAAAAAACACTCGAACCACGCTGAAATCATGAGAAGAGGTTAGAAACCGCTTGGGCTCGTGCTTCATGCGTCCCGAGATAAAACACGCCCAGGCTCGCGCATCACGCGTCCTGAGATAAATTCCAAACACGCTGAAATCGTGTGAGGAAAGAGACACTCTAACCACGCTGAAATCGTGAGAAGAGGTCCGAAAACAAACAATCAGGAGCGTGTTCCACGCAACCTGAGAAAGCCCCGGGGGACAACGATCCTAAACACTGCTTAGCGTAAAAGGATAAATGATAAAAGATAACACAAGATGCAAATAAATGCAATAAGTGCAATGATACGATACATGTTACAACATGTTACAAGCAATGTAGTGCATGATGTTAGGGAATGCAAGAAACAAACAAAGCGGTGCTTTAAAAAGCACCTCATGGGGTGAGTGGCGATGAACCGCTCTACTCTGACGGGGATCTCCCCTTGTGTTCTTCGAACTCTTACCTTCAACTCACAGTACAAAGGTCTTGAAATGCTGACAAGGGGTAACTTCTGCATATAGAAACCACAAATGCCGTTTTCCTTCTTGATCATATTCACAACTTTCCCTATTCTCCAACGGGGTGACAGACTAGGTTGGTTCAGTATCCAGAATTGAGACAAATACACATGCTATCTCAATCTATGGGGCTGCCATACAGATTTGAAGCCGAGGATACACCCCTGGGTATTTAAACCAGACTTTAGTCTCGAAAATTCCAAACCTTTGTGTTCTAGGCATCAGCCATTCGAACTCTAGTTTCCACCGTCACAGTTGATCTCTTAGGAACTCATTGCAAACACAGCTAAGATAACTCTGGCGAGGAATGGTACTCAGGGAGAGTGCTTCTGATTGCCATTCTGGCTTTGAAGTAGGCTTGATCTTGCGCTTGAGGTAGAGGCACACTCATACTTCGGAGCATTGACAAGGCCTGAAGAGGTACACCCGGAATACAATCTCAAAACTTTCTGAAGTTGAAACAAACTCAAATGCTCCCAATTTTCCCTCTTTTCTTTTGCTTTGCAGTTTGGAACCTATGTAGCTTCAAATAGGTCCTTGTTCAACTGTTCTCATATGACTTGGGTTGAACCCTGCAGTTTTATGAAAGAACAAATCCTGTTTTGCACATATGTGGAGAACGACACAGCACTCTGAGCACAAAACGATTTTTTTGAAATTGAAATTGAAAATGAGTTTTTGATTGGGTATTGAGCCTACGACTAACCACAGCAAAAACGACTCAACAACGGAAAACAAAGGCAAAACAACCTAAACACATCTATTGACGCACGAAACGACTCAAAACAAGAATTGAGACAAACATAACACAACAAAACACAAGACTCAAATGCGCACAGGGAGCCTGTTTCTCCGGGTATTGTTTTCCCACCCTTTCTCATTTGTGATTCTCACATCACTCTGGCACTCAATCTCTATTTTTCTGAAAAAGCCCTTTTCTCACTTTTTCTCTCAGCACACATCTCTCTATTCTTCAATCTCTTTGATTTTTTAATCCTTCTCTGGGTGGTTGATGGATAAACAGGAAGTTCTGGGCTCTTGCCCCTACCATTCTGCTAGATTCTTCTTCTTTTGCTCACAACAATGAACTTTCCCACAGAGGGGTTGTGTTATAACTAGGTGTGTAGCAAATCTGTAGCTGACATCGGTTGACGACGCCCTTGGCTAGTTCGGATGTGACCAGACCTTTTCGGATAAGGGAGTGGAATATCCTGCTCCATTCCAGTTTGTGCTTCGCATTTGGCTTGATACCTCGCTGCTTGGAGGATGAGAGAGCTTTCGACCCTTTGTTGTTAACTTCAGTGGTGCCCTTTTCTGGCAGGCAGAGTGCCCTTTTTAGCAAGTATGTTGACAATGGGGAAAATATAGAACACCTGACTCAACTGTGCCCCTAGTTCATCACTTTGACCATTTTTTGTTTTGATTTTCTACTAAAACAATTTTGACCAATATGAGAGTTAAATTAACATACTTGTTCAACTTTTTGATTTGAAATCATGCAAGTCAGGCTATGAGCACTGAAAATATTCCTTTTTCGGGTTCAAGAAATGGTCTAGTTTTGGAAAAATGGAATAATTTTTGAGAGAAAATTAGTCAACCTCATTAAAAATTCTCAAAAATTGTTTTTACAAATGGCCACTGCTCGACCAACACAGAATTTACTCTTGAGATGCACAATCTCAGATCCAAAACAATGGAAAATTGCCCCTTGTCTAAATGGCACTGCACAGCAACGAAAAGTTGCCCCTTGTCTGAATGGCACCACAACGCACTGTAATCTGTCCTCAAAGTGACGATCACAACCGAACTCTCGGATGATCAGAAGCATTACATGGACACAATCGATTTGGAAGTGTTTATGGCTAGACTTCAGAATGAAGTTGCCTACGTATCCCAAAGATGGGAATCAAGCCTGACGTAGTTCTGGGTTAAGGTACACTCGGGTATTTAACCTCTCCTTTTGTGCTCTAACTTTTGCCAAGGCCGCCCTTCCGGATTTTCAACCTTGCGAGCTATGTTCTTCTTTTCTTTTTCTTTTCATCTTTTCTTCTTTTCATTTTTTTTTCTCTTTTTTTTTTGTTCTATTTCTTTTCTTTCTTTTCTTGCTCTAACTTTTGCTTGGGTCGCCCTTCTGGGTTTTCGGCCCAACGAGCCTCTCAAGGGTAAAAGAGGTTGAACTGGTCCATGTTGATCGATTTAAGATCTCAAAGCCATATGAATCCAGGAGAATGGCTGTTATTCGATGATGATGTAAGAGTCCATCCAACCGGGTCTGAATTGCCCCCAGTGTTGTGGATAGGAACTCAATTGTCCTTCAGCAATACTTTCTTCTTTCCTCCCTCCTGGGATTTGGCATTCTTGCCGATCTTCGTTAGCTTGAGAAATGTCCCAATTTTTGACTCTTCGAGCACATCTGACATTTTTTTGCCCCAAGTTCAAGGGCTGCTTCTCATCCAGCTTTGCAAGCTTTCTTTTGATCATATCTGATCCTCTTGCCCCTAGTTCAAGGGTTACTTCTGATCTGGCCATGCAAGCCTCACATCGTGGTTGACCGTTGAACATTCTGAATCCACGTTCAAGGTTTAAAAGCAAGAGGGTCGAGTCTCGAGTCTGAGAGCGATCCTATGTTGCACAATCTCAAGAGTGATTCCACACAGGCCTTCGCAAGACCACGCAAAACATTTTTTGAAATCTTTTAAGAAAGCGACTAATCACTCGCGCGGAAGACAATGTAGAACCAATCTAGATCAAGCTAGGATCCTTCTCAGTACTCACATTAACAAGCATGATTTCATTCATTAAGGGTTTAGCATGCCTCTCTTCCTCTCAATTGATCAAATTTTTGCAAATCCCGAGGAATTCCTCCCTCTTTGTTTTTATCACAATGTTCAAAAAGTTTTGAAAAACTTAGGTCAATGCAATGACTTCAAGGCACAGAAAAGACATAATTTTTAGTCAAATACTGCCATCTTATTCAGAACTTCTAGCACAACTGGCGCAAGGCTGAAACAGACTCAAAGGAAAGTGAAAAGACAAACACAAAACAAACAAGTGATGTTCGAGGTAACACCCCCGAAATCACCCGTCTCTAACACAACAGGATTGACTCGATACAACAAGACAGACTCAACTCAGTTAAAAGGACTGAATCAATGCAACACAACAAGACTGACCCAACACCCAAGTCAGGAAGTACAATAAACAACATTTGCACATGCTCAAAACAGTGCGTGCCATCCCCAAATCTGGAGTAAACTGAGCGCCATCTGCAGGTGGTTTATCCCCCGATCACATAATCACATTATCCCCCAAGTTCACTGACCCAGTGCCGATAGACTTTGCAGGACCTGGCGCGATGATGACCTTTTTATCAATCAGATCTTGTATTTCGTGGCAAAGACGAAAACACATGTCAGTGTCATGGCCGGTTTGTTGATGAAAAGCACAGTACTTAGCCGGGTTGTGGGAGAGAGGAAGTTTATTCGGTAATGGCCGCGACTCCAGGGGCTTCAGATGCCCTTGTCCTATAAGAGTTTGGAAAGCTTTGGACAAAGTCATGTAGAGGGGATTGAAGACCCTTTGGCCTTGGGGTGGGTACTTCGAGGTTTGTGGATTTTTACTGGATGCACCGGCAAAGGGATTGGTAGGCGCTGACTGGGTTTGCTGATCTCTTCCGAGTGCAGGATTAGAGTTGAAAGGAACGTTTCTGGTACAACGGCCCTTCTCCCGGCTTGCCCCTTGATTCAAACTGCTCTCATTCTGAGTGGCAAAAGTGCCATCCACAATCTTTGCAACAACTGCAATCACTTGCTGTTTGTTCAATCCTTCGGCTTTCAAAGCCTCAACAGCCCACTGAAGGTGTTCATGGGGATCAATGTCTGCCCCTACCTTGTTCTTTCCACTCGCCTCCACTTTGCCAAGGGATTGGCCTTCTTCAAATGCAGCCCGTCCCAAGATTAGGTAGTGTGGTTGATGACGGAGCCAATAAACCAAAGGCTAAATCTGCCACAGTTCTCTGAAGATCTTCGATCATTCTCATCAGCTCAGAAGTAGTGGGCTCACAGGTTTGAGATGATTGGGGTCCAGGTGCATCCATCATGCACAAGTCCGTGCTTTCTGGAATGAACACCTCAGGCTTGGATAGATGGGCTAGGGTGATGTATATGCTGGGGTTGTAGCTGGATGGCAGTATATGGATCTGATTGAGATGCAAAGATGACGGGTCAGTACTGGCCTGAGGTCCTTTAGGTGGAGGTATGGCCTCTTCGTCAATAAGATCTTGAATCTTATGACGGAGGCGGATGCAACGGTTTGTATCATGACCGTGTTGTTGATGATAGGCACAATATTTAGCTGGGTCATATCTTGGTGGAAGAGGATTTAGAAGGGGTTGAGGTTCTAGGAGCTCTAGGTGCCCTTCTTCTCACAGCATTCTCAAAGCTTGAGAGAGACTCATGTAAAGCGGATGGAAATTTCGAGCTTGGGGCCGATTTGAAGTGGTCGATTTTTGGCCATTGAGGGAAGTGGTGATAGTGTCTACTTCTGAGCATTTCGCAGCTGTGCTACCATCAGTAGCAGCATTGGAACTGCGAACAACATTCTTCTTCAAAGGCTCATTATCTTTGGCAAAAATCCCTTGTCTGATAGCATCCTCTATTTGAACCCCCATTCCATGAAGGTCTGGAAAGGTAAACAGAGGTAGAACGATAATCTTCTATAGTAACTTGCCATGCAGATTCCGAACAATCATCATGATCTGATCTTTGTCGGAAGGCCTTGTAGTCACCATCGAGGCCTTTGCTCTCCATCTCGTCATGAACTCTGAAAAACCCTCCTTTGGCTCTTGGCGGGTGACTTCGAGATCACGAGTTGTGACCTCGATCTGTGTGTTGTAGGAGTATTGAGCAATAAAGGCCTCAGCCAGCTCTTCCCAGTTCTGTTTCACAGAGTCCTCCAATTTTGCATACCAGATTGCGGCTATCCCAGACATGGTTTGGCCGAAGAGAGACAACTTCTGGGCTGTGGTCAAACCCATTGGCCTCAAGATATCAGAAAACAGGTGGAGATGCACCATTGGGTCTCCAGAGCCATCGAAACAGTCGATACGCGACATTTTAAACCGCTCTGGTAAGGTAACTGCAGATTCAGTATACTCGTCCTCTAAATTCGGGATGGAGTTCACTCCCTGTGCTCGTCTGAATAACTTCTCCAGTTTATTGACCTTAAGTGCAGTTGGGTCAACCTCAAATCCAAACGGAGCTTCGGCTTGATAGACAGGAGCTTTAGAGACTTGCTCTGGGATTGGCTCCGCCGGATTACCCTGAGTCTGTTGGAAATTAGCAGTATAGGCAGTGGCTCCGGGTGTCGGGTTACCCGTGGGAGGTGCATGAGATGTAGAAGTCGCAGTCTGCTGTGGCTGTTGTTGTTGTAGTTGGGTTATCACTTCGGCCTGACGAGCCGTGACTTCAGCCTGACGGACTGCGTCCTGCTACAATGCCTCGATTGTTTGTTACAGGTACCGCATCTATACTTCCATATTGGCTGGGGGATATTGAGCCATGGGAATGGGTGATTAATCTCGTGCTGAGCTGAATGCAGACAACTATTCCCAAACCAGACTAGACCCGGGTGAACTGAGGTGTGACTGCTTGTAGAAACTGTACTGGTGAATTCTGCCTGAACCTCCTTCGTCATGTAGCCGGTGGGGCTGAGGCAAACACAGGTTGCTCCTGAACCAATTCTGACCTGACAAAGTCTATCAATACAAGTCCAGTGTACCCAGGGGATATTGGAGCCTTCTGAGGCTATGGTTCCAAGACTACCTTGCAAAAGAGAAAACAGACAGCATCTCAGCCTGATTTCACAAGAACGAATATGAGCATAGCTGAATGACTGTGCTCTCTATTGAATTCTGCCCAAAATTCTGCCGGTAAACTGATACCCTCAGGACGATACTCAGACTTGCAACTGATACATACAACCTGTAGAGACACACTCTGACAGCACATATCAAGCAAGTAAGTCCCTGTCCTATCTTGTCAGGAGCTAGGGTTTCACTACGTACACAGCGGTTTCAAACAACCTACAATCGGGTAAGCAACCTGTCCTAGTTTGGAATGGTCACTACGGATTCCGATATGCACTAGGTCGAATGGTCAAAAGGGGTGCCGCGGTAAAAACCGAGGTTTGTGTTCCCATCGTGGCAGAGCCCGCAACCGGTCAGCTTTATGGCACACTTTTCCAAGCAAGCCTCCGGCAAACCATTCAGGAATAGCAGATGGCAAACACGGTGACCTAGGCGCACCGATGCAAATGCAATGCAAAGAAACACATAAGTGTAGACAAAACAACATATCATGAGTTCGAGTCAAGTTCTCTAAATCCCCAGTAGAGTCGCCAGAAATAGTAGACTGCCCCGAACGTTTCAGCTCCGCGTGCTAAGGTGCGAAATCAATTTGTTCATTAGCTACTACAGTTCGAACTCAATGTCACGGTTCTGAATCTAATCTCGCAAAGTGCAATGCAAGACCGATAAATCACCAAAGAGTCCAAATCTGACAAATCGTTTTGGAAAACTGATTTTTATAAAGAAGTGCCAAACATGGACTGCTTTGCCAGATACAGAGTCGCCACCTAAATGTTTTTGTTTTGGGAAATTTAGGAAACCCTGACTCATGCCAAAGGCCACGTGTCCGTCATCACCAAAGTTGCCTCGGCTCGGGAACTTGGGTACGAGAGGGAAAGGTCATGCAATGAGCACCCCTGCTCGCTCGATCAAAGATCGGCCTTTACTAACATGATATTTTGTTTTTGAAAACACATGTGTTCTTATTCCGGTTATTAATCTAACCTTACTATGTGATGCGCACAGCATACAAGTATAGACTAGATCGCCTAAATTGGAATAAAACATTTCATGTTTGTTTGTTTGAAAATGGTTTGAAGGTGCTACTCGCAAGTCGGCTAAGACGTGGCTTTGCCACCCTCAAGTGGGCTTTAAAACTCACATTTTGATGAATTGTTCCAATTCAAGCAATCCAACCTTCATCCACAGGCATTCATGCAGTTAAACATTTAAGCAGTTAGCCTCATGGCAAGCATGCTAAACATGGCAACACTTACACTCATGCAAGGATGCTAAAGCGAAAAACACTTACAGTGTACTCCAAGCCAAAACAACAACTAGTTAGAAATCATGCATGATCCTAGTTTATGTCAAGAATGGCTAATGCAACACATGCAAAAATATAGCTAAAATAGGCTTGGCTATCCTAAGATGTCATGTGAATGCAACTTGATAACATGCTGTTAAACACGTATTCAAGTAAATGTATTGAAATACAATGTGGTTAGTATGATGCGCCGAGCCCGGTGCATGCAATACGAATGAATGTATGCAAACATGCTAGCATAAGTATGCTAATTGAAACATGCCCTAAAACTAACCATTGAAAGTGGTTAAGTAAAAGGGAGAAAGACGTGGGGTTGGAAGACATTCACACACTCACGCACACTTATTACAACAATGCGCCCTCTCGACGGAGGGTCCGAATGAATCAACTAACTAGCTATGCTATGCTAATTATTACAAAACAACTAATTAACTAATTAATCAAATTAATTAAATTACAAAACCAAATAATTAAGAAACTAAATAGGCTGCCACAGCTCTGCCTCGGAATGATGAATGATGCATGCTCGGTCGCGTCCTCCCGGAAATCCACCACCGTGCCTCGTGTTGCCTCTGTTCGCACTGTTTTAGACTTCTGAAAATTGTGCCAATCTCCAAAACTCTTCTGATCCACCTCATGGACATGCTGAGAGGTCATCGGCCAAGAGGAGCGGCCATCGGCCAAAAGAAATGGCCATCGGCCAATTTCAAGGCTATCGGCCAATTATTGATAGCCGATCGGCACACTAGATAGCCGATCGGCCACTTTTTCCTGCAAACTTCTCCTTTTGCTGCAACAGAGCACTAATAGAGGCATGGCAGTGTATTTGCAAGAAAATGTGTGTGCAACCACACTCTTTATCTTGTCTAAAGCTCAAAGGAGTGTAGTGCTCGGCACTTGAGTCATCAATCACGCATCTCAATGCATGATGGCCAAAGAGTCAAGCTTGCATAAACTCAATAAATGCATGACAAACAAGACACTTGGACCATCACCTTATCATGGATACTCAAAGGCAATGGAGACCAAGGGAGATTGGCTCATTTCATCATTTCAAGTATGAAATGAGCTAATCCACCTTGTGTTCCAACACAACACCGTGTTGAACACAATGCAATGCACACATACAACATGGCATGCAAAACTCTTATGCTAATGTTGACATGTTAAGATGGTATGCAAGACTCTATCATGCAAACACTCATGCACAACATGTTAAGGGGCCAAGAACACCAAGGCTAGTGAAGAGGATAACACTATAAGCATGCATCACAATGCTCAAACATCCAAACCAACTCAAACTAGAGTTACTTCACACCCAAAATAGTGGCAAAACATGCTGAAATGGAGACTCGAAGGATTAGCCAAGCATGCATACATGTTAATGCAAGATTAAGGCGCAAGACACAACTCTCCAAAGGCATTTAAAGGATGAAACATGGAGTACAATGGCATATGTTCCAGCACTGAAATGTCATGCTGAATGACTTAAAATCATGCAAACAACTCATGTGATGCATGTTGCAAGGCTTAAGCATCAAAGCTAGTGAAGTGTATTACACTAGAGGCATGCAAGACAATGCTCAAATGGCCAAACCAGCCCGAAATAGACCTTATGCAGGCCAAAACAGTAGCCAAAATGGACTGCGATGATGGCTTGAAAGGCAAGAAAATGAGGCTCATGCAATGGCTCACAAATAAGGCATAAAGGTACAACTCTCAAGAGCACTTAAAGAGTGGAAAACATGGAAGTGTAACAACACTGTATGCTCTGAAATATCATTCCAGATGACGCCAAGGCATGCAAACATCACAAGTATAGCATGGTAGGGGCCTCAAAACTCAAGATTAGTCAAGGCATTTGCACTTTAGCTATACAAAACATGAGTCATATGGCCAAGGCAACCCAAAACAGTCCTAAAGCATGTTAAAGCATTATGAAAAATGTGCTGGAATGGAGACAATACATGCTAAAATAATAGGCTACAACATCAAGCATGAAAGGCTAACAAAGATGATTTACACTACAAGTGCAATCAGCATGCAAGGGGTGATCAAGACAGCCAAAAACAGAGTTATGGTAGGTCTAAAAAGTCACAAAAATGAGCCTAAACAAAGCCACAAAGAAGTAAAAACACATGCTCATTTGGTTGGCCATCAACACATGCTAACAAGACAAGAGGAGGGGGGACCACCCCCTCCTATTTTGAGCCTCAAAATAGGTTTTCTACCACTGAAAATCCACTGGATTTCAGTCGCTAAAAGGCCAAAAGAAGTTGTTTGAAAAGCTTGAAAGTTAGCTCAAAAGGCCTTACAAGCCAAGGAGCAAAAGGGAGGACAACCCCCTAGCCAACCAAATCACAAACCAACACTTTTAAGACTTAAAAACAGAGGAAAAATAGAGGAAAAATAGAGGTTTTTTTAGTTCAACACCACCCTAAAAACAGCCCCAAAATAGTGTGAAAAGATGGCCAAGCAAGCATGCAAAATAAGCTAAAAGGGAGAGAGTTCTTACCCTTGATGGACAGCTGCAAAACCAGCCCAAAATCTGAGCCAAAAGCACCTTTTTGAGCTCAAACACAGCCCCAAAGAATCTCAGCTCAATGGTGGTCAAGTTTGGTTAAGGGTGCTTAGGCAAAGGAGAGGTGTATCTAAGCTTTCATGCACAAAAGAGCAAGAGAGAGTGAACTATAGAGAGAGAGGCAGAGATTAAGCTCTGAAAATTGTAGAGAGAGAGAGGGATTTTAGTGTGAGAAGCTCTCAAACTTTCTAATCCTCTAAGATGTTCTTCCCCTTTGAATATGAGATATAAGGCTATCATATATAGCAAAATATCACCTTTGGTCGAAATATCTGAGCTAGTACAGGTGGCACCAGTTGGAAATAGTTGGAGGAGAAATATCTGCCAAAAAAATGAATTTGGGTCACTCTTGGCCGATCGGCCATCTTTGGTGCCGATCTACTACTTGTGATGGCCAGTCTACTACTTTTTTGGCTGATCAGCACATTTGTGGCCGATAGGCAATTCTGCTCTGCAGGTCCAACTTCAAATGGGCATAACACCTTCATATGAACTCCTTTTTAGGTCATTCTTGTGCCCAAACTGAAGCCCAAAAAGTAAGCTTTCCAATGGTGGCAGCCTTGCATCAAAATTCCAACTATGAAAAACGTTATGCCTCTTTTAGTGAAGACTACTCAGTTTCGGTCCAACCGGAATAATGCCCAACTTCAACCAATCATATCTCCTCCATTCGGACTCGTCTTTAGGAGATTCTTGAGTGAAAAATGAAGCCCCGGAAGTCTTCTTTCCAACGGTGGTGGTCTCAAAACTTAAATCCAAGTATACAAAATGATAGGTCCGATTTAGCGAGGACCGCTCGACTTTCTCTTAGCGATTCATGCTCATCTTCTTCTCCAACTTGGTTTCTTCCCTCTTCTCTTCTTTTCTTCAACTCCAAACCCCTAAACAAGGTGTTTTGAAAGATTTTCCAAAGATTTCATCTCTCTTTCATTCATTTCCACTTTGTCCTTGCTCGGTTTACCGAAAAGCGCAACATTTGACAAAATGCGAGCCTTGGAACATCGCAGAAACCTTTTTCAAAATATTTTGAAAGAGAGGATTTTAAGATCTAAAATATTTTTTGGTCCAAAAATGGGGTGTGAGGTTTGGATTTGACTCTCTCATTGTCTGAGAAATCGAACCTTTGCACTGCACAACTTTCACCACCAAGTAAACCATTAGTAGCGCCCAAGTCTTAAGGGCGGTCAAAAATGAGGTGTCTACACTAATTGTTAATTTTTAGCGACATATAAAAAATTGTCACAAAAAAATTATTTTTACCACATTTTTGCCAAGACTTATTTTTAATAGGACTTGATGGGAATTAAGTCCAACTATTATGACCTATTGGTAGTTTACCCAAAATATGTTTGTTTACAAGGATGTGTTGTTAATTATTTTGCCTTGCATGGTTGGGTTGTGTAGTGACTTAGCTCGGAGTGCTAGTCATGGGTCTGTGTTTTTGTGTTTTGAGGAGAGTTTAGCATTGTTCGGCTGACGTGTTGTTTTTTGAGCCGTGTTGCGTAGTGAGTCCTCTTCTTTGATGAGAGTTGACTGGGAGTTCTGTTCTGAGGATGGTTTTCTTTTTTCCTCTGTGTTTGAGTGTTGAGTGCTCGGTGGTGATTTGTGTGCTTGTTGATGATTGGGACATGGTTGACATCTTTTGGTGCGAGTGATAACCGTTACTTGTTTTCTTATCTTGTAGACCCCAACAAGTTATGTGGGTTGAAGAGGCATTTGTGACCCCTTCTTTGTATACTTGTTGTGTGACAGGTGACTGTTCGAGCGGTGAAAATACCGCTCAAGCAGAGACGAGGTGCTCTTAGTAGTTTGTTTTGCAGGTTAAAGTACCACTTGGGCGAACAAGTAGTCACTCGAGCGAAGATGAGGGGGTTCCTAGTATCTTATTTTACAGGCAGAGATACTGAGAGATTTCATTCACCGCTCAAACGGTCTACGCAAAAACGTATGTGTGGTCTCATGCTAGTGTGTGTGTGACGGGTAAGACTATGTATGGGATTGTGATTCATGAATTTAAATTATCTCTATTTCTTATAGGATATTAGGACATGGTAGAGGCCATGGAAAACCTCGTCGAGATGGTCGAGATGTTCCGGTCCAAACAAAGATCCCCTTTTAAGAAGAATGAGTGAGTCAAAACAACATGGCCGCTTCACCGGCCTAAGATGCAATGGGAGCTTTGGTCTGAGAGATGGCAAGGGCTCTTAGAGAGTCCATAGACATATTGAGTGCCGAGCAAGCGGCTAGGACCGTAGAAGGAGAAACTAGAACTACTTTTCTAAAAAATGAATTCTTTCGTTCCAACCCCGCCGAGTTAAGTGGTGGGCCTGACCCTATTAAAGCATATGAGTGGTTAGAACATTTAGTCAAATCTTTTGAGATCTTAGACATCCGTGAGGGTGAACTTCGGGTGGTATTGGCGGTCTGCTAACTAAAAGAAGAGGCCGGGTAGTGGTGAAAATATGCCAAGAACTGTATTGAGCACACTTGGGAGGCATTTACACAAGATTTCTAGGAGAAATTCCTCCCTCCCATTGCTAGGAAGCGATTGATGAGGTAGTTTAAGGAGCTATTACAGTTGGCATACCAGTGGCTAAGTTTGAAGCCACATTTACCAGTCTTTCCTGTTTTGCACCTCAGCTTGTAGCGATAGAAGAGTGCTGATGTTTAGAATTCGAGAAGAGATTGAGATCAAAAATTTTGATGAAGTTGGTGAGTAACATGATTAGGGATTACGATCGGTTAGTGGAGGCTGCAACACATGTGGAAATCGTGGTAGAGGTAGAGGAGGCAAGGCAGAAGTTTAAGAGGTCGGGATACTTGAAATCACGGGGTGATTTGGAGCCCTCTAAGAAATCTAGGGGTTCGTCATCTTGTCAGTCACCATCACAGCGCAGTAGACTAAGTCTTCGGGTTCTGTGATGAGGGGAAGTTCCAGGATCACGGGTCAAACCCATGGTACATGTTATCAACGTGGCAAGCTGGGTCAGAAAGCTTTAGAGTGTAGACAGAAGGGCTGGCCATAGTCTCAGTCAACTCGCTCCCAGAGCCAATCTCAGAATAGAGGTCAGGTGTTATATTGTTATTAGTGTGGTCAGCTAGGGCATTTGAAGAAGTTTTGCCCACAGAGAGCAGGGTCGGTTAGTGTATCGAGATCTCGTCAGTCAGCAGGTTTCCAAACAGGGCAGGGGCAGAGGTAGTCTTATCAGCCAGTCTAGTCAGGCCAGGCATCCAGAGTAGTGCACGGGGCCACATCAGCACAATCTGTGCAACAAGTCTATGTTCTAGGAGGTGACCTAGAAAAGCATAGGCCACAAGGAAGGGTATATACCATCACCACATCTGAGCAGTCTACAGGACCATCCGTTGTGACAAGTACATATTTTATCTTCAATACTTGGGTAGTGTGTTAATAGATACTGAGACATCTCACTTATTCATAGCATCTGCGTTCGCTTCTATGTTAAGGTCAGAAATTGTGGAACTAGAGTCTTCGCTTATGGTAGGGTCACTTGGTGAGGGTAAGATTGTCTTGAATCGGGGATGTCGTGGGTATGTGATTGAGGTTGTTGACCGTCAACATCCTTTCAGCTTTATGTTATTAGATATGTCAGGTTTTGATGTCATCCTCGACATAGATTGGTTGTCCTCTAACCGTTCCATTATCAACTACTACTGTATGAGAGTTACTATGTGCACATCGGGTGGTGATTGTTTCTCCTTTCTAGGGGATAGAACCAAAATATTGTTGCCATCATTGTATGACCCACGTGGTCGAGGCAAACTTAGCTCCCTCCTTGTAACCTTCTTAGATGATGGGAGTGATATGATTCGAGATGTATTTCCTAGAGTGGTTTGTAAGTATTTAGATGTCTTTCTAGAGGATCTCACCGAATTACCGCATCACCAGGAGGTTGAGTTTACCATAGATTTGGTGCCGAGCACAACACGTATCTCCATGTCACCGTATAGGTTTGCACCGGTCGAGTTCATTGTTCTAAATGAACAATTGCAACAATTGCTAGATAAGGGCTTCATACACCCTAGCACTTCGCCGTGGGGAGCTCCAACCTTTTTTGCTAAAAAGAAAGATGGTTCGTTGAGATTGTGTATAGATTATTTGCAAATTAAATAGAGTACAATAAGAAATAAGTATCCATTGCCTAGAATAGACATTTTTTTGACCAACTCAAAGGTTCATGTTGTTTTTCGAAGATAGATTTGAGGTTAGGTTATCATCAGCTATAGGTTAGGGACGAGGATATTCCTACAATGGCCTTTTGTACCAGATATGGCCATTATGAGTTTCTAGTAATGTCGTTTGGTTGCTATATTCATGGACTTAATGAATCGAGTCTTCCGAGAATTTCTTGACAAGTTTGTGGTCATCTTTGTGGACGACATTCTTATCTAGTCATCTTCCAAAGAGGAGCACGAGGAGCACCTCTGTATTATTTTATAACTTCTTAGGGAACATCGTTTGTATGCGAAATTTGAAAAGTGTGAGTTTTGGCTCTTAGAAGTGAAGTTTTTGGGTCATGTAGTTTCCGAGGACGGGGTTACAGTGGACTCCTCCAAAATTGAGGCTGTACAGAATTGGGATCAACATAAAAATGCTTGTGAAATCCATAGTTTTTTAGGTCTAACTGGTACTACTATTGCTTTGTAAGGAATTTCTCTTTTATAGCATCACCTTTTACTAGATTGACTCATAAGGGGCTAAAATTCATTTGGAGTGAAGCTTGGGAGAGACCGCTTCAAGAATTGAAGCTTAGGTTGACTACCGCTCCTATTATCATTGTACCATAACGTGGTTTGGGTATACGGTTCATTGTGATGCTTCTAAGGGAGGGATAGGGTGTGTTTTGCTGCAAGAGGGCAGGGTAGTGGCATACGGTACTCGACAACTAAAAATTCATGAGAGAAATTTTCCAACTCACGACCTAGAACTTCCTGTCGTCATTTTTACCTTGAAACTTTGGAGATATTATTTGTATGGTGAAAAATTTGAAGTATTCTCTTATCATAAGAGTCTCAAGTACCTATTTTCTCAGAAAGATTTGAATTTGTGTCAACAGAGATGGATGGAATTTATGGAGGATTACAACTTTGAGTTACACTATCACCCCAAAAAGGCCAATGTAGTGGTTGATACCTTGAGCAGAAAATTCATAAGTACCTCAACTAGTCTCACAGTGAGGGGATGGAAGATGATGGGGGACATTAGTGAGTTTGACTTGCAACTTCGCAAGTCCACGGAACAAGCCACCTTGTTCATTGCTTTTGTATAACCTACACTTGTCACAAGAGTAGTGAAAGCACAACAGGGTGACTCGAAAGTGGAGACTCTTTGAGAGAGAATCTCCAAGGGAAAGGAGGAGAAGTGTTTGAATATTTATGCTGATTCGAGTGTTCGTTATCATGACCGGTTGTTTTGTACCTGAGCCTATTAGAGACGAAGTCCTTCGGGAACTCCACTACTCTCACCTTGTGGTACATCCGAGAGGCACAAAAATATAACATGACCTTAGTCGTCAGTTTTGGTAGAGGGGTATAAAGAAGAATGTAGCCTCATTTGTGTCTAGGTAACCTATCCGCAAATCAAGGCCGAACATCAAAAACCCGAGGGATTATTGCAACCTTCACCTATTACCGAGTGGAAATAGGAACATGTCAACATGGACTTCATTATGGGTCTTCCTAAAACACAAAGGGGTAATGATGCGATATGGGTGATTGTAGATCAACTCACCATGTCAGCCTATTTTCTTGCCATGAGTGTGGGTGATTCTGTTGAATATTTAGCCGAACTTTACATCTGTGAAATTATTCAACTCCATGGAGTTTCGATGAGTATAGTTTCTGATAGAGACCCTTGCGTGACTTCTCGATTGTGGCAGAATCTTTAGAGTGCCTTGGGTACTCAACTGAAATTTAGTACCGCCTACCACCCTCAAACCAATAGACAATCCAAGTGCACCATTCAAATTTTAGAAGACATGTTAAGAGCTTGTGTGTTAGACTTCAAAAGGCCTTAGGAGAAACATTTACATTTAGTCGAGTTTGCTTACAATAACAGTTATCAGGCTAGCATTGAGATGGCACCTTTCGAAGCTCCTTATGGGTATCCTTGTAGATCATCGGTTTGTTGGGCCAAGGTAATGGATTCACATATGCTTAGGCCCGAGTTGGTTCGTGAGACCACCGAGAGGGTGGCTCTCATTTGAAAGAGATTAGTTATGGCTCAAAGCCGTCAAAAAAGTTATATCAATCATAGGCAAAGACTGTTGTCCTTTGAGGTAGGAGATCATGTATTTCTAAAAATCTCACCTAGAAAGGGATTGACGAGGTTTGTTTGAAGCGGGAAATTATCTCCTCGATTTATCGGTCCGTTTGACATCATAGAATGGATAGAAGAAGTTGCTTATCATCTTGCTTTACCACCATAACTCTCTAGAGTGCATAATGTGTTCCATGTGCCAGTGCTCTGTAAGTATGGGCCCAATCCTTTCCATGTGTTAGATTGGACAGATCTTGAGGTTGATGAGGATGCGTCTTATGCAGACAGACCGGTTCAAGTCCTAGACACTCGGGAAAAAGTATTAAAGGGTAAGACCATTCCATTAGTTAAAATGTTGTAGCATCATCACGACATTGAGGAAGCAACTTGGGAGCGTAAGGCTGAGGCCCGCGAGAAATACCCAGATTTATTTCAAAATGTGTAATGTTTTCACTTGAATTGCTTTTTCCTTTGATATGGAGTAAACCGGATGTGATGTATCATTCCTCTTATATTTTCTTTATGTTGCTATTAGAAGTTGTTCGTTCGTTATTTGGGGATGGTTGTGAATTGGCTATTATTGTATTGGTATCATATTGTTGATGTCGTGTTGAGGATTGATGTTATTTTGGGGGCGAAATTCCTTAAGGGGGAGAGAATTGTGACAATTCGTTTAAGGTGACTGCTGAGTAGTGAAAATACAGCTTGAGCAGAGCTGAAGTGCTCTCAATAGTTTGTTTTGTAGGTCGAAGTACCACTGGAGTAAACAAGTGGTCGCTCGAGCAAAGATGAGGAGTTCCCAGTATCTCGTTTTGCATACAAAGATACTAAGAGGTTTCATTCACCATTTGAGCATTGAAAAACCACTTGAGCGGTTTCCGCGATATCAGCCACTTAAAAAGTGACTTTTAGATCATTTTCCTCACTTTTTCTTTTTCTCTTCTTTTCTCTCTCTCTCTCTAGCTCCAAAAACCCTAGCCATTTCTCTCTAGAAATGTCTCATTACACTAAGATTCAAGCTAAAAGTTCTAAAAATTGAAGTTCACTTGGAGATCTTGGATTCTATCGATTGGACTTGGATTTTACAAAGAGTTCTTCAAAAACCTAGCTTCTTTGTCTTGATTCTTGAGGTAGGACTACTTTTAACCTTGTATATCTTTAATTTGGAGATGATTATGTGGTGTTGCCATGACATTGATGAGTTAATGAATGTTTGAGTTTATGAATTGAAGTTTTTCTTACAAAAATAGTATTTTCCCTACAATTTTCTTAAGATTTCTACTTTTAGCCATGCATTATGGAAGTTTTTGATGAAAATTAATATGATATATGTTGGAGGGGCAAAAGCCCCAAATTTTATTTTTAAAAAAAAAACCCATAATGTTAGAGTTTTAGAAATAATGTAATAAAAATGAAATTAACCCTTAATTCTTTAAATTGATGATTGATTTATGATATTAAAGTGGTATTTGAATAGAGAATTGTGAATTTGGAATGTTCTTGAGATATTGGATATTGTCATTTATATTTGCCCCAATTGCTTGGATGGTGAAAGAATACTTTTATTCCAATGAATGTATGAATACTCGGAAGCTTTGGAAAGATTATTAAGGGGGACGTAAATAGTATGTGAGTTTGGGTAAAGAGTCGGTTTTGGAAAAATGTTGTGTATGGTTAGTACCCGCGCGGGGAAGTTTAGGTGCCCAATTGCCATGTCTTGAGCTTATCATCTGTAACGTCCCAAAAATAATTACAATAGAACCATCAACAATGTTAATAAATAATCATACCATTCTAAATACAATGTCTCTTCCATTTCACTTGATTCCATAGTATAAAAGATAACACATGCAGTTATATATTCATAAGCCTTAACTCTGAATCTATAGCATGTGTTATAAACAAAAGATATGAAGTAAGAGTTAAACATATATAATAGTGCCCTATTAGCTACATCTTTCCAAGGCAATGCTTTGTTACAATCGAAATGGATTTAAATCCAATACAATTTAAGCTCATGGGTTGTACAAAATGAATACAACGATACACGAAAAGAAGCCTTCAGCTCCATGTCCTCCCAAGCTATTACCTTGGCAAAGGCATATCATCAGCACCTAAAAATGGTTTTCCCACATAGTGTGAGCCAAAGCCCCAGTAAAGATACTACAATACAGTTTATGAATCTTAGCAAAGATATAAGGTGAATGCATATGAAATGCTCGTGCCAAAACATTTTCATTTCTCTTTCCAAAACTGTGCAATGCCAAATTTATATCTCAATTCATGATATCACTTCCTTTACAATAGAAAACATGGTAATGAATACAACCCTGTGAATCTCTAGGACGTGTCTGCAAGTAGGCTACAAGCATTACCAAATTTTCATTTTTACTTGTATTAACCGAAGGCTCAACACCTAACCGTGCGGGTTTTTAGACTTTCACCAAGGACACACAAGCCAACTTAATACCACAACTACACTCCTACTCAGATTCACCTAGGAATTTACCCATTTTTCTCAAAACAACAACATTTTCAATGTGTTAAATATGCAACAATGCTCAATGCAATGGATGAGAAAATAATTTCAATTCTCCTAATTCTCATACAATTTCCACAACAATCATAGTTATCCTCCACCGATAGGCCAAAACAGATATCTCTAAATAGATAAATAATTTTCATAAAGATAAACTTTCCAAATTCCAAGATGTGAGTGGTAATACATACCCAACTCCACCATCCTCATCAATATCAACCCAATTTCATATTTCCAACATCAATTCCAATTATTTATACAAAATCAACCTTTCAGATATTTAGGGAAAAAATCCCATTTTCTTCCGCAATCAATCCCAAGTATCAAAACCAACCATTTTATCCCAATTCCACCTCATTTCCAATCCCACAACCATTTGAAAACCTCATTTTGATTTTTAAACCAAAACCCTAGGTTTGTTCAAAAATCTCCAAATCACAATATTATTTTAGAAATAGCAAATAACTAAGTTAAAAATCATAAGAAAGTGCGGAGAATCCCTACCTCAAGCTTAGAAGACAAGAGAGAATGGAGAAACTTCAAAACGCCGAAACCTAACTTTGTTCCGATTAGAATGAAGCTCTAGATGAGCTCTACCTTTTTAACAAATGGACTAAGGCTGAGAAATCAATGGATGAGAGTATATTTGTAGAGAGAAGGTTAGTTTTAGAGAGAGAAGCTGGAGAACTAGGGTTTTTAGAATGTTTAGAGAGAGATATATGAAAAAGTGACTCAAAAAGTGACTTTTATGGTCTGATATACACGCAAACTACTCAAGCGAAAGAAGTGTCACTTGAGTGACCAGACAAAATAAGTGAGACCACTCGAGCGAATAAGTTTATCGTTTGAGCGAAGAATACAAACTCCCAGAAGTTTTACGGACATAGGGCCATAGCTCGAGCTCAAGAAGGACTACTCGAGCCAACACCGCTCGAGCGTAGAATGCCAACTCCTAGTATCTCTACAGTCCTACAAAAGTACTAAGAATTCTCAAAAATAGTTTGAGCGCAAGAAGTATCGCTCGAGCGAAGAGGCATGAACCATTTTGAAAAACTAACTCACAACTTATTCCAAACGCAACCAAGACACTTTAATAACCAAACTCAATGAGGAATAAGGAGAAATAAGACATGAAAAATTGTATAAGACAATGAAACCCGGATCCAAAACATCAACGGGTTGGGTCTAAATGAGAATCGCTATATCGTCGGATGAATATGGGGAAATATTTTTGGGTGTCCACTAGTCCTGCCATATTATAGTCGGTAAAAGTGGAAAAACATATGATTTGGGGTGCCCATTTCCCGCCGTATTAATAGCCAGCTAATGTGGGGATATTTTTCGATGTAACCTATATATATGTATGTATTGGGACTCTCTTTAGGGACTTCATAGCGTATTTACCCCTGGTGTTAAATTTATCAAATTTGTAGAAACTGTGGGTTCTCACTTTCTCCTTTAAAGTAATATTATTAGTTGAACTAAATACGGTTTGATTGTGATGATACCATATGGGTCTTTGAATAACTAGATACTTGTTAAAAGTTTTTCTACTGAGCATCTAACTCATTGTTGTCTAACATTTCAGGACTTGGTAATGTGCCACACTGCCCCAATGAGAAGGAAGTGCAAGTTTTGTATTGATTGGAGCGCAAAGCTCATGAATATATTTTGTGGAAGCCCCGAGCATACATGTTTTGGGACTATGAGTCCATTTTGTTGTAACAAGGCGTGACCTTGATATTTGTAAGCCAATAGGGCATTTTTGTATCATCTCCTCTAACTTCTTGAATTATGTTAATGTTGATGTAACTAAAAGTTGAACATGACATTTGTTATCTTGAGGTTGTATTTCAATGATAAAGAGGGTGTTGGATTAATGGTGTTGGTTGGTGAAGAATGGTGTAGAATTAATTATATTATGAGTAATGTTTTATTATTAGTAATTCGGGGGTTTGCAAATTGGTATTAGAGCCAACTAGGTTTGAATACCTTGAGCTGTGGGAAGTGGCTAGCACCATAATGGGTTGCCATGCTAGGAAAGAATGTGAATTGCTTAACATGAGTATGTGTTTAGGTAACTATGTGGGTATGGGATCAAACTTCTAGGATACAACTTGCATTTTTTCCACTCATTTAAGTCCTTTTGGAAGGGTACTTGGTCAATGCTTTTTTCACTTGGGAATCTTTGAGCGCCATGGAACATGTTGATATCTTAGAGGGGTGGTTCGTATGTGCTCTATGTGACAAGGTGCTTATGTGGTGTGCTTATGAGGTGGGACCCACTGTACTTTTTACATTACTTATTTATTTTATCTATTATTTACATATAGTAATGCTATGCACACAGAGACTAAACACAAAAACTGTTCCACCGAGTGATCGTTCGGCCAAATGCTCGAACACCCAGAAGACACTATGATAGCCGCGGTCAACACCATAACAGTCGCGATCAACAAGCTCTGGCCGGTTGTCCGGGCAGTCGTCCGACCGGACAATTGGATGCATAGTTTCTGTGTTCGGTCGTCTGTGTGCCTAGACTTTTTGATTTATATATCCTTAACATGCACCGTAACACATTTATTATACCACCATTCAGTCTTTAGTTGCAACACTCCGAAATAATTGCTATAAACCATCCACAATATAAATTTCATAACAACATATGATGAAATAATTATCTTTCGTTTATCCCAATCACTTGTACAAAAGGTGACATATGCAGATATAAATTCATAAGTCTAGCCATGAATCTATAGCATATGTACAATAAGAAATAAGATGAGAAAGTAAAATAGATAAATAGATGCCCTAAAGGCTTACAACTTTCCAAGACAGTTCTTGGTTACAACAAAAGTGGACTTAGGTCTAATACAGTTAAAGCCCTTGGCTTGTACAAAACAAATACAGTAAATGCACAAGAGAAGCTCTCATTCTAAGTCCTGCCAAGCTATTGCCTTGGCGGAGGCATATCATCAACACCTGAAATGTTTTTCCCACATAGGGTGAGCCAAAGCCCAATAGAAATAATCCAACGCAGTATATGAATCTTAACAAAGCTATAAGGTTGATGCATATGCAATGCTCATGCCAAAACATTTTTGTATCTCTTTCCAAAACTATGCAATGCCATAATAATAACATAAATCTCTTCCTTTGGAATAAAAAGATAGGACAATGAATCATGCTCTGGGATTTCAAACAATACAACCTTTCCCGAAAATTTCGTCCGGAGGAAACCGTAAACCGGGACCCATGTAAACGTAGGCTATACAAGCACTACTATTGCCATTTCACAGAAATTTTGCCCGTAGGATCGGCACCCATATATACGCACGATTTTCAGAACTTTCACCCTTGACACAAAGGCTAACTTATTTGAAGCAACAACAACTCCTTTCCAGATTCACCCATTTTCTCAAAACAATATGCATATGAAATGTATAAATGTGAAATAATGATCGATGCAAATGAATGAGAAAATAGTTTCAATTTCCCTAATTCTTATGCAATCTCTATAAAAATCATAGCAACAATCATAGCTATCCTCAACCGATAGCCCAAAACAGATATTTCTCAACAGATATACAATTCTCAGTAAAGATAAACTTTCTAAATTTCAAGAGGTGAGTGATAATACATATCCAACTCCACCATCCTCATCAATATCAATCCAATTTCACAAATTTAATATCAATTTCATTATTTATACAAAATCAATATTTGAGGCATTTAGGGAAAAATTCATTTTCTCTCCAAAATCAACCCAAGTCTCAAAATCAACCATTTCTTCTCAACTCAATATTTTTACCAACATCATAGTTATTTTCAAGGATCCATTTGAAAAACCCCTCTTTTGATTTTACCCAAAACCCTAGGTTTTTTCCAAAAACCTCCAAAATCACAATGTTGTTTAGAAATCGCAAATAACTAAGTTAAAACTCATAGATGGTGCAAAGAATCTCTACCTCAAGTTTTAGAAGACGAGAGAGGAAGTGTAGGAAACTCAAACACGCCGAAAATCAACTTTGCTTCAACTAGAACAAAGCCCTCATCAAGCTCTATCTTTTTAACAAAAGCACACGGGGACAAAGATCAATGGATCTAGGTGGATTCAAGTGAAATAGATGAGATTTAGAGAGAGAGTGAGAAATATTTGGGTTTTGAAATGTTTAGAGAGAGAGAAAAATGAAAAAGTGATGTAAAAAGTGACTTTTACGGACTGATATACGCACAGACCGCTCGAGCACAAGAAGTGTCGCTCAAACGTCTAGACACAAAAGATGTGACCGCTCGAGCGCAGAACACGAACTTCTAGAAGTTTTACAGACAGCAGACCATCGCTCGAGCTCAACATTGGTCGCTCGAGCCGACACTGCTCGAGCGTAAGAAGCATCGCTTGAGCGTAGAATTCCACTTCCTAGTACTTTTGCAGACCTGCAAAAGTATTGAGAGTTCACAAAGACCGCTCGAGCGCAAAAAGTGACGCTCGAGCAAAGGAACAAAATTCTGGGCAACAAAAGTTTGAAAAACAAGCTACTGACCTGTTCCAAACACAATCAACACATCCCAAAAGATAAACTCAAAGAGAGACAATGAGAAACAAGACATGAATAACTATATATGACAACGAAACCCGGATCCAAAACATCAAACGGGTCGGTTCCAAACTAGAATCGCTATAATCTTCCCCGCTTTAGGAATTTCGTCCCCGAAATTCTAAATTACTCATTAAAACCATGTTTTAACCAATTACAACAATGATAATAATTCCAATTCATTACCATGACTCATCCACCAGTCATCCATTCCCATCAGCATGATAAATGAGTTTTCAACACTAAATATACAATTCACATTTCCAAAACATATGCAATGTTTATAATTCATTAACATAACAAAGTTTTCAATACGTAATCAAACATCAACAAACTGGTCTGGATACTTCACATGGACTTCCGCCTCACGCTCCCAAGTGGCTTTCTCAACCTCGCGGTGTCGCCACAACACTTTTACCAAAGGAATCGTCTTGCCTTGTAAGACTTGGTCTCGAGTATCTAAAACTCTAACCGGTCTCTCCTCATACGAGGCATCCTCGTCTACCCCTAACTCCGTCCAATCCAGCATGTGTGATGGATCCGGCTCATACTTCCGGAGCATACAGATATGAAACACATAAATAAAATATCTGTTCAATTTTTGTATTCTATTCCCTTTTCTTTCTGTCCATAAATCTCTTTTCGAATTCTAAATCCAAATGTAGCCTTAGCATTACTCACACCATAATTTGCTCAGTGTGATTAATAAAATTATTGTTATGATGCTCCACACACTGATCTTTTTTGCTATATCTCAATATTTTATTTTACATTGTATTTTCATCAATAAAGTTTTTGTTTTGTTGATAAAAAAAATAAAATTATGATTGTATATTCACTTTGTACAAGATATAGTCCAAGTTGAATTAATTTCTTTTCATTTTTATTTTGTTTACCTAAGCTGAATTGGTTTTAGAATTTGGTAATAATAAATTTTAGAAAACCGCAAATGTCACGTTTGCTTTGCAAATAAGAGGTAGATTAAAATTATTTTAATTTGGCATAAAAACTATTCTCATTTATTATACCTTGTAAAAATACAATTCTAATGGATGCTACTAAGAAATATAGTTCAGTAATAAGATACATTAGGTTTTGAAATATTACTGTGTGCTCCAGGGAATTGTAAAGCTGCCATGTATTAGATGAACAAAGCTGTTACTATTGCATGTAAATGTATCAGTTGTTGCCTTGAATTGGATGAACAAAGAGCCCGAGGTTAGCCTCGTGGTCAAAATATGGACTTAGGAGTGTACTCTTTTTAATGGTTTTACGTTCAAAATCTCCTAAGTGCAAATAATTGTTTGCAATTAATCTAAACAGGGCTTTATCTTGATTTTAATTGGGCCTGCGGTGGGATATTCTTATGTCATTTTGATCCTTCTAATTCTAATTAACTCGTTATCAATTGGATCAAATTGACATAAAATTTAAAATTAAATCACTGCAATTTGACCTACATACAAATCACTGCTGGACATTTAAAAATAATCACATAACGTCCATCTACTTTGTGAGGCAAAATGCATAGTTAGCTTTGTTAATAGACACATTTAGTCCATGTTTGTCTAGATGGACTGGATAAAAGGCGATTGTAATCAATTGGACTATTAATTCTGTGATATACAATCCCTGAACTATTTGATTGGAAAGAATGTATAACCAAAACTTTCGAGGAGTTAAAGGGTTGAATTTGATGTTATATGTTTCTTCTATAAGATTTTGTAAATTTTTCTCAGGGTTTATAATAGAACATAGTCAATTGTTTTGTTTGTTTATTTATTAAATTATTATAGTCATGAATTAATGTGATATGCTCTAAAAATCATTATTTTGTAAGCAGACATTACAATCCCAATGTTTATTTGCTAAGAAAATTAAGTTAAAATGTAGGAAAAGTATTGAACTTTACAATTTATTTTTAGTTAGGTTGCATAATGGAATGATATTTTAATTTCATCTCATTACAATAAACCAAACATTACAAAACACCCCTTATGCAGTTCACCCTTGTTACAAGTTGGGTCAGCATAATCCTTTTCTAGAATATTTAAAATGGAGGATAGTGATGTGTCCTCCAATAGATCTTCAAAATAAATCAAACCATCTGCATTAGGAAATACAAATTTTTACTAAGAAAACATGAACCAAAAGTATGATTGATTTAAATAGTAAAACATATCTGTATAATATATATATATATATATATATATTTATAGAGAGAGAGAGAGAGAGAGAGAGAGAGAGAGAAAGAGAGAGAGAAGAACTTTCAACTTAACCTGTGTCAATATTGTCCAGTTAAATTCTACATTGGTTGAGGTTGTTTGGCTGTCCTGTTGGTGTATATGTTAAAATGTATTGGTGTTTGTTTACTGCCCTACATTGGTTAAAGTCTACAGTAGCAGTAACAAGTTATAGTCTACTCCTATCTGTTTGTTTGGTTCTTAGTCTATGTTTAAAGCAAATTTTAGTCTGTATTTGCTTGGTGAGGTTGTTGCTGTTTGTGTTGAGTCTGAGGTCCTCCTGCTGGTGGTCTTGTTTTTGGGTGAGGTCCTCCTACTGCTATTTGTCCTGCTATTTGTTAGAATCATGCTTTATCCTGCTCTTTCTGGTACAGAATCATGCTTCCAGTGTGAGCATTATGGCAGCAGCAGCTGTAGCAGCTTTGTGCATTGTGGCAACACTTTGTCCTACTCTTTGTGGCAGCATTGTGGTAGCAACAGCTTCATGTTGGTTCTTTGTGCATTGTGGCAACAACTTGCTGTAACAGCAGTTTCATGCTACAGCAGCAGCTTCTTGTTAGTTCTTAATCTATTTCTCTTCTTTTCTTAGCAGCAATATTCAATATTATGCTTATTCAATACTAAAACAGCTATAATGGAATCAATAACTATTATAGTTGAATAATATAGGAAGGAATGTGAGATTTTTATGCTTGCCTAAAGCGTATAAATAAAATTTTCACCTTATAAAAAAATTAGCGTATAAGGAATGTGAAATTTTCACCTTATAAATAACATAGGAATAAATTCATATTTAATTCATATTTAGTTAATTGGTTCTTGGTTTATTCACCTAACATAATCTTCACTTTGTTGGTCACCAAATATGGACAAGAGTTGGATGCCAATTAGAAATAGGTTGAGTTCGGAGTATATAGAAGGGGTTAAGTCATTTCTCCAATTTGCAATGACAAATGTTGGCCTAGATAATAGAATTCGTTGTCTGTGTATGGATTGCCTAAATTTTGAACATCATACCGAAAAGGGATATCGCTTTCATACAAGACTTGGGCGCACCATGGGGAAACTGTTTCCGTCAATCAACCTCGACGTTGAAGATGAATTGTATGATATGTTAGAAGACCGTCGCATGGCGAATATTTTTGATAATGATGAAGAGGATGGATGGCAGGATAATGAGCAAAGAGAGGATGCACAAAACCTTGATAAATTGTTAGAGGATGCTCGGCATCCATTATACGTTGGCTATTAGAAGTTTACTTTGTTATCGTTTGTCATTAAGATGTTTCATATGAAAGTGTTAAACAAGTGGAGCAATAATTCTTTTGACATGTTGTTGGGTGTATTGAAAGACCTTTTACTAGAAAGTGATCAAAAGGTTCCATGGACCCTTTATGAAGTGAAGAAATTTTTATGTGACTTGGGTTTAGGATATGTGCCTACTCATGCATGTAAGTATGATTGTGCTCTTTTTTGGAAGGAAAATGCAAATTTAGAAAATTGTCCGATTTGTAAGGAGCCTAGATACAAATTGAATGATGGCAAAGGTAAGAAGATACTTCATAAAATTTTGAGATATTTCCCGTTAACACCAAGGTTGCAAAGATTATACATGTCGAGAAAAACAGCTAGAGATATGAGATGTCATAAAGAAAAACGTGTTGAGGATGACATATTAAGGCATCTAGCCGATGGTGAGGCGTGGAAGGATTTTGATAGGCAACATACTGTGTTTGTCCAAGAACCACGTAATGTGAGGTTTGGGTTGGCCACCGATGGTTTCAACCCTTTTGGAAATATGAGCAACTCGTATAGTATGTGGCCTATGGTAGTTATGCCTTATAGCCTACCACCGTGGAAGTGTATGAAACAACCATTTTCCGTGATGCCATTGCTTATTCCTGGACCGCAAGCACCAGGGAGAGATATTGATGTTTACTTGAGGCCATTCATTGACGAGTTGAAGGAGTTATGGGAAGATGGTGTAGTTACTTATGATGCCTCAACTAGGGCAAGTTTTCAAATGCATGCAACTGTTATGTGGACTATTAATGACTTTCCTGCATATGATAACTTGTCAGGGTGGAGTACAAAAGGATATTTGGTTGTCCCAATTGTAATGCGAATGCATCATCACAACGGTTAAGAAATAAGATAAGATACACTGGTGCTCGTTGATACTTACTTGAAGACCATCCTTGGCGAAAAAGTAAGCTCTTTAATGGTAAAGTAGATGATCGAGCAAGACCTTTGGAGTTGGCAGGGGAACAAATATTAGATCAATTGGATTCAGGAACATTTATACCATTTGGGAAGCATCCAAGCAACCAAAAAGGAAAAAGGGATGAAAATACTGTCCTGAATTGGACAAATAAAAGCATATTTTTCGAATTGCCTTACTGGAAGACACTCAAGTTACGACATAACCTTGATGTCATGCACATAGAGAAGAACATATATGATAATTTGATTGGGACTTTGTTGAGCATTGATGGAAAGAACAAGAGCACGGAAAAAGCACACATGGATTTGAAGGATATGAAAATTAGGAAAGATTTGCACTTAAAGAGGCGCGTGGATGGGTCCTTTGAAAAGACCATTGCATTGTACACATTTTCCCTAAAGGAAAGACAAGGTTTTTGTGAGTTCTTAAAATCGATTAGGTATCCTGATGGATACGCAGCAAACATCTCTAGGTGTGTAAGCACTAAGGGCAAGTTATCCAGTTTAAAAAGTCATGATTGCTATGTCCTTATACAACGACTTCTTCCTATTGGAATGCGTGGGTATCTTAACAAGGACATTTCTATTGCATTGTTTGAGTTGGGAAATTACTTTCAACAGTTATGTTAAAAAACAATGAGGGTGAATGATTTGGAGAAATTACAAGAGAGCATAGTACTCATACTTTGCAAGTTAGAAAAAAAATCTCCACCTGCATTCTTTGATGTGATGGTTCACTTAGCTATTCATTTGCCTCGCGACGCCATTCTTGGAGGGCCAGTTGTAGACGCACCCTTGGGCCTCACTCTACAGTTCGGACTCCCTTTTTGTGTGTTGCGGTTCTTAATCTGAACCAAAGAGTCCAACTCTGACAAATCGTTTTGAGAAAAACAGATTTTGAAAAGAAGTGCCAAACATGGACTGCTTTGCCAGATACAGAGTCGCCACCTAAATATTTTATTTTGGGAAATTTAGGAAACCCTGACTCGGTGCCAAAGGCCACGTGTCCGTCATAACCAAAGTAGTCTTGGCTCGGGAGCTTGGGTACGATCGGGGAAGGTCAGCTATGAGCACCCCCTTTCGCCCGGTCCGAAGACCGGCCTCTACTAACCGTGATATCCGATTTTGAAAACATTACATGCTCTTATACCGGTTATTAGCCTAGATTTACTACGTTATGCGCACAGCAAACAAGTATAGACTAGGTTGCCTAATTCGGAAATAATCATTGCATATCTGTTTGTTTTGAAAGCATTTTGGGTTTTGCTACTCGCAAGTAGGCTAAAATACAGATTTCAATGAGTTTTCCAACTCAAGCAACCCAACCTCCACCCACAGGCATTCAAACAGTCTATCTCACATAAGCACTTAGCCGCATGGTAAGCATATTGTCATGGCAACATTCACACGCATGTGGTATGCTAAAGTGTAAAATACTTACATCGTACTCCGTGCCAAAACAAGAAACTAGTTAGCAGACATGCATGTCCCTAGATCATGTTAGAGTGGCTAATGCATCGCATGCGAAGATGCAATTTAGAGTAGGCTCGGCTAACCCTAAAATGGCATGTGAAATGCGATCATTCGATGCACGTATTCAAGTTGGAAATTGAAGATACGATGCAGTTTGTATGATGTACCGAGCCCGGTGCATGTAAACAAATGCATGGATGCACGCATGCATTGCATAAGGTATGCTAATTTTAAATATGCCCTAATCTACCATCATAAGCAGGTAAATAAAAGGGAAGAAAGAAGTGGGGGTTGGAAGACATACACACCACTCACCCACACTTATTACAATTATGCCCTCACACGGAGGGACCAAAAGAATATACAGATAATTAACTACGCAAGCTAATTAAATATTACAAATTAATTAAATTAACAAATTAATTTATCTAAGGAAAATAGTAAACCGCCTCGGGGCGAGGGCTCAACACACGCGCACTCGGATTCCGCTCGGAATTGCACTGCCATGCCTAGCTTGCCTCTGTTTTCCCTGCTTTGTTCCTCTGAGAACTGCCAAAGTCTCAGAACTACTCCTTTGGGTACTGGAGATCACCACCGGCTGTATAGAATAGCTACCAGCTTCCATGTATGGCCATTGGCACAAAATTACTTCATCGGCCATCAATAGACTGCCGGTCGGCACTAAATACTGCCGGCCGGCACTGAATGTCTGCAGAACCTGCAACTCACAGCAACAGAGGGTAGAAACTTGCATGGCAATGTAATTCCAACAATGTATGCACCAAGCACATTCCTTATCATGTTTGTGACTCAAAGGAGGGTGTGCCTCGATTCTCGGGCCACCAATAACGCATTTTCATGCATGATGACCCAAAGAATCAAGTGTGCAATTTCATGTCAAATGCATGCAAACCAAATAAACAAAACAAGGCCCAATTCCTATCACAAAGTCAAGGAACAAGGCATGTATGCAAGGTGTAATGCAACCTAAGCATGTTAGCTAATATGCAATATGAGCATGTGAAGACGCTTATGTAAGCATGCGAGCAAACATGAGGCAATGCAAGCAAGTAGATGATGGTCTTAAACATGACTTAGGCAACTCTAAATAGGCCTAAAATCAGTGGCCAAAATGCCCCAAAAATGAAAGCCAACACACACACACACATGCACATGTTAGGTCCAAGCCTTCAAGTACTAACCAAGCAACATTCAAGCATACTTGAAAAGAGATATTATGGCAATTAGCATGCAACATGAGCCCTAAAATTGCACAAAATAGAGATGCCAAACCAACTAATTCAAGCAATTAAAGCATGCAAATGGCCCAAGTACTTGAGGCTCACCAAAGAGGCAATGAACTACACTTAACACAACCATACATGGCATGTATTAGGCAACCCAAAAACAGAGTTTTAACACATAAAACTAAGTCCAAAAGACCACTTAGATGGCACCTAAGTGACTCAAAATCAAAGGCATGCACAATGGCCAAAACAAAGGGCATACAATACATGCTTCCAAAGCAATAAAGAGGCGACTTAGGCAAGTATATGGGCATGCCAAAGGGACTGATATAACATGGCAAGTGGTCTCAAACCATTGAAATGATGCAAACAAGGCATGCTACACATTCATGCTCAAGGCTAGCAAGCCTAAAATGCAAAGAGGCTATATAAAGCATGCCAAGACCAACCCAAACACTTATGGACAGACCTAAAACATGTCAAGATAAGCACAAAATCTTCATGAATCTAAGCCTAAAGCATGCTCAAATTAGGGCTAACAACCTAAGGCATTACATGGCAACTATGCTAAGCATGCATAAGGGACCAAAACCAACTTAAAACCAAGTTAAAACATGGCATAATAAGCATGGAAAACAGCCTAGACATGATCAACAAGCATTCAAACATGAGGCTCCCTCAAGAGGCAAAATAGGTCCTTTTCAAGGACAACAAGGAGAGGGGGTGACCCTCTCCTTCTTGGGACTTCAAGGCACCATCTTCACCACTGAAATCCCTCAAGATTTCAGTGGTGAAGAGACCCAAACACCAAAATCCCGGATCTCACCAAAATAGCACAAAAATGAGGCCTTTCAAGGCCTAAGAGGGGCTAAACTTCCCCAAAGCACAAAGCACCCTTAATAAACTATCAAGAGGACTAAAAAACAAAACTTTTTTGTATTAAACACTAAGCACAAAAACAGTTCGAAGATAGGTAAAAATGGAATGCAAGAATGGGGGAAATAAAGCAAGTTTCTCACCCTTGTTGACCTTCTTCACCAAAGATGATGTTGTTGCTTCCTTGGATTCAAATCCAGCCAAAAACACCAAGATCAACCTCTTGGAACCTCAGTAGCCAAAGAAAGGTGAAACACTAGGTGTTGATGTGCAATAGTGAGACACAAACACCTAGTGTACAAACAAGAGAGCAAAAGAGAGATAGGATAGATATAGTATTGAAACCCTAAAACCAGAGCTTCTTCTCTGTCTTTTCTCTCTAAAATGTCTAACTCCTCTAACCCTTGAGCCAAGAGAAGAGAGCCTTCTCTTATAGACAACAAAGCTTACAAGCTAAGCTAACCAAAGGCTCATCCCTCCATACACGTGTATGGAGGGGAAACAAATGCTATACAGCTGCTTCAAAATATCTCAAAAAGCAACTGCACAGTAGTCGGCAGGGCAAAATTGTCATTTTGACAAAATTGACTGCCGACCGGTACAAAAGAGTGCCGACCGGCACAATATAGTGCCGATGGAAACATCAACCAGCCGGTGGCCTCTAGCCACTGCCGGTGGTGTGTGGGGATGCCTCACAAGGCATTCCCTACCCCTCCAAGGCAAAGCACAAGTGTTTGGTGCAAAACCAGACACAAAACGGTCAAGTTCGGAGGTCCTGAGGCAAGGCGCGTAGCCAAGAACTCTGGGAACTCCAAACGAACACGAACATGGATAATCACCGAGTGTTCCAACGGTGACGTCCAAGTCTTGAGGACGGTCAAAAATGGGGTGTCTACAGTTGCCCCTCTTTGACAGAACTCGAAAGTCATAACAATGACGGGAGTGAATGTCAAAGCCCAAAGACGACCCATTTTTGACAAGGCCGAAGACTTGGACAAACATACAAAGCGCAAATGGTTGAACTCGCAAGCTGCCTACGTATCCCTTTAGGAATCAAACCAGCGTAGTTCAGGCACAGGCATACAAGCCGCAGATAAGGTATGCGCCCATAGGCGGGGGCAAGATGCAACTGACGATGCAAAAGGCCGAGCATAACTTATGATCATGCAAAGAAAGCTGTAATGAAGCACACATGCGACAGTTATAAGCTAGCAGACGCCAAACTACAATACAATGCAGAAAGGATGTAAGAGAATTATGCAATTCTCAATACGTCTCACTCGGAGGATACAATACCTGTGCGGCTCATCCGGTTGCACCGGCCTCAAATGAGCTGTACATACAATATCGTGCCTGCAAAGAAAGCAAACTTAACAGGTACAATATTGTTAGCAATATGCATGACAATGCAATGATGAAATGCAAAATGATATGCAAAATATACAAAACTATGTATAAACAATGCAAATGATAATGCAATGCAATTGAAACTATGCAAACTACGTGCAAAGCAATTGAATCATGATTCAATCGTGAGCGATTCGAAACCACACAAATGTCAAATAGGTTGATGGAAGTAACAAGTCCGTCTACCATAGAAAAGGTGCCGCAACCTCAAACCAACATACCAGCGTGGAGTAGGCGCGATACACATGCAGAACTATGAGTGATGTAGACGGACACAAGGACAAGTATTGGGTGGATTGACATAAGTGGGGTGACGACCCGCTGAGGAAAGAACAATGATCCTAATGCCGGATGCAACAATTACACTACAATGTAATATGCGATTATGGCGCGCGGGCCAAACCGTATCTCGCTTACGAAAGGCATGCATACATACAAACCATGTCTAACACAGAAAAGGTGCCGCAACCTCAAACCAACATACCAGCGTGGAGTAGGCGCGATGCACATGCAGAACTGTGCTTTGACGTGAAAAGTATGGACACATACCAGACCAAGCTCAACAAGGAAAGGTGCAAGCCATAAATGGAAGATGATGCAGTGGATGCATGTGACTACAATGGATACGATGGATATGGCGCGCAGGCCAAACCAGGTTTTTCCTAGGAAGGGCATGTACACGTACAAGCCATGTCTAGCACAGAAAAGGTGCCGCTACCCTCAAACCAACATACGAACGTGGAATAGGCGCGTACACATGCAGAACTGTGTTTTGACGTGAAAAGTATGAGCACATACCAGACCAAGCTCAACAAGGAAAGGTGCAAGCCATGGATGGAGGATGATGCAGTGGATGCATGCAACTACAATGCAATGGAAATGGATATTTATAGCAAATGCATGACATATGCACTATACTACAATAATGATGCATGACATATGCATGGGTTTTTTTTGTTTTTTTGAATGATTTTTTTGAAATGCATGACATATGCAGTATTTACAAATGATGCATGATAATGCACTATGATGCAACGACTATGATTGCAGCTTTCCCTATCTTACCAACAGGGCGATATACTAGGTTGGTTCAGTATCCAGAATTGAGGCGTAAACACGCCGCCTCAACCTATGGGGCTTCCATACAGATTTCAAGCCAAGGGTACACCCCCTGGGTATTTAAACCAGACTTTAGTCTCGGAGATCTCGAACCTTTGCGTTCTAGGCATGAGCCATTCAAACTCTAGTTTTCACCGTCCCAGTTGGTCTTCTAAGAACTCACCGCAAAAACAGGCAGGTGGCTTTACCAGACCACCGAAAGTCGTTCGGGCACGACAAACACCAAAGGAATTGCACCTTCAGAGGATTTAAGGTCTCCTAAACCGGAATGCGAAATGTATGCATGACAATGCATGTTTTCTTGTTTGGATGGAGATGATGCATGATGTTTTTTTTTGAAATGCGCGCCAACGTGCGGCTTTTGAGATGCATGCCAAATGCAATGAGGTGTGTGCCTTAATGCACTGAAGGTCTTGCACCTCCCAAGGATTTAAGGTCTCCTAGACCGTGCGTGTTTAAGGTCTCGCCAGACCAGGGGCGAACAAAACAATGCGATGTATGATGCATGTGAGACACGCATGCCATGAAGGGATGGAAAATGATATGTAAATGAGACACGCATGCCTCAAGGAATTGAGGCGCGCGTACCCCAAGATTTGAACTGAAATATAGATCAAAGGATGCATGACAATGCGAAAGAACTAAAGTGCGTAACAACGCACATCTTTCAAAATGCACACCGAAGGTCTTGCACCTTCCGAGGATTTAAGGTCTCCTAGACCGTGCGTGTTTAAGGTCTCGCCAGACCGGGGGAAAACAATGAGGTGCGCAAAATAGCGCGATAAAATGCAAAATGAGATGCAAGATGGGGCACGCATACCTCATGGATGCAAAATGCAAAATGTAATGCAAATGAAATGCAAAGTGAGGCACGCATACCTCAAGATGCAATGCAAAATGAAATGCAAATGAAATGCAAAGTGAGGCACGCATACCTCCAGATGCAATGCAAAATGAAATGCAAAGTGAGGCACGCATACCTCAAGATGCAATGCAAAATGAAATGCAAATGAAATGCAAAGTGAGGCACGCATACCTCAAGATGCAAGACTGAAATGGACATGAGGCACGCATACCTCATTAGACGGAAAATGAAATGCAAAACGAAGCACGCGTACCTCGAGATGCAATGAAATGCAAAATGATAAATGAGGCACACGTACCTCATTGGATGGAAAATGAAATGCAAAATGATAAATGAGGCACACGTACCTCATTGGATGGAAAATGAAATGCAAAACGAGGCACGCGTACCTCGAGATGCAATGAAATGCAAAATGAGGCACACATACCTCATTGAATGGAAAATGAAATGCAAGACGAGGCACGCGTACCTCAAGATGCAATGAAATGCAAATGAGATGCAAAACGAGGCACACGTACCTCGAGATGCAATGAAATGCAAAATGAGGCACACATACCTCATTGAATGGAAAATGAAATGCAAGACGAGGCACGCGTACCTCGAGATGCAAAGAAATGCAAAATGAGGCACACATACCTCATTGAATGGAAAATGAAATGCAAGACGAGGCACGCGTACCTCGAGATGCAATGAAATGCAAAATGAGGCACACATACCTCATTGAATGGAAAATGAAATGCAAGACGAGGCACGCGTACCTCGAGATGCAAAGAAATGCAAAATGAGGCACACATACCTCATTGAATGGAAAATGAAATGCAAGACGAGGCACGCGTACCTTGAGATGCAATGAAATGCAAATGAGATGCAAAACGAGGCACACGTACCTCGAGATGCAATGAAATGCAAAATGAGGCACACATACCTTATTGAATGAAAAATGAAATGCAAGACAAGGCACGCGTACCTCGAGATGCAATGGAATGCAAAATGAGGCACACATACCTCATTGAATGGAAAATGAAATGCAAGACGAGGCACGCGTACCTCGAGATGCAATGGAATGCAAAATGAAATGCAAATGAGAGTGTGACACGCATGCCACATGAAAATGTAAAACGGTGCAAGTCGCAAGGGACGTGCAAGACGGCGCGATGCGACGCACCGGACAATGTGATGGATGCGTGCAACGCACACGGGGCAACTTTTGAATCTTGTAAAAGACAAAAGGATACAAAAGGATACAATCCTTGCTTGAATCCGAGTGCCACGCACAGAAGACACGGTCCGAGGTCAAAACGGAGGCCGGTTGAGCTTCGGAGATGCACTCTCTTGCATTTTCTTGGGCTATGAAGACCAGAAACCACTCATATTGCCTAAACAAGGCTGTGGGAACACCACCGGCCGGGATAGGAGGCCACCGGATGGCCACCGGTTGCAGAAAGTTTCCACCGGCACAATATTGTGCCGACCGGCACAAAATAGTGCCGACCGGCCAAAAGTTGCTGATCGGGGGCAGTTTCGACTTTTCGACTTGGGTCTTTTAAAATAGGGTTTCTAAACCCTATTTTCTTACCTCTCCACCGCCGAAAATACTCTCTCCCTCTCTCTAGAGCCTTTCCTCCCCTCTTTTCCTTGTTTTCTTCGCGTTCCAAGCCCGTTTCGTCGTCGGATTCGCGATTTTTTCGCGTTTCGGACATTTTCCACCGATTGAAATTCCGTTTCGGAGCATCCTTTGCTATTTCCACTTTTTCGGCACTTGTTCCCCTCGACTTCCTCTTCATTTCCGTGCCTTTCCACCTTTTGACCTTTCCGGCCATTTTTGGCCCGCTCGGGGTTGACTTTTTCGGTTGACTTTTCACATTCCGGCTTTTCCGGCCATTTTCTCACTACCATTGCCATGGCTGATGATGTTCCACACGTCGGGACTCCCCCGGATCACGAGATGGATCCCGGGGTCGAGCTTCTCCCGTTGAGCGAGCGCCCATTCGACCCGGCGACCTACCGACCGGCGATCCATGTTCTACCACCTGACGGACTACGCCAGTTTCGCAGCTTCGACATGGCACTGGACCCGGAGCTCCTCCTACGCGAGCCGACCTCTCACCTATCCTTCGGCGCTTCCGAGGTAACACTCTTTTCTGTTTTATCTTCTGCAATGTAGAACTGTTAACTGTCAAAGTTGTTTTCGTTCTTTAACTGCTTGGTTCTGATATACTGTTCACTGTAGTCGATTGCAATCATGCTTACAATTGATATCTGTTTAAGACGGACACATGCACACACACTGCACTAGCCTCAATCACCCAAACACATGGCACACACCGCATTCCACTGCAAACACCGATACCCGACAACTGTTTGAATCTGAAAATATTGCACGCATGCCACATTTGCACCGAGCCACTCAAACACACTGACGCATCACATGTTGTAGTTCACTATAAGTACACCGGCACCCGGTATCTGTTTGAATCTTAAAAAAAACTTGCACGCATGCCACATTTGCACTGAACCACTCAAACACGCTGACGCATCACACGTTGTAGTTCACTGTAAGTACACCGGCACCCGATATCTGTTTGAATCTAAAAAAAAACTTGCACGCATGCCAGATTTGCACTGATTTTGACTGTCCCTTCAAAACTGTACATTTCATACTGCTTTGCAATTTCTTGTTTGAAAACAGGGAGATTCCCATACCATCCGTGGGTATGGGAACACCGTCGCCCGTGCGTGGTATGATGAGCTTCCTGATGCGGTTCGCCACATTGTCGACCAGGCTGGCTTCGGCGCGTTCTGCAGGGGACTCTCCCAGCTCACGGCGTGTAGACCTCTTCTTGCCGCTCTGGTAGAGAGGTGGTGGGACACCACCGATTCATTTCATCTTTCTGCAGCTGGGGACATGACGATGACCCTTTACGATTTCTCGGTGCTCACCGGCATCGGGGTAGGGGGTGATCCGATCCCTTTCGACATCGATATAGATGAGTGGACCGCGGCTCAGGTCTACCTCCTTGGCGCGGCACCGCCTCTTGCGTGCCCCGGCTACGTCAGGTATTCTTGGTTCGAGGTGCAGTTCAGGGTCCAGCCTCTCCTCGTTGGCACAGCTCCGATGACCCAGGAGGCCGCAGAGAGGTATGCACGCGGCTTCCTCATGTTCCTCTTTGGGACGACCCTCTTCGCCGACCGGGCGAATACAGTGCCTCTCTGCCTTCTCAGCGCACTGGTGGACGTTCGGCACATACTTCGCTATGACTGGGGGGGCGCGCTCTGGCCACTCTTTACGGGTATATGAGCTCGGCTTCCCGCGGTAGTGGCCAGCTACTCGGAGGCTACTGGCGGGCTTGGGAGGTACGCTTTCTTTTCCTGCCTTTCATTTCTGTTCTTTATTTTCTGTACTCTGTACACTGCACAACTGTAGTCTGCTTTACACTTGCTGTATACTATACACACGGCACATACATACTCTGCTTTGCACTGACTGTACACTGCTCACACTGTACACTCTGCATAATACACTACACAACACACGGCTCTGCCATTTCTGCATTCTATTCTGTATTCTGCTTTATCTGACAAATGCACTGGTATTCATCTTGCAGTTGTGGGTTTACGCCTACTTTCCTAGGCTCGCTCCTGTACCTGTGGCGGAGACCCCTCTAGTGGTCCCTTTCTCACGTCGTTTCGACGGGAGATGCACTCGGAGGCCACGGGAGACATTCAGTTTCTTCCGCCGCTACTTCGACACCATCACCCCTGCCGAGGTATGTTTTACTTGCAGTTCATTTAAGCTTCGCCTTTCCACTGTATATCTCACTAACAGTAGATAACAAACTGTATTGCATTTTCAGATCACCTGGCAGCCTTGGGCTCCACTGCCAGCCGTGGCGCGGGATCGGTTTGCCGGTGCTGATGAGACCTCACGCTACCGGATTCTGCTCGAGGGCCCGGTCTGTCGAGCTTGGTACCTGGGCGAGCGCTTCTTGCGTCAGACCCTAGGCTTGCCTGAGCAGATAGTCCCGGTGCACCCTCCTGAGCACATGCGGGATACTGAGCGCTTTACTGCCGAGCAGATGGCGGACTACACCATCGGCTGGGAGGCGGACGGCTTCAGAGGCGAGGGCGACTACTCGGAGTACGTCCGGACTTTCCTGATGCGTCCTCTGAGCAGCGGTCGCCGAGCTGAGCGGGAGAGAGTGGCGGCGCCAGCGGCCGAGTAGGAGCTGGAGGATCGAGGAGAGCTCGAGTCCGTGGCAGGGGCGGAGTGCAGAGGGGACGAGGGACCGGTTGGCCTGCTCTGCCCGCTTCATTGACTTTCAGAGGGCAGGGTGGGGCGACCTACCAGATCCCATTCGCCCCTCCGCCGGTTGATCATGAGTTTGTTGGGGTCCCCGACTTGCCTCCAGTATGTATTACTGCATTCTTCATCTTGCACTGTTATTTCATTTCAGTTTATTTGATATTCCACAGAATATTGATGCATCTGATACTTTTGCAGGCGTCTTCTGAGTACACCCGGCAGTCATTGGAGATGAATGCCTCCATGATGGGGATGCTACAGCGGACATTCGACCTCCTAGCCCTCTACAGTATTCCGGTATGTTGTTCCTGACCGCAGCCTCCAATCATACACAAACTGCCTTTCATAATCTGATGCATAACATAACATCTGATAAACTGTTCACGGCATCTGATACACTGTACTCATACACTGCATTCTGCACTGATTCACTGCTCACGGCATTCACATACACTGTACTCATACACTGCATTCTGCACTGCTCACGGCATTCACATACACTGTACTCATACACTGCATTCTTCATTGATTCACTGCTCACGGCATTCTCAATATTCTGATGTGTTCACCTTTCATGCTTTTTCAGCCTCCCTTCCAGATTCCTCCGGTGGGCGGCGCTCCAGCTGGACCTCCCATTTCTACTTGGGATGGAAGAGTATATCCTCGCACCAGAGGGGGGCGCGTTCATGTCGGGAGTAGTTTGCAGGCTCCGATTCCGGATGATGAGTCTGAGGCAGAGACAGAGGCAGAGGAGACTGATGATGGCTCGGACTTGAGCTCAGACGGTGATGCCCCTAGTGGTGCCCCTGTTGATGACTCTCCTGGACCTTCGTCCAGGAAGAGGACTAGGACAGATTGATGGCCCCAGAGCCATTTTGACATTTGATACAGATTTTTGCTGTTTTTCTTCCTTTTTTACATTTTCCCCTTTTGTCAGTAGTTAGGGTACTTTGTACTGCCACAGGCAGATTTTTGTTTCCAGAACTTATGTACTTGAAAAGATGATATGAAATGAAACAAACTTTTTGTCTGAAAAAGTGTTTACATTTGTGTATATTTCATACCTTGCATTGCATTGCATCATATACACCTCAAATGTAAATGATATTGATCTGTTGTCTGAAAAGTGAATATTTGTAATTGAGCACTTGCATGTGATAATCGGATAACCAACCAACTAACAGCAAACAACTCATACAAACCACTGCTTGAACTAAATACAGCCCATACTCTACTGGGGATTGATCTGCATACAGCTCATAACACAGCTCTCGGCTCATTCTGCACACAGCAAACCTTGAACAAATAACCCAATCTGACAAGACGGATCACAAAACTGACACGGTTGCAGTTGAAACACACTCGGATGTCCCAAATTTCCCTTTTCTTCTCTTGCTTTGCACGAATGTAGAGAATGGCACAACATTCAGAGCACAAACGATTAATCTTTGGAAAAGGGGTTTCACAACCGGGGTATCGAGCCCACCACAGAACACAGTGAGATAGACTCGAACAGAGAAACAAGAGGCACACGACCTGAACACAACGAGACACACTCGGAAAAGACTCAAAGCTAAAGTCGAAACCGACAAATCAAAAGACACGACACACGGACATGTTTACACAAGGAGAGACCTTGAATCTCGAGGAGCCAGTTCCTCCGGGTTATTTCCCACCCTTTCTGATTTTGTGATACTCACATCAATCGGCCCTCAGGCTCGGTTTTTCTCTCAAAACCTTCTTGCTCACTTCTCTCTCCGCTTACAGCTCTCTATTCTTTATTCTCTCATTTTTCATCCCTCCCCAGGGTGATTGATGGATGAATAGAAAGTCACAGGTTCACGCCCAAAACTGTTAGCTCACGGCTATTTCTTCTGGTGAATATGGTGCCCTCTTGGGCAAGCATGTTAGCGGGGGAAAGACAGAAGACCTAACTCAACTGTGCCCCTAGTTCGTCACTTTGACCATTTTTTGTTTTCTTCCTAAAACAGTTTTGATCGAAAATGAGAGTCGGATCAACACACTTATTCGATTTTTGATTTGAAAATCACGCGAATCAGGCTGTGAGCACTGAAAATTCTCCTTTTGGGTCCAAACATAGTCCAATTTTGAAAAATGAAATAGTTTTCGAGAAAATAAGTCAACCTCAGTGAAAATTTTCAAAAACTATTTTTGCAAACAGTCAACGCTCGACGAGCGCGGAACTTACCCTCGAGATATGCAACCTCGGATCGGAGGCGACGGAAAATTTCCCCTAGCTTAAAGGGGGATAAGGCAACGGAAAGTTGCCCCTGGTTTGGGCGGTAACTCGGGGCAACTTATGGCACTGTATGGCAACGGAAAGTTGCCCCTTGCTTGGATGATGCCGCGGCACATGGTACCTTGTTGACGACGATCGGACCCTCGGCGCGGAGGAGACGGAGGTGGTTTGAATCAATATATGGACACAGTCACCTGGAGGTGTTGGTGGTTGGACGTTAAGAGGAAGTTGATCACGTAGTTCCCGGTTGCTGCAATCGAGACGTTGGATTCAAAGGAGGCGAAAGTGATCAAAACCATGACATGGACTGAGACGCTATGGAAGCGTTGGGGACTGGACTTCAGGATGAAGTTGCCTACGTATCCCAAACATGGGAATCAAGCCTTACGTAGTTCCGGTTAAGGTACACTCGGGTATTTTAACCTTCACTGTTTAGGCTCTAACTTTTGCCAAGGCGCCCAATGCGGGTTTTCGACCTTGCGAGCTATGTTTTTCTTTTTCTTTTCTTTTTTTTTATTCTTTTCATTCCTTTTTTTTTCTTCTTCTTTTTTTTTGCATTTTTCTTTTCTTTTCTTTTTGCATTTTTGTATCTTTGAATTTTTTCTTTTTTTCTTTTTTCATTCTTTTCTTTGCTCTAACTTTTGCCTGGGTCGCCCTTCCAAGTTTTCGGCCCAGCGAGCCTCTCAAAGGGTAAAAGTGTAGCTTTGTCCATGCCAAATGTTTTTGAGATCCCGAAGTCATCTGAATCCAGGAGAATGGGTGTCATTGATTTGCAGAAAGATCCACCTTTGGCTCTTTGAGCACATCGGATATTTTTGCCCCTAGTTCGAGGGGTGCTTCTGATCTAGCTTTGCAAGCTTCTTCTGATGAGATCTGATCTTCTTGATCTGACTTTGGTGCCTCTTGTTCGAGGGCTGCTTCAAAGCTGGCCACACAGGCCTCACATCATGATTGTCTTTGAACGTTCTGAATCCAAGTTCAAGTTTGAAAGCAAAGGGGTTGAGTCTCGAGGCCGAGAGCGATCCTAAGCTGCACAATCTCAAGAGCGATTCCACACATGTCTTCGCAGGACCGCGCAAAACATTTTTTGAAAGTTTTTAAGAAAGAGACAAAATCGCTCGTGCTGAAGACAGTGTAGGACCAATCTGGATCAAAGCTGGTCCTTCTCAGTACTCACACTAACAAGCATGATTTCATTCATTAAGGGTTTAGCATGCCTATCTTTCTCTCAGTTGATCAAAGTTTTGCAAATCCCGAGGAATTCCTTCCTCTTTGTTTTCACCGTAGTGTTCAAAAAGCTTTTGGAAAACTTAGGTCGATGCAATGAATTCAAGGCACAGAAAAGACACAGCTTCTAGTCAAATACTGCCATCTCATTTAGAATTTCTGGCACAACGAGCACATGGCAGATACAAACACAAGAGTGTGAAAATCACTGCTGTTCCATTCAAATCTTCTGGTGTAACTGGCTCCAAGGCAGAAACAGACTCAAAAGAAAATGAAAAGACAAACACAAAAACAAAATGGTGATGTCCGAGGTAACACCCCCGGAATCACCCGACTCCTACATAACAGGACTGACTCGATACAACAAGACAGACCTTAACCAAAAAGACTGACTCAAAACAAAGAGACAGACTCTAAACAAAACAATAGAACTGGCTCAATACCCAAGCCAGAAAGTACAAAAACTAGTATTTGCATTACTGCTCAAAACAGTGCGTGCCATTCCCACGTCTGGAGTAAACTGAGTGCCGCCCGCAGGTGGTTCATCCCCCGATCACATCACATTATCCCCCACAAGTTCACTAATCAAGTGCCGATAGACTTTGCAGGGGCTGGTGCGACGATGACCTCATTGTCAATCAGATCTTGTATTTCGTGGCGAAGACGGAAACAACTATCAGTGACATGGCCGACTTGCTGATGAAAGGCACAGTACTTGGTCGGATCATGGGAGGGAGGGAGTTTATTTGGCAATGGCCGTAGCTCTAGGGGTTTCAGGTGCCCCTTTTTATTAGGACCCTCAAGGCCGTTGATAGTGACATGTACAGTGGGGTAAACACCCTCTGGCCCCGAGGTGGGTATTTTGAGGTTTGTGGCTTTTTTGGATGCACCAGCAAAGGGATTGACAGGTGCTGACTGGGTTTGCTGGTCTTTTCCGGGAGTAGGGTTAGAGCTGAAAGGAACATTCCTAGCAAGACGGCCCTTTTCCCGACCTACCCCTCGATTCAAACTGCTCTAACTCTGAACGGCAAAAGTGCCATCCACGATCGTTGCAACGATTGCTAGTACTTGCTGTTTGTTCAGTCCTTCGGCTTTCCAAGCCTCAACAGCCCACTGAAGATGTTCATGGGGACTAATGCTTGCCCCTGGCTTGTTCTTATCACTGGCCTCCACTTTGCTAAAAGATTGGCCTTCTTTTGACGCAACCCGTCCCAAGTTGGGGAGCCTTTTGACATGAACTCCCTGGTATGTGATGTGGTTGATGACGGAGCCAAAACTCCAAAGGTCAGATCTGCCACAGTTCTCTGAAGATCTTCGATCATCCTCATCAGCTCAGAAGTAGTGGGCTCACAGGTTTGAGATGATTGGGATTCAGGTGCATCCATCATGCACAAGTCCGTGCTTTCTGGAATGAACACCGCAGGCTTGGGCAGATGGGGGGGGTGATGTATACGCTGGGGTCGTAAGGGACGGCCAGTGTGTGGATTAGATTGAGATGTGGATGAGGTATTTGGTCATTGGGGTCTGAAGGTGGAGCTATCGTTTGGTTGTCAATGAGATTTTGGATCTCATGACGAAGGCGGTAGCAACGGTCGGTGCCATGACCGCTGCTGATGGTACATACAGTACTTGGAAGGGTTATGTCTGGCTGGGAGTGGGTCAGGAAGAGATTGAGGATCGAGGGTTTGAGATGCCCTCTTTCCATCAAGACTTTTAGTGCGCTAGTCAAGCTCATATAGAGGGGGGTGAAAGTTCTGCCCTGAGCTCGGGCTGGGTCGGCTGTTTGTAGGCTTGGTTTGGCAAAAGGGAGTTGTGGCAACTGTATTGATTTCGGTGGGTTTGGGAATAGCGCTACTACGAGCATTGGTATTCCCTGAAATCACCCTCCTTGTCGGTTCACTTGTTCTGGGAATGATCCCACTTTTGAACGCATTCTCGATCTGAACCCCTAGTTCATGCAAACTTTTAAAGTGAATAGCGGAGCGACTATCAACTTTTGCAACATATCATGTTCAAGGTTTCGCACCATCATTTGCACTTGATCCCTCTCAGAAGGTCGATCTGTCATCTGTGTTGCCTTTGCTCTCCACCTCGCAACAAATTCCACAAAAGGCTCTATTGGGTTCTGGCGGGTGACTTCAAGATCACGGGTTGTGACCTCAATCTGTGTGTTGTAGGAGTATTGCTCACTGAAGGCCTCAGCCATCTCTTCCCAATTCTGTTTCACAAAGTTCTCCAATTTCGTATACCAGATTGCGGCTATCCCAGACAAGGTTCGGCCGAATAGTGACAATTGCTGGGCTGTGGTCAAACCCATTGGTCTCAGAATATCAGAAAACAGATGGAGGTGCACCGTTGGTCTCTAGAGCCATCGAATCGATCAAATGTGGCATCTTGAACTGATCTGGTAATGTCACCATTGAGTCGGTATAACCATCCTCTATATCAGGAATAGAGTGGGCCCCCTGAGACTTTTAAACAATTTCTCAAGCTTGCTCACTTTTAATGCTGTGGGGTCCGTCTTGAACTCAAAGGGAGAGTCCGGCACATTGGTAGGTGTTTGGATTGCTGGGGTAAAATTGGGGGCGGAGCCGGCCCTACCGGAATGTCCGTACCTTCCTGGACATTGGGTGTTTCCGGGTGTCTGAACCCCTGGTGGTGGAGGAGCTTGATGCGAAGCAGATGCTCCGGTTTGTTGCTCTAGCCTGGCAATTGTCTGCCTGTTGGGCTATGACCACAGCCCGTTGCTTGGCGAATTCTGCTTGACAGACAGCGTCTTGCTGCATGGTTTTCATACTACCCTGGAGTTGGCGCACCATCTCTTCCAGACTCGACATATTGTCCTGATCTAACTGAGCAACCGGTATATTTGTGTCTGCAGTAGGCTCGGAAATCTCAACCCGACTGCTCAAAGATCACTGATCTGGTAGCTGTGGTACTGGTGGTCTATGCCTGACTAGCCTTCTCTGGCCCTGATTACCCTTGAACTGAGTCTCTGACCTGACAAAAATCTATCAGCACAAATCCAATGTACCCGGGGGATAGTGGAGCCTTCTGAAGCTATGATTCCAGGACTACCTAGCAAAGAGAGAAACAGACAGCATCTCAGCTCAACTTCACTGGAACGGATACGAGCAAAGCTGAACAACTGTATTCTATTACTGATCACTGTTCCCCCAAATATCTGTCCCCAAAACTGATACCCTCAGGTAAAACTGATTCCTCAAATGCTGATGCCCGCAGCCTGATGTTCAAAACTTGTAAACTGATACATGCATTCCCTGTAGAGATACACTCTGAAAGCACATAGCATATAAAAGAGAGCCAAAAACACCCCTATGTTGGGGTAGGGTTTCCCTGTCTTATTTTGTCAGGAGCTAGGGTTTCACTACGCACGCAGCGGTTTCAAACAACCTAAAATCGGGTAAGCAACCTGTCCTAGTTTGGAATGGTCACTATGGATTTCGATATGCACTAGGTCGAATGGTCAAAAAGGGTGCCCCGGTAAAACCGGGGTTTGTGTTCCCATGCTGTCGGAGCCCATAACCGGTCAGCCTTATGGTCATGCCTTGACAAGACAAGCCTCCGGCAAACCGTTTAGGAATGGCAGATGGCAAACACGGTGTCCTAGGCGCACCAATGCACATGCAATGCAAAGAGACACATAAACAAAATCAAAACAGGATATCACGAGTTCGAGTCAAGCTCTCTAAAGACTCCCCAGCGGAGTCGCCAGAAACTGTAGACGCGCCCTTGGGCCTCACTCTACAGTTCGGACTCCCTTTGTGTGTGTTGCGGTTCTTAATCTGAACCAAAGAGTCCAACTCTGGCAAATCGTTTTGAGAAAAACAGAGATTTTGAAAAGAAGTGCCAAACATGGACTGCTTTGCCAGATACAGAGTCGCCACCTAAATATTTTATTTTGAGAAATTTAGGAAACCCTGACTCGGTGCCAAAGGCCACGTGTCCGTCATAACCAAAGTAGTCTTGGCTCGGGAGCTTGGGTACGATCGGGGAAGGTCAGCTATGAGCACCCCCTTTCGCCCGGTCCGAAGACCGGCCTCTACTAACCGTGATATCCGATTTTGAAAACATTACATGCTCTATACCGGTTATTAGCCTAGATTTACTACGTTATGCGCATAGCAAACAAGTATAGACTAGGTTGCCTAATTCGGAAATAATAATTGCATATCTGTTTGTTTGAAAGCGTTCGGGTTTTGCTACTCGCAAGTAGGCTAAAATACAGATTTCAATGAGTTTTCCAACTCAAGCAACCCAACCTCCACCCACAGGCATTCAAACAGTCTATCTCACATAAGCACTTAGCCGCATGGTAAGCATATTGTCATGGCAACATTCACACGCATGTGGTATGCTAAAGCGTAAAATACTTACATCGTACTCCGTGCCAAAACAAGAAACTAGTTAGCAGACATGCATGTCCCTAGATCATGTTAGAGTGGCTAATGCATCGCATGCGAAGAAGATGCAATTTAGAGTAGGCTCGGCTAACCCTAAAATGGCATGTGAAATGCGATCATTCGATGCACGTATTCAAGTTGGAAATTGAAGATACGATGCAGTTTGTATGATATACCGAGCCCGGTGCATGTAAACAAATGCATGGATGCACGCATGCATTGCATAAGGTATGCTAATTTTAAATATGCCCTAATCTACCATCATAAGCAGGTAAATAAAAGGGAAGAAAGAAGTGGGGGTTGGAAGACATACACACCACTCACCCACACTTATTACAATTATGCCCTCACACGGAGGGAGCAAAAGAATATACAGATAATTAACTACGCAAGCTAATTAAATATTACAAATTAATTAAATTAACAAATTAATTTATCTAAGGAAAACAGTAAACCGCCTCGGGGCGAGGGCTCAACGCACGCGCACTCAGATTCTGCTCGGAATTGCACTGCCATGCCTAGCTTGCCTCTGTTTTCCCTGCTTTGTTCCTCTGAGAACTGCCAAAGTCTCAGAACTACTCCTTTGGGTACTGGAGATCACCACCGGCTATATAGAATAGCTACCGGCTTCCATGTATGGCCATCGACACAAAATTACTTCATCGGCCATCAATAGACTGCCGGTCGGCACTAAATACTGCCGGCCGGCACTGAATGTCTGCAGAACCTGCAACTCACAGCAGCAAAGGGTAGAAACTTGCATGGCAATGTAATTCCAACAATGTATGCACCACACACATTCCTTATCATGTTTGTGACTCAAAGGAGGGTGTGCCTCGATTCTCGGGCCACCAATCACGCATTTTCATGCATGATGACCCAAAGAATCAAGTGTGCAATTTCATGTCAAATGCATGCAAACCAATAAACAAAACAAGGCCCAATTCCTATCACAAAGTCAAGGAACAAGGCATGTATGCAAGGTGTAATGCAACCTAAGCATGTTAGCTAATATGCAATTGAGCATGTGAAGACGCTTATGTAAGCATGCGAGCAAACATGAGGCAATGCAAGCAAGTAGATGATGGTCTTAAACATGACTTATGCAACTCTAAATAGGCCTAAAATCAGTGGCCAAAATGCCCCAAAAATGAAAGCCAACACACACACACACATGCACATGTTATGGTCCAAGCCTTCAAGTACTAACCAAGCAACATTCAAGCATACTTGAAAAGAGATATCATGGGCAATTAGCATGCAACATGAGCCCTAAAATTGCACAAAATAGAGATGCCAAACCAACTAATTCAAGCAATTAAAGCATGCAAATGGCCCAAGTACTTGAGGCTCACCAAAGAGGCAATGAACTACACTTAACACAACCATACATGGCATGTATTAGGCAACCCAAAAACAGAGTTTTAACACATAAAACTAAGTCCAAAAGACCACTTAGATGGCACCTAAGTGACTCAAATCAAAGGCATGCACAATGGCCAAAACAAAGGGCATACAATACATGCTTCCAAAGCAATAAAGAGGCGACTTAGGCAAGCATATGGGCATGCGAAGGGACTGATATAACATGGCAAATGGTCTCAAACCATTGAAATGATGCAAACAAGGCATGCTACACATTCATGCTCAAGGCTAGCAAGCCTAAAATGCAAAGAGGCTATATAAAGCATGCCAAGACCAACCCAAACACTTATGGACAGACCTAAAACATGTCAAGATAAGCACAAAATCTTCATGAATCTAAGCCTAAAGCATGCTCAAATTAGGTCTAACAACCTAAGGCATGTTAGGGCAATACAAGGCATTACATGGCAACTATGCTAAGCATGCATAAGGGACCAAAACCAACTTAAAACCAAGTTAAAACATGGCATAATAAGTATGGAAAACAGCCTAGACATGATCAACAAGCATTCAAACATGAGGCTCCCTCAAGAGGCAAAATAGGTCCTTTTCAAGGACAACAAGGAGAGGGGGTGACCCTCTCCTTCTTGGGACTTCAAGGCACCATCTTCACCACTGAAATCCCTCAAGATTTCAGTGGTGAGAGACCCAAACACCAAAATCCCGGATCTCACCAAAATAGCACAAAAATGAGGCCTTTCAAGGCCTAAGAGGGGCTAAACTTCCCCAAAGCACAAAGCACCCTTAATAAACTATCAAGAGGACTAAAAAACAGAACTTTTTGTATTAAACACTAAGCACAAAAACAGTTCAAAGATAGGTAAAAATGGAATGCAAGAATGGGGGAAATAAAGCAAGTTTCTCACCCTTGTTGACCTTCTTCACCAAAGATGATGTTGTTGCTTCCTTGGATTCAAATCCAGCCAAAAACACCAAGATCAACCTCTTGGAACCTCAGTAGCCAAAGAAAGGTGAAACACTAGGTGTTGATGTGCAATAGTGAGACACAAACACCTAGTGTACAAACAAGAGAGCAAAAGAGAGATAGGATAGATATAGTATTGAACCCTAAAACCAGAGCTTCTTCTCTGTCTTTTCTCTCTAAAATGTCTAACTCCTCTAACCCTTGAGCCAAGAGAAGAGAGCCTTCTCTTATAGACAACAAAGCTTACAAGCTAAGCTAACCAAAGGCTCATCCCTCCATACACGTGTATGGAGGGGAAACAAATGCTATACAGCTGCTTCAAAATATCTCAAAAAGCAACTGCACAGTAGTCGGCAGGGCAAAATTGTCATTTTGACAAAATTGACTGCCGACCGATACAAAAGAGTGCCGACCGGCACAATATAGTGCCGATGGAAACATCAACCAGCCGGTGGCCTCTAGCCACTGCCGGTGGTGTGTGGGGATGCCTCACAAGGCATTCCCTGCCCCTCCAAGGCAAAGCACAAGTATTTGGTGCAAAACTAGACACAAAACGGTCAAGTTCGGAGGTCCTGAGGCAAGGCGCGTAGCCGAGAACTCCGGGAACTCCAAACGAACACGAACATGGATAATCACCGAGTGTTCCAACGGTGACGTCCAAGTCTTGAGGACGGTCAAAAATGGGGTGTCTACACCAGTGCAATATCGATGGATGTACCCTATCGAAAGGTAATTTTATGTGTTTACTCAAAATATTATATATATTTTTAATATTATAGTACCATATATGTGGTTATATAATAATTTCTTGTTATTGTGAAGATTACTCGAGATTTTGAAAGGGTATGTAGCAAATCGAGCTCGCCTAGAAGATTCAATTGCCGAAGCTTACATTGTCAAAGAATGTCTCACTTTTTTGCTCTATGTATCTTCGTGGGATTGAAACCGTATTTAACAGAGAGGAAAGAAATGAAGATGGTTGTGATGTTGGCTCAGGGCATTTAGTTTTTTCACAAAAATCTATACTTTTAAGCTAACTCAAAGGGCAGTTGACATGTTGAGAGAAAGAAAGAAAAGTGTGCTCATTGGTTTATCTTGTACAATAGTCTTGAAATTGATGAATATCTAGAGTATGTTCTCATTTAGTTAAGTATATGCAAAATGCTTTTTCATTATGATCACACTCAAGTACTAATTATTCATTTTTTTTTTTTTTTTTTCAGAGTAGAGAGCACAAGAATCAGTTACAGAATGCAAATGTACATGACATTACAAGACAACAACAAGAAAATTTTCCTAGGTGGTTCAAAGAGCGGGTAAGATATATAGATAATATGTAATAAACATCATAAACATAATTCATTGTTCCTAGATTGATATTAACATCATGCATCCTTGTCATATGTTCATGTAAATAAATCAATTACGAGCTCAAGGATAATCGGAAGCAACTTATGAGTTGTGGTCATTAGCTAATGGACCTGGTCCAATAGTGAATATTTATTCGGGTTGTATTTGTAATGGCATTCGATTCCACGCGAAAGAGCGAGACAATTGTTGTAAAAGTCAAAATAGCGGGTTGGTTGTTCAAGGGGATCATCACAGTATGTCAATTGATTTCTATGGTTAGTTGACTAAAGTTTGGGAAATGACATACATGTTTGGGCATTGAGTTGTGTTGTTCCAATGCGAATGGTTTAACACTGGTAGTAACAGAACATTTCGCACTGAAACACATTTGACAACCATTGATGTAAGAAGCCATTGGTATCAAAATGACCCATTTGTCTTGCCAAGTTAGGTGCAACAAGTTTTTTTATGTCAGTGATACCAAATTAGGGGGACATTGGAAAGTCATAGAGCAATTTCAATGTTGAGGAATATGGAATGTGCCGGAGCTTGAGGATGTAGATCCCAATGATAATGAATTGCCTATTTTGAATGATGTGTTCCAGCAGGGTGAGACCACTAAAATTGTCCAAATCACCATTGTAGATTCCATTAGCTACACTTTACGTAGGACTGATATTGCACCTGATATTATTCCAAGTCAGGTGGTTCTGCAATCTGGTAGAGGTGTATATGTAGAGGGTTCAAACAGAGATGATTTTATCTGTGATGATAATGATCAACATTCAAATGATCCTAGTGATGATGAAGATAAATTTCATAGTCATAGTAACTCGGATACAGATCATGATATAGAGCCTTGATTGTAATATCCTTTCCTTTTTACATTATGAAGTCATTTTCATTGTAATGTCCTTGATTGTAATGACATGCACTTGTTAATGAAGTCATGTTTAGTTATGATTGAAATTGTAATGAATTTTTTTGTTGATAATTTCATTACTTGTAATGTAATTCTAATATTAGACTGTTAGGTTATCTTACAATTTCATGAATTGTCATGCATTTTAAATCTTTATTAATGCATTGCTTACAATTCATTTGTTACATACAAAGACTACACATATGCTACCAAGGCAAGCCAATAAGAGGAGGTCAATGACTTCAGTGTCAGGGGCAACCTCAATTGAGGTCCCAGCTCACATGTCAACAGCTTCATCTCATGTGGACGCATCTGTAGATCTATCTCCTATGGATGCATCTCCATCTTTGCAAACAACTGATATTGGTAAGTGTTTCATCCTTTGTATAGAACAATTTGATTCTTTCTCCTGAAATTGTAATCAATGTTGCGTAGTTACTACATGCTTACTCTTTTTGGAGTGACTATGATTGAAAATTTGTCAGTGATTAAAAGCTCATTTTCTTTTTTCAACTTAGTGGGGCACAAACAAAAAATTATAATGTTAGTGAAGTATGCATGGTGAATTGAATTGAAGGTTGGCTTCTTTAAAAAGATAGAAGAAATCATATTATTGTAGAAATAGTAATCTTATAATCATGAACATGAAATAATTGCAAGCTTGAATAAAGGCATATACATTCCATGATTCATTAAACTTGAGAGTTCTTAAAATCTACAGCAACCTATATTGTAGCAGTAGCAGCAACAACCTATATACATTCCATGATACATAGTAATCTTCATTCACATATGCTATTTAAAGAGAGTTCTTAAATCTGCTATCTGTATATATAGCAGCAATAACCTATATAGCAACAGCCTATGAGCAGTACTAACAATTTTCCTATATAGTAGCAGCTTATAAATAGCCTATATAAGCCATCAAAGTGTATATACAACAGCAACCTATAGCAGCGCCTATAAGCAATTCTTTAATTGTCCTTATTCTTGTAGAGTGTGGACATTACATTGTTTATAACATATGGATTGAAAGAAATAATAGTGTTTCATTTTGTGTTTATAATACAGATTCACCAGTGAAGCGAGTATGAGGTCCAACGAGGGGTAAGAACACTAGTAGACTTATCACCCAACATGGTGGCAAGAAGCTTTTTGTTAGAGTTTCTATTGAGCGGAGAACATTTTTGGGGCTTAATGCCACTAAGGCGGCAATGAATTGAGGACACAAATTCGATTGCAAGCCCCATTGCAAGGAACAAAAAATTGAAAGGACGTTCCACCAGCCATTAGAGCAGCTATTGTACAATCCTTGCGGGTAATTTAATTTTTATAGTTGTTGAGATTGAAGTAGTTAATCTATATGATGTTTAATTTTCATTTTGTGTTTAATTGGGATAGGATAAGTTTGAGATTGAAGGATGTGATGAGAGCCCACTTCCACAAGAAATTATTCACAGAAAGTCCACACATTTGTTCAAAGGCTAGCAATATCATATGAATCAACATTACAAATAGTTGGTGAAAGAAGGTACAAATCCTTATAATAAGCCATTTGTTAGGGCGAGCCAAGAAGATTAGAGGTACATGATTGATGAAGTGTTTCTTGGTGACACACACAAGGTAATTGACTTAACAGTCATGGATGTTTCTTCTAATTGCACTACGAATCCATGGATGTTTGAATATGAATAACTCAAGCTTGGATACTGATTTTGTAAGTTAATATTTTTATTGCATTGTAGAAACGATCAAAAAGAAATATAGCCAATAGGAAAAAGTTACCCTATAATCACACCATGCGTTCAAGGTCATTTTCAGCAGTAATCTCAATTGAGGTAACATATATATATATATTTGTTTTAAAACTATTAGTTAATGTTGCATTTTTTTTTTTCATTAATAATATTACTAAGCTTGCATTTTATGTGTTTCATGCAGGGAATTGAAAATGGGAAGAAGCCTCACATTGTAGATTTTTACAAGACCTCACATTAGAGTAACAAAAAAGATGATTAGATTGAACCAGTTTGTGGGGTGTTATATGTAAGTATACCTTTACTATATTTGTTATTCATATTCCTATATAATGTTTAACTAGTTAGTGTACTTGTAAAATAGGATAAATGCTGATCTAAATTATTTTTTTCCCTTTTTTTAACACTAATAGGAAAAAATGGACTAACTTCGTGAGGAAGCTTCACGGCCTGGATCAACCCCACTGACACAGGAGCAAATTACTATTCAAGTCCATGGGAAGTGATCAGGGTATTTGAAAGGTTTCGGGGTTGGTCCAAAGTTGTCTTCTACATTCAATTCTACAGCTCGATCATAAGCACATGATGAAGAGGTTAAGGTCCTTAAAGAAGAGGTAGCATCACTGAAAAGGATAATTCAATCATATGAAGGACGCTTTGAGCAATTCGAACACTTTATGAGACAAATGCAGGGCAATCATAGTGAATACGTCTCTTTTGATGAGTAAGTACTTTAAATTTTATTACATATACGAGTGTTTTCAAATAGTACTATTGCTTTTGATGGTTTGTGAATACTTCTGGGATTTGCTTCAATTTATCAGCTCATAGATCTGATTTAGACGGTTGATCTGTGATTGTCGTGTTGGTTTCCATTCATATGATGGTCTAATATTGATTTGTTTGGTTTCATAGGCTGATTTCATTCGGATTTAGGTACATAGTTGGATGGCTAGATGTAATAAGACTGTTATGCAGAGGTCAGATCTGACCTCCCTTCTTCTACCTTCCTCTGCTTCAGTTAGTGATCTAGATTCAGCCACTAAATCAACCAATTTCAATCTTAGCTTATAACTAACCAATTTCACTTATTTCCGTCCTAGATTTTACTTCAATAATTGCTTCATATCTAACAGATTCACAACATGGTTATCCTTCAGTTCAAGCTGTTCGTAGCCTTCCAAGGGCTAGTTTAGTATTGAAGTGTAGGAATTACCACATGATATCCTTGTTGCAATGAGTTGCAAGGAAAGTAAAGGAACTTGGGAACTAATATAAGGAACCTTCAATTTTTTCCCCATAATCTAATCCTATAAAAATGATAAGAAACAGTTCAAAATACTAGGAATCCAGCTATTGTGATCATATGATGTTCTAATCATATAATTCTAGGTACAATAGGTATTTCTCAAAACACAAGTGAAAGGTAAGGAAAAAAAAAATTGATGATTTTAGGACTATTCAAGTGGCTTGTTTTTCTTGATACCTACTCTCACAAAGTATTCAAGTTTCTTTGGACATTTTTTGTTATGTTTCAAGTGATATTTGGTTATAACCCATATGTTGGTTATGTCCTATTGTAATTATTATTTCGATGAAAAGGTGATTTGGTCTTGAGTGTTTAGATTTTGTTTTCATGTAAGGCAAAGAGTTGTTATAACATGCATGACATTGGTGTAACAATCTGGGGTAACTTGGTATGATATGCATCTGACTTGAAGTGTTGCTGCTGTTTGCATTTGGGAAGGACACTATATTATAGAGTTGTTTACTTTTGTGGCTGCTACTATTTCTGTTTTTAGTGGTTGTTTGGGTTGTTGTACTTTGTTTTGTTTTTGTGTTTGTTTTTGGTTAGTCTCTTGTCAACCCTTGGTGTTATACTAGTAAATGATTGGGCTTTTTCTTCGCTGCCATTCTAGTTGTGATCATTTAGTTTTGCTATGATACATTTAGTTAGATTAATTCCCTATTTTCTTTCGTGTTGTTGTTATTTATTTTGTTCTTTTTGAACTGGGCAATAAGGCTGTGTTTGATTGTTAGTTTTGGGAGTGCAGTTAGATTCATAGATTTTTACAAAATTAAAATATAAATGTAAACAAAAATATTATTATTAATAACGTTTTCTCCAATTTTTTTATTGTAGGTAGCTATAGGCGTAGTCATGCGTGTTTATGGACCTGAGTTTGCCGGTACATAATTCTAAGTTGTGCATATACGTGGAGTTTTTGAGATACTTCGCATCGGACAAATATGACATGCATTTAAAATTTTTGATGGTTTTGTTAAATATTTTTTTATGGTGAATTCGTTGTACGGATGGATGGTTATTTGGGATGGTTATAAGGATGAATGGTTATTTTGGACGTGTAATGTGTTCATGTTGACAGGTGGTTGTAATTACATACATTAACTACTATTTTGACTTTATAAATTGATGGTTTTTTGTTTTTAGATTGGATTGTTGATGGGTTGGTATATTGAAATTGATTGGATGGACATGAATTATGTATCAATTACAAATGTATTATAGGTATTAAAAAAAATTAGCATTATATCTAAAAAATTCATTTTTGAAATTAAAAGCTTTTTTGCGACCAATAAGATTTTAGTCGCAGTAAGGTTCTCGGAATAACTATTGGTGACCACCAATGTAGTCGCGCTAAAATGTACACTTTCCGTGGCCAACTTAATTATTGGTCACCAAAGGCCTTCATTTCCGCAAACCATATTTGTCGCAAATGACATTTTACAAATTTAAATCCTTTTCGTAACGAAACTATATGGTTGCTAATGGTAACTTTCCTCGACCAACTTCATTATTGGTCGCCAAAAACCTTCATTTCCATGACCAATTTTTTCGTCGCAAATGCTCAATCTTCAACAAACTTAAATCCATTTCGTGACCAAACTATATGGTCGTTAATGTTAACTTTCCGTGACCAACTTAATCCTTGGTCACCAAAACCTTCTCTGATGGGCTTTTTGCGACTACATGGCGACCAAATTTTGTTGGTCGCTAAATACTATTACCGACCATATATATCTTTCGTGACCAAAAGTGGTCAATAAAAGTGTTATTTCTTGTAGGTCTGCTATGCTGGGCCTAAATTCTTCATGTCAAAAAATTGCAACAAATCCTTTTTCAACTTGTTAATCATAGCAATATCTTGTCCAATGATCAACATATCATCGACATATAACAGTAGAATAATGAAGTTTCCATCCGAACTAGATTCAGGAGAGCTTCTAATCCCAGAGCTACTCAAATGGAAGTCATCTTCACAACTAAGGAGAAGATCTCGTCAAAGTCAATTCCCTTCTTCTGACCAAAACCCTTGACAACTAAGCGAGCTTTATGTTGTGTAGTAGTTTTACACTGCCATCTTTCTTCAACTTATACACCCATTTGTTCTTCAAAGCTCTCCTGCCTCTTGGAAGTGGAACAAGCTCATAAGTGTGGTTCTTCTGCAAAGAACTCATCTTCTCTTTCATGGCTTGCATCCAACAGTCTTTCTTTATATGAATCTCCGCTTGTAAAAAACTCCAGGGCTCCCCTTCATTAGTAATCAGAATATACTGAGAAGCAGGATGTGATGATGGCACGATAGCTCTTCCTGATCTCTGCAACTGAGGCCCAGTTGCCTCTGGTAGAGAGGGGGTTGCTCCCCTTGCTCAACACCCTCTTCATCTGGGTCTTCATCTCTTCTATCTTGATCCTTAATTCTGGCATAGGATCTTGCAACTTTGGCACTTTTGGTTGCACCCCTATCAAATCTAGCATGTTGTGATAGTTCGAGAGATGGTGGAAACAAGTTCGGAGTGATGACAACTCTAGACTTTACAGACTTCTCAAAAATCTATACTGTCTGGTATACCTAGAACACAACATCTTTGTTCCTAAACATCTGTTGTTCACTGGGTCCCACAATTTGTAACCAAACGCTACATCTAAATAGCCCACAAATATACATATTTTGACCTGAACAACTTCTGTCTGTTTTCCTTGGAGATATGTGCAAACGCCTTGCACTCGAAGACTTTCAAGTGAGAATATGATACCTTTTTTCTGGACCAGACTTCCTCAGGTATCATAAAATTCAGCGGGACTAAAGGCAACCTGTTGATGAGATAACAGGTTGTACGGGTAGCTTTAGCCCAGAATGACTTTGGCAAACTTTGCCATTTTGAGCATGCATCTAACTCTCTCAATAATAGTGCGGTTCATCCTCTTTGCCAAACCATTGTGTTGTGGGGTGCCAGGAGCCGTTGTCTCATGCCAGATACCTCTACTGGCACAATATGCTTCAAAGCATTAGAAGTGTAATCGCCACCATTGTCTATGGGAAGACACTTCAACTTCTTCCCGATCTCTCTTTCCACTAGTGCATGGAACTCCTGAAAGTGTTGGAATACCTCATCCTTTGTCTTCAGGAAATACACCCACAACTTCCTTGATGCATCATCATGAAAGTTAGAAAATACTTGCGGCCGCCAAGTGACTCTACTTCAATTGGGCCACAAACATCTGAGTAGACCATACTAAGCACTTCTATTTCCTCTTGCTTGTTGAAATGAATGATACTCGATATTGCTTGCCATAAAGGCAATGATCACACGGCTTAGGAGCACTGCCTTTAGACAAGGGTATCCTAGATTGCTTCGCCAACAGATGCAATCCCTTCTCACTCATATGAGCCAGTATTTTGTGCCATACGTCTAGTGACTCATTGTCTTCTACTGCATTGAGACTCCCTGGACAAATCTTCGTTTTAGTCTTGTACAGTGTTGAAGACTTTCTCCTCTAGTGATTGTCAAGCTCCTCCTGTTAGTTTCCAACGGCCATTACCGAATGTACTTGTATAGCCCTGTCGGTCAAGGGCACTTCCGGAGATAAGATTGAGGCGCAAATCTGGAAACATGCCTCACTCTTGGAGAACCATCTTGTATTCGACTGCTAATGTCTTCAATACCCACAATCTTTGAATAGCCAGAATTTTCCATTCGAACAGTGCCGAAAATCTCCAGCGTTGTACGAACTGAAGAGTTCTCTGTGGGAAGTGGCGTGATAGGATGCAGCTTTATCTATCACCTACTCTGTATAGTTGTGGTCAGCCATGTGACGGTTCACCAACTGCAAGAAGTATTTCATCAGTTGTTGTGACTGTTATGTTCTCATCTCCGTTTGATTTACTGCTTTGGCCTTTATCTTTCCGGCTTAGGCAGTTTCACTTTATATGACCCTCCTGGCCACATTGAAAGCAAGTAAAGTTGGAGTTTCCTTGACCTTTGTTGTCTCTAGATTTACTACTGTTGTTCCATCTGCTTCTGTTCTTACTTCTTCCTCTGCCTTTTCCTCTACTTCTATCTCTACCTCTATCTTTTGTGACAAGAGCATGGGACTGATTACCTCCCATGTCTTTCTTCCCCATCTCTTCATTGAATATGGCATTGGTGACCATGCTTATGGTCAGTTTCCTTTTTGGTGCATAGTTCCTGAGAGAAACCACCAACATCTCCCAGATGTCAAGTAAGGAACTAAGTAGTAGTAGGGCTTGCATTTCATCGTCTAAGCGTATCTTGATGATTGCAAGCTGATTCACCAGATTTTGGAATTCACTGGTGTGTACGGTGATAGACACACCATTCTTCAACTTTAGGTTTACAAGCCTTCTCATCACCAAGGCTTTATTCCAGATGGTCTTTTACTGGTACATGCTTTCTAACTGTATCTAGAGGGCGTGGACATCTGTCTCCTGGGTGACATGATTGAACACACTGTGGTCAATCCATTGTCTGATCTGACTAACAGTCTTCCGGTTCTTCTTCTTCCAGTCATCATCCTTCTCTTCTACTGGTTTGACTTCTCCAAGCTCAGTGGGGTCAAACAAATCTCGGCAGTATAGAACATCCTCTATTCTAGGCTTCCAAATTGCATAGTTGAAAGCATTTAGCTTGATCATGGATCTCGAAGTTGACGTTGATTCCTCAATTAAAAATTTTCTCTACAGAAATTATCTCTGTTAGAAAAATCGAACTTCACCGTTGAGTCTAGACTGGTCAAAATAACTAGAAAGGGACTTCAAAATGCCAAATAAAAATATGCAAATTTTTGAAATTTAATTTGCAAAATTCGACCATACGCATGTGCCCGGAATATTCCAAATAGTTGGAAAGCACTATTGGATCGCCAAAATCAGATTCCAAATGGCTCAAGTCTAGCCAAAACAAGTTGAACGGATTAGATTGGAGAAATCCGAAGCAGCTGAGAAGCACTGGATAATTTCTCTGATTCAGCTGGCATCAGGCTGACGTTAGCGGCGTGACTTGGCGGATTGGTGGCACGGCTTGGTCGACGGCACGGTAAGCAACTCGATCAACGCGGGTTGGAGCGAGTCGACGTGGGTTGGAGTAGGATGACGTTAGCCAGGTGACGTCATCAGAATGACATCAACTTTGGTTGTCCCCTGGGGACGACGCGTGGCACGCATTGTCTTAGCCGTAGGCACATGGGCACAGCGTCACCGGTACGTGGCACGCGTGCGGTATCCTCTAGCGTTCTTTTCCTTCGCGGCTTTTTCTTGTGTGCTCGTCTCGTCGAGAGCTTCAACCTGGTGTGATCAAAAGTGGATTTCGACCACTTTGAAATCTGGGCAATTTTGACAAATGCCCCCTACTTCACTGAAAAATCAACTAACGAGGCTCTGATACCACTTATTAGGATTATGGACACCCAAAACTCAATCTCTCTCTCTCACACACACAGATAATACATAATTTATGTGATTCGGCAGAATGCCTACGTCCATGGAGTAGAAATCAAGTTTTCACTAAAACAGAGCAATTACAAAAATGGTAGAGGAGAAGAATTCTCTCTTAACTCATAGCTCTCTCTCTCTCTCTCTCTCTCTCTCTCTCAAATTTCTAATACAAATTAGCTTCCCTCTCCCTCTCAATTTATACACAAAGCTGAGAGGTGTGAACAGTCGGTTTGGCAGTCGTTTCTTCTTACAGCTGGCTGGTTGGCAGCCCCCATTCCTGACTTTTTGAAGCTTCCTTCCAGCTCCTTTAAGCTAGGGGTGGGTGTGGGTCAGTTGCGGCCACAGAACCTCCAATCCGCCATCTGTCCGCCAGATTGGCGGATCAGAGAAAATCAATCTGCATCCATCCGCCAATCCGGCAAATGTGGATTGAACGAATTGATGCGAATCGGTTTGGCGGTTTAAAATTTTTATAAATTTTCAACATAATTCAACTTGTGCACTTCCTCAAAAAAAAATAAATAAATAAATAAATAAAAAAGAAGAAGAAAGTATTACAGTCAATGACTTAAAAAAATATTATAATCATTGCATGCCCTCATTCAAAGCAAGAAAGTTTAAAATTTTAGAATATTACAATCACTGCATGTCTCATCCACATACTACAATCACAGCATGCCTCATCCACATAAAGTATTACAATCTGTGGTTCTTAAAATATAAAAACAATTCAAACACCAAAACCATGAACAGAGCAGTAGTAGAGATTGTATGTCTCTGTATTGTTACAACTATATCTGTTTTTAAAAACAAAAATCAACCAGCATATATCATATTTTCTATTTATTATTTTTAGAGATAGATTTAAAAACCAAAAAATATAGATAAATAATACGTTTATTTCTTTCAATTCAAAAAAGATATTCAAGTTGAAAACTTTTTTTCAACGGAATATTTAAATTCTTTTTTAATTGAAAACACAAACAGAATATTTAAACAAACTGAAAACACAAAGTCTTATAAATTACTAGGGGTGCTCGCGGTTTGGCGGTTCGGTTGCGGCCAAATGAATCTCAAATCTGTCATCCATCCGCCAGATTGGTGGATTGGAGAAACTATAAAAACTAAAGTAAAATTTGAATCAAACTATAAGGATGAAAAGTGAAATTAACCCTAAACTGAAACATTATTATTATTATTATTATTATTATTATTATTATTATTGGGTAAGATCTAATATTACAATTAGCATTAAAATTATATCTACTCATAACTTATAAATCCACAATCAACAACTCTATTATGTTAATCCGACAATCGGAAGCAATAACCAACTAAATCTACAATTAATAAGTCCAACCCTATAAACTTAACAATGAGTCCTACAATGGGGAGAAACAACTAGCTAAACAAACAAAAACAAATAATAAATGATTGTCTTAGCAAAAATTGACCCCCTGATCTCCCTATTTGAAGTATACAAAGAGTGGAGCATGCACTTCTAGAATAGGTCTATTAACACATAATAGAGTGTACGAGCATGAAAAATATTTGGCACGCGTACTCCTTATGATCAAGCTTAAATCTCTTCAAATGGCATCATATAGCCTGCAAAACAACTTCGGTGAGCTACCTGGCAGGTGTGTGCTAAAAAACCCTTCCGATGTCTAAGTCAGTTCACAGGATCAATACGGAAAAGTTCTCAAGTATTCAACGAGTAAAGTTGTGTTTTAGATTGTCTCTGAGTTTTTATATATTCCGCATGGTAGACTCCTATTAGGAAAATAATTCCCTTTCCTAGAATCCCGCTAGGATTATCTTCTGCTAGGATTACCTTCGTAAAGGATAAAGCTTACCCTACCAAAGCCAAGTAAAACAGCCTAAGTCTCAGGTCGGCAACCGAGTTTAACAAATCTGTAGCCCAGTTGCACGTCAACTACGTAACTACATTTGTTGTCTTACTAACTTCAAATAAGGCCATCGAGCTAAAACCTAGCATCAAGAACATGCTAAGTTCGCGCAGTTCAACCATCCATTGAATTCTTCATTCCGGTTGAAGACCTAGCCCAGTCAAAGTCATAACGGTCTTGTCAACCCAGTCAATAAACAAGCTCCGGTTGTTCGGTTGACATTCTTGCATCGTTTGCCTAGTTAGCCTTCACTCGTCATTTGCCCAGTCCAATGCCGATTGTGCAGCCCAAACTCATCAAGTCGACCAGACTTTTTCCCAGCCCAAAACTAGGCCCATGCCAATTTAGTTCAGCCCACTATTACGATACAAATTACCCTCTCACAGAGCAACTTGAAATAGAATATTAGCATGATTATAATAACTTAGCTAAAAATATTTTAATCTAACTGAAACAAAGCAACGCTCATAATCCCAATTTGCCAAGAATTTCACTCTCTTTTGTTTGTGCACAAATTTTAAAATTTAAATTCATTAAATTTCACTAGTCATAAAATTATTAGCCTACTAGTGGACTTTGTCAATATATTCAAGGCCAAATCTTGTCATGTTGACAATCATGTTTGGTCTCTCATGGTAAATAATGTTAAAACAAAGCTTTGAAAGTTCTTTTATTTATTTATTTTTGGTAATTATGTGCTTAGAGTATAAATTTAACAACAGATACTTGCTCCCCTCAACAGCCTTAACAATGGAGAAAGAGTCCTCTTCCAAATGAATGTCAGTAAACCCAATGTCCTTTACAAAATGCATTGCTTTCGCAGCCGCAAGGGCTTCCACCCAGTCTATGCTAGGCCAAATATCAAGCACAATGGAAAAAGAATCCCCTTCCAAATGGTATTAATGTTTGAATTTTTAAATAAAATGATATTATTTCAAAATATAAAATTAACGTAGCTTATATAAATTTATCAAAACTATTTTTATTACCTTATTTATGTCTTGGCCGTTTGTGAGAATGCTTTTACCTCTTATTCATGGCTTATTCTACGAAATAGTTGTGTTTTGGGGTTCTAAGGCGAACGCAGAATATGAGACCCTACTCTCATACAAATTTTAATATAGATGTTGATAAAATAGTAACCAAATTCAATTTTATTTTATTTTTTACTTGTACCTTCTATAAATTTGTTGCATATGGTACACATAACTATTGAGATAAATTTTGAACATTTTAGATTGTTAACAATATTAATTTATTCACACTTTTTCCTGACATAGTAAATTAAATTGTAAAATTTGATTAACTTCAAAAAAAAAAAAAAAAAACACATTTCTTCAAAAGCAATTGTAACTCGTATAGTTAAACAATATTCTATAAATAATTAATATATTTGGCAAACAACCATTCATTATTTTTAAATAATTCACCAATTCAATTGAGTGTTTAAACCTTCAATTTTAAACTAGTAATACCATAATGTAGTGTTTCACTAAAATTGAATTGAATAAACTGGTCATTCCTTTATTTATAAAATTACCATTCTTTTATAATGGTGAATGATGATTTCGTTTGTAATAATTTTTAGTAAATCAAACGTGAAAATGGACCATGTTCAAAACAAAACAAAAAAATGTGAAAGTGGACACTATGATGAAATGACTACTCTACTCAACTTTATTTTAAGGGTGAATTACAAACACATTTCTTGAGGTTTATTTAAATTATGAATTACTCTCTGTAGTTTTAGAAATTACAATATGCTTTCTAAGGTTTCTAATTTCATAACAAATAAGTCCTTTTGTTAATAAATTATCAAGTTAATTAACAGTTTTTAATGATGTTAAAATTTTATTTCAATTGATAATTTAGATAATTTTATTATTGTATAAGAGAACAGATAGAAATTTTATTTTTTCAGTTAATTCTGTTAGATAAAAAATTTTGACAAAAAGGTATTTGTAATTTTTCAAACCGCAGAGGGCAATTCGTATTTTAAACAAACCTCAGGGGTGTATTTGTAATTTATCCTTATTTTAATAAACTAAACATAACTTATAAACTTAAATAATTAACCAAACATAACTTTAATATTGAAATTATTTCGGAACCCTCTTTTTTAGACATAATTCACTTTTAATCCTGGGTCAATGCTAACCGTCAACCAAATCTATTACAAAAATTGACAGAAAATAATCCTGTCTAATTTTTACATTGATTCGTTTCAATTTTTATCAATTTTCTTAGCAGATCAAGTAAGCGGGTTCACATTGATACTTGAGCAAAGGTAAGACTTTGACTGACTCAATTAAAAAGTGAGGATGCAAAATGAGATTGCCTGTAAAGTGTACTGTAGGTATTTTACACCTTTTTTAATAAATAAATAAATATGCTTAAAAAATAAATAAATACACCAAAAAAGAGTCGTCTCACAAATTGACTGATAAATTCTTATTATATTAAAATTTTGCACAATTTGCGCAATGGACAAATGGTGAGAGACAAAGAACAGAGAGGTGTTGGTCTTTGTGATGGCGATGGTTGTAATCTACACATTCCTCTGATTTTTTTTCTAAAGAGAGAGAGAATGAGACAAGAGAGAGACTACAAATAAGAAAATCAACCACAACATCTTCCTGGTTAAATTGCTTATATGATTTTGAAACGTAGATTTTAAGTGACCGATGAGCAAGGGCATAATAGTTATAATAGTGCGATGGTTGTGATCTAGACATTCCTTTGGTTTTTTTCCACAGAGGGAGAGAAAGAGACAAGAGAGACTATAAATAAGAAAACCAATCACGACATCTTCCTTGTTAAATTGCTTATATGATTTTGAAACGCAGATTTTAAGTGACCGATGAGCAAGGGCATAATAGTTATAATAGTGCGATGGTTGTGATCTAGACATTCCTCTGGTTTTTTTCCACAGAGAGAGAGAAAGAGACGAGAGAGAGACTATAAATAAAAAAATCAATCACGGCATCTTCCTTGTTAAATTGCTTATATGATTTTGAAACGCAGATTTTAAGTGACTGATGAGCTAGGGCATAATAATTATACTAGTGCGATGGTTGTGATCTAGACATTCCTCCGGCTTTTTTCCCCAGAGAGAGAGAGAGAGAGAGAGGAGAGAGACTATAAATAAGAAAATCAATCATGACATCTTCCTTGTTAAATTGCTTATATGATTTTGAAACGCAGATTTTAAGTGACCGATGAGCAAGGGCATAATAGTTATAATAGTGCGATGGTTGTGATCTAGATGTTTCTCTAGTTTTTTCCACAGAGAGAGGAAGAGAGAAAGAGACGAGTGAGAGACTATAAATAAGAAAATCAATCACCACATTTTCCTTGTTAAATTGCTTATATGATTTTGAAATGCATATTTTAAGTGACCAATGAGAAAGTGCATAAAAGTTATAATAGTGCTTTCAGTGGAATATTGTAACAACTCCGACCCATGATTAACGTTAATATATGCTTAATTATGCCTAACAAGTAATTAAAATGAAATTTTGTGTCATATGTTGCCTTATGTGTGTTTATATCTTTTTAACGTAGAAAGATCTATTCATGTTTTTGTTTCAGTTTGCGAATTGAAGGCCTTATCAGCATCCGATTTAGAAATTGACTTGATTTATGTGTTAATTAGAATTTTTAGAATTTTATGGTAGGTTTAATTGAAATTCAATTCGGAACAATTAAATTAGAATAATTAATACTCATTTGGTTAAAATAAGCCAAGATTAGTTAAGCTTCATTAAACAAGCCTAAATAAGGCTTATATGAGTCAAGCCACTTGACTATACACTCCCATTTTATCATCCTTGAGGCAACAAAACATGAGAGAGGGCAAGAGAAGGAAGGAGTTGAGATCAAAGCTAGGAAAGGGAAGGAATTACTAGAAAAGAGAAGGATTTGGGGAGAACTTGGGAAATTAAGCCCACACACTTGAGAATTCAAGGCTTGAGGGAGAAATTCACTCCTTTAGTTGTATATTTGTAGTCTTTAATGCATGAATTCAAGAGAGTTAGTTAATTAAGCGAAGAATTAAGCTTAGGAAGAAGAATTAAGAAGATAATCATACTTGCATGCAAATTCTTTTGCATTTAGAGCTTGATTTTGAGGAAGTCTCACATGCATGCATTGATCATGGCTTGATTTTGGAAGTTCATCACATTTCACATGTTTCTACCTCATTTGATTATGTTTTGGAAGGTTAAAACTCATACCATTACATGCAAGTTATATTTTCAACATTTCAAGTTTGCTTTTGTATAATTGACAAGCTTTTGAGCTTTGGTTTTGTTTTGTTAAGTGTTTTCAAGTGCATTTTTCCATCATCATTCCATCTTAGGCATACCTAGGCCAAGTTTAAGACACCATAATGAGGATAGAGGAGTAGGAATACACCAAGACAAAAAAGAACTAAGTTAATGATTCCGGGTGTGTAATTTAGTACGTATTTATTCTGTATCTGTGTAGTCCACGTGCCACAAGATATCTAAATTGCCTACTGTGCCCATTTATTTGGAGCCATCTGTTATCTATGAGTAATAACTTAGTAAAGCTATGTTCAAGTTAAATTATTTTATGTATATGGAATAGGATCTATTCTATGAATGCTATGTTTTTGCAGTATGAATGATTGTACCTTTGACAAATAATTGTGACATTAATGCTGTGATTCAAGTATGCAATATGTACCCGGACTGAAGGTTCCTTTTTGGAACTGACAAATTATCTATACCCGGCTGGAGGTTCCTATATGGAATGACAAGTTATCTGTTTCCAGTCCGGAGGTTCCTTTAAGGAACTACAAGTTATCCGTACCCGGCTGGAGGTTCCTCTATGGAACTGACAAGTATGATCTATGATGCTCTGTATATGATCTGTTAGTGCTAACAGATAAACCATGTATGATCAAGCATGAATTCTGATTTCTGTCAATGACTCAAACAAGAATATGTATATGAATCTATTCTATGTACGAACTTAGTTATGGGACATCATTCATTTAACCCTTTACTCTGTTATTATTCACTGGGCTCCCGCTCACTATTTATATTATGTATGTAGGTGATTAGGCATGTGACCAGGCTCAGAGTTGAGGACCTGGCATTTCAGTTTTTGTCAACCAATCTTTGTGCCTTCTGAGGAGGTTTCGGATTAAGTCAAGTCTAGTGGTTATGTTGTTATGAATGTATAAGACTTTGTTTTTTTTGCTCCACGAACAAGTTTTTCCGTTTATATGTACATGAAGTGACGTGCAAATATTGTATCTTTGACATCACTTGTATGTTAAAAAAAATAAAAATAAATTAAGATTATCTGTCCCATGTATGTCTTCACAACTCGATGGACTATGCATATTTCATGTATTTGCTTCTACAACCCCTAATTATACATTATTATGTTAAGAGGCCTTTGGTAATCCAAGGATTACTAGCCGGTTACAACGCTAAACCTATAGGGGTGGGTTTGGGTAGTAACAGAGTGGTATCAGAGCACGTGTTCTACTGCACACACGAGTCCATATGAGCTTAGGATGTCCTTGTAAGAAGTAGGGGCATTCCATCTACATGTGTAAGTGTGTGTTCATTGAAAGTGAAAACCTAAATCTGATTACAATCACATGATATGAAAACAAATGATCTGAATATTGTAAAATGACTATTTGCCTATGTTTATAATGTTCTGTTTACCTATAGCAAATGGAAAATACAAGAAGTGATGGAACAGCTAAATCATCTGACACTCAAATGAGCCACATAGAACAAATGCTTGCAGCTTTAATTGAGGCAATGACTCAACAACAACAAAGGCAACAACCCTTACCTCCCCCGCCAGTCCAAGTTGAGTTGGATAACAATGATCTCATAAATTTAACTCAGAAGTTCCTGAAAATGAAACTGCCGACCTTTTTGGGTGGCATTGAACCGTTAAAAGCATAAACATGGTTACTTGAAATGGAGAAACTATTTGAAGTATTCCCTTGTTCTGAGATTCAGAAAGTCCTTCTAGCCACCTACACTCTGAAAGATGAAGCTTGGAGGTGGTGGTTGTTAATCCGAAACAGTAATGGAAATATGACGTGGGCACAATTTAATGTGATCTTCTACAATAAATACTTTCCTCAATGTTTTCAGGATCAGAAAGTTTCTAAATTCCAAGAAATTAAATAAGCCAAGATGTCTGTGGCTGAGTATGAGGCCAAATTTACTAAATTAGCTCGATTTGCTCCACATATGGTGGATACTGATTACAAGAAGGCACAAAAATTTGAAGGCAGACTGATCTGGAAGTATTTGACTGAGTAGGCATCTTGAAATTGCCTATCTATATGGAAGTTTTAAACAAAGCGATAATGGCGAAGCCACCCTAGCAGCAATGAAACAAGCCAAGGCACCAACATCAGAATGGAGACATAAAAGATCTGGGACTAATTTTCAGAAGGATCATTCCTTCTTCGCGAACAAAAAGTAAAATACTAGATCTTCAAGCAGCTCAAGCCAAAGTAGTGGGTCTATGCCCATCTGTTCAGAATGTGGAAGGAAACATAAAGGCATGTGTCATCGTGCATCAGGCGAATGTTTTGTGTGGCAAAATCGGTCACATAATTAAGAATTGTCCAATGAGGTTTGACAATGCAAATCATCTAGCAGCAAGTTCAACCAAATCTACTCCTCTAACGAAGCCCAATGCAAGAACTAATGCCAGGAATAACACCGAGAATGAAACACTAAGGCAAGGGAGAGTGTTTGCTCTAGTACCCGGAGATGTACAGAATACTGAACCAGTTGTGTGAGGTATAATTTTTATCTGTGCACAGAATAACTATGTACTGATTGATTCTGGTTCTACGCATTGATTTGTATCGCATGCTTTTTCTTGGAAGTTGGCTAGATCATTAGAACCTATGAATTGCATACTATCTGCGTCTACACCATTGTGAAGTTCTATGATGTGCACTTATATATATCCTACATGTGATGTTTTGATTGGTGATGTTGTATGTACATTGATTTACTGTCTTTGAGCATTGACCACTTTGATTGTATATTGGGCATGGATTGGTTGTCGAAATATTGTGCCACTATTGATTGTGTGAATAAAACCGTCACGTTTAAACTACTTGGTATGCCTGAGTTTGTTTTCACAGGGAATGGGGTCGTTCCTCCACCATACTTGGTTTTTATTATGAAAGCCAAAAAATTGTTAAGAAAAGGTTGTTGGGGTTACTTGTGCAATGTAATGACTGTATCTTCGAATAGTACAAGTGTGGAAACTATTCCTGTGGTTTGTGAATTTCCTGATGTGTTTCCTAATGACTTACTCGGAAACCTAATTGATAGGGAAATTGAGTTTACCATTGATGTAGTACCTGGAACACAACCTATCTCTAAGACTCCGTATAAAATGTTGACTTCTGAATTGAAAGAATTAAAAGTTCAACTCCAAGAACTCTTTGACAAGAAATTCATCCATTCGAGTACCTCACCTTGGGGAGCCCCAGTGTTGTTTGTCAAAAAGAAAGACGGATCTTTGAGGCTGTGTATTAACTACCATGAGTTGAATAAAGTAACCATGAAAAACAAATATCCATTACCTCGAATAGATGACCTGTTTGACCAACTCCAAGGAGCCCAAGTGTTTTCTAAAATTGACATTAGATCTGGGTATCACCAATTAAAGTTCAAGGCAGAAGATATAGAGAAAACTGCATTCAGAACTAGAATGGACACTATGAATTTTTGGTAATGCCATTTGGGGTAACTAAGTCACCTGCGGCGTTCATGGATTTAATGAATAGGGTGTTCAAACAATTTCTAGATGAATTTATTGTTGTCTTTATTGATGATATATTGATTTACTCCAAAAGTAGGGAAGAATATGAGAATCATTTGAGAACTACCTTACAAATCCTGAGGGAAAAGAAGTTATATGCAAAATTTTCCAAATGTGAATTTTGGCTGGACAGCGTAGCCTTTCTGGGCCATGTGATCAACAGGGTAGGTATATCGGTAGACCCACAGAAAATTGAAGCTATTGTGGACTGGCCTAAACCGACGAATGTGTTAGAAGTTAGAAGTTTTCTGGGACTTGCAGGTTATTATCGTAGATTTGTGACAGACTTTTCAAAGCTTACTATGCCATTAACGCAGTTCACACAAAAAAATGTACCATTTGATTAGAATGACCAATGAGAGTCAGCCTTTCAGGAACTGAAAACTAGACTAGTAACTGCACCAATTTGGACATTGCCTAACAGAACCAATGGATTTCAAATTTACAGTGATGCTTCTTATAAAGGCTTGGGGAGTGTATTAATGCAAAATGGAAAGGTAATTGCTTATGCTTCTCGACAACTCTGACCACATGAAAAGAATTACCCGACTTATGATCTTGAACTGGTAGCTGTGGTTTTTGCCTTGAAGGTTTGGCGACATTATCTGTAACGGTGTGACTTGCGAGGTGTATACTGACCATAAAAGTATGAAATATTTCCTTACACATAAAGAATTGAACATAAGACAGAGAAGATGGCTAGAGTTGATCAAAGACTATGATTTACAGATTTTGTACCATCCGGGAAAGGCTAATACTGTGGTAGATGCCTTGAGCCGAAAGTCAATGGAAAGATGTCATGTTTGCTCACCGGTCAGAAAGAATTGCTATGTGATTTGGAAAAGAATGAGATTGAGATAGTGATGCGTGAACAGGGCGGGATCTTAGCCGCCATTTCTGCTCAGCCTGCAATCATTGAAGAAATTAGAGAGAAACAACTGCAAGATGAATTTCTGAAAAAGATCGTGAATAAAATTGACTCAAGACCAAGGCTCAAGTTTGTACTTGAGAACAATGTGTTGAAATTTTAGGGTCGCCTTTGTGTGCCAGACTGTTCTGACTTGAGGAAACGCCTTATGACTGAAGCCCACAATTCCAAATTTGCCATGCATCCGGGAAATACAAAAATGTATCATGACTTGAAACGGAACTTGTGGTGGCCTGGAATGATGAAAAGTATTGTTGACTTTGTGGCTAAATGCTTGCACTGCCAACAAGTTAAAGACGAACGTTAACGACCCGCAAGATTACTTTAGCCGCTTCTAGTACCGGAGTGGAAGTGGGAGCATATTATTATGGATTTCATTGTTGGACTACCTTGCTCTTCTCGAGGTATGGATTCTATTTGGGTTATTGTTGATCCTCTAACTAAATCTGCTCACCTTTTACCTGTCAAATCTTTGTATAATACGGATAAGTTGGCTAATTTGTATGTCAATGAGATTATGAAATTGCATGGAGTTCCAGTGTCCATAGTATCTGACAGAGATCCCAAGTTTACTTTAAGATTCTGGTAGAGTTTGCAATAGGCCTTGGACTGATCAGTCCAAGGCCTATTGCAAACTCTACCAGAATCTTAAAGTAAACTTGGGATCTCTGTCAGATACTATGGACACTGGAACTCCATGCAATTTCATAATCTCATTGACATACAAATTAGCCAACTTATCCGTATTATACAAAGATTTGACAGGTAAAAGGTGAGCAGATTTAGTTAGAGGATCAACAATAACCCAAATAGAATCCATACCTCGAGAAGAGCAAGGTAGTCCAACAATGAAATCCATAATAATATGCTCCCACTTCCACTCCGGTACTAGAAGCGGCTAAAGTAATCTTGCGGGTCGTTAACGTTCGTCTTTAACTTGTTGGCAGTGCAAGCATTTAGCCACAAAGTCAACAATACTTTTCTTCATTCCAGGCCACCACAAGTTCCGTTTCAAGTCATGATACATTTTTGTATTTCCCGGATGCATGGCAAATTTGGAATTGTGGGCTTCAGTCATAAGGCGTTTCCTCAAGTCAGAACAGTCTGGCACACAAAGGCGACCCTAAAATTTCAACACATTGTTCTCAAGTACAAACTTGAGCCTTGGTCTTGAGTCAATTTATTCACGATCTTTTTCAGAAATTCATCTTGCAGTTGTTTCTCTCTAATTTCTTCAATGATTGCAGGCTGAGCAGAAATGGCGGCTAAGATCCCGCCCTGTTCACGCATCACTATCTCAATCTCATTCTTTTCCAAATCACATAGCAATTCTTTCTGACCGGTGAGCAAACATGACATCTTTCTCATTGACTTTCGGTCATAGGCATCTGCCACAGTATTAGCCTTTCCCGGATGGTACAAAATCTGTAAATCATAGTCTTTGATCAACTCTAGCCATCTTCTCTGTCTTATGTTCAATTCTTTATGTGTAAGGAAATATTTCATACTTTTATGGTCAGTATACACCTCGCAAGTCACACCGTTACAGATAATGTCGCCAAACCTTCAAGGCAAAAACCACAGCTGCCAGTTCAAGATCATAAGTCGGGTAATCTTCTTTCATGTGGTCAGAGTTGTCGAGAAGCATAAGCAATTACCTTTCCATTTTGCATTAATACACTCCCCAAGCCTTTATAAGAAGCATCACTGTAAATTTGAAATCCATTGGTTCTGTTAGGCAATGTCCAAATTGGTGCAGTTACTAGTCTAGTTTTCAGTTCCTGAAAGGCTGACTCTCATTGGTCATTCTAATCAAATGGTACATTTTTTTGTGTGAACTGCGTTAATGGCATAGTAAGCTTTGAAAAGTCTGTCACAAATCTACGATAATAACCTGCAAGTCCCAGAAAACTTCTAACTTCTAACACATTCGTCGGTTTAGGCCAGTCCACAATAGCTTCAATTTTCTGTGGGTCTACCGATATACCATCCCTGTTGATCACATGGCCCAGAAAGGCTACGCTGTCCAGCCAAAATTCACATTTGGAAAATTTTGCATATAACTTCTTTTCCCTCAGGATTTGTAAGGTAGTTCTCAAATGATTCTCATATTCTTCCCTACTTTTGGAGTAAATCAATATATCATCAATAAAGACAACAATAAATTCATCTAGAAATTGTTTGAACACCCTATTCATTAAATCCATGAACGCCGCAGGTGCTTAGTTACCCCAAATGGCATTACCAAAAATTCATAGTGTCCATTCTAGTTCTGAATGCAGTTTTCTCTATATCTTCTGCCTTGAACTTTAATTGGTGATACCCGATCTAATGTCAATTTTAGAAAACACTTGGGCTCCTTGGAGTTGGTCAAACAGGTCATCTATTCGAGGTAATGGATATTTGTTTTTCATGGTTACTTTATTCAACTCATGGTAGTTAATACACAGCCTCAAAGATCCGTCTTTCTTTTTGACAAACAACACTGGGGCTCCCCAAGGTGAGGTACTCGAATGGATGAATTTCTTGTCAAAGAGTTCTTGGAGTTGAACTTTTAATTCTTTCAATTCAGAAGTCAACATTTTATACGGAGTCTTAGAGATAGGTTGTGTTCCAGGTACTACATCAATGGTAAACTCAATTTCCCTATCAATTAGGTTTCCGAGTAAGTCATTAGGAAACACATCAGGAAATTCACAAACCACAGGAATAGTTTCCACACTTGTACTATTCGAAGATACAGTCATTACATTGCACAAGTAACCCCAACAACCTTTTCTTAACAATTTTTTGGCTTTCATAATAAAAACCAAGTATGGTGGAGGAACGACCCCATTCCCTGTGAAAACAAACTCAGGCATACCAAGTAGTTTAAACGTGACGGTTTTATTCACACAATCAATAGTGGCACAATATTTCGACAACCAATCCATGCCCAATATACAATCAAAGTGGTCAATGCTCAAAGACAGTAAATCAACGTACATACACATCACCAATCAAAACATCACATGTAGGATATATATAAGTGCACATCATAGAACTTCACAATGGTGTAGACGCAGATAGTATGCAATTCATAGGTTCTAATGATCTAGCCAACTTCCAAGAAAAAGCATGCGATACAAATCAATGCGTAGAACCAGAATCAATCAGTACATAGTTATTCTGTGCACAGATAAAAATTATACCTCACACAACTGGTTCAGTATTCTGTACATCTCCGGGTACTAGAGCAAACACTCTCCCTTGCCTTAGTGTTTCATTCTCGGTGTTATTCCTGGCATTAGTTCTTGCATTGGGCTTCGTTAGAGGAGTAGATTTGGTTGAACTTGCTGCTAGATGATTTGCATTGTCAAACCTCATTGGACAATTCTTAATTATGTGACCGATTTTGCCACACGAAAACATTCGCCTGATGCACGATGACACATGCCTTTATGTTTCCTTCCACATTCTGAACAGATGGGCATAGACCCACTACTTTGGCTTGAGCTGCTTGAAGATCTAGTATTTTACTTTTTGTTCGCGAAGAAGGAATGATCCTTCTGAAAATTAGCCCAGATCTTTTATGTCTCCATTCTGTGTTGGTGCCTTGGCTTGTTTCATTGCTGCTAGGGTGGCTTCCGCATTATCGCTTTGTTTAAAACTTCCATATAGATAGGCAATTTCAAGATGCCTACTCAGTCAAATACTTCCAGATCTAGTCTGCCTTCAAATTTTTGTGCCTTCTTGTAATCAGTATCCACCATATGTGGAGCAAATCGAGCTAATTTAGTAAATTTGGCCTCATACTCAGCCACAGACATCTTGGCTTTTTAATTTCTTGGAATTTAGAAACTTTCTGATCCTGAAAACATTGAGGAAAGTATTTATTGTAGAAGATCACATTAAATTGTGCCCACGTCATATTTCCATTACTGTTTCGGATTAACAACCACCACCTCCAAGCTTCATCTTTCAGAGTGTAGGTGGCTAGAAGGACTTTCTGAATCTCAGAACAAGGGAATACTTCAAATAGTTTCTCCATTTCAAGTAACCATGTTTATGCTTTTAACGGTTCAATGCCACCCAAAAAGGTCGGCGTTTCATTTTCAGGAACTTCTGAGTTAAATTTATGAGATCATTGTTATCCAACTCAACTTGGACTGGCGGGGGAGGTAAGGGTTGTTGCCTTTGTTGTTGTTGAGTCATTGCCTCAATTAAAGCTGCAAGCATTTGTTCATGTGGCTCATTGAGTGTCAGATGATTTAGCTGTTCCATCACTTCTTGTATTTTCCATTTGCTATAGGTAAACAGAACATTATAAACATAGGCAAATAGTCATTTTACAATATTCAGATCATTTGTTTTCATATCATGTGATGTAATCAGATTTAGGTTTTCACTTTCAATGAACACACACTTACACATGTAGATGGAATGCCCCTACTTCTTACAAGGACATCCTAAGCTCATATGGACTCGTGTGTGCAGTAGAACACGTGCTCTGATACCACTCTGTTACTACCCAAACCCACCCCTATAGGTTTAGCGTTGTAACCGGCTAGTAATCCTTGGATTACCAAAGGCCTCTTAACATAATAATGTATAATTAGGGGTTGTAGAAGCAAATACATGAAATATGCATAGTCCATCGAGTTGTGAAGACATACATGGGACAGATAATCTTAATTTATTTTTATTTTTTTTAACATACAAGTGATGTCAAAGATACAATATTTGCACGTCACTTCATGTACATATAAACGGAAAAACTTGTTCGTGGCGCAAAAAAAACAAAGTCTTATACATTCATAACAACATAACCACTAGACTTGACTTAATCCGAAACCTCCTCAGAAGGCACAAAGATTGGTTGACAAAAACTGAAATGCCAGGTCCTCAACTCTGAGCCTGGTCACATGCCTAATCACCTACATACATAATATAAATAGTGAGCGGGAGCCCAGTGAATAATAACAGAGTAAAGGGTTAAATGAATGATGTCCCATAACTAAGTTCGTACATAGAATAGATTCATATACATATTCTTGTTTGAGTCATTGACAGAAATCAGAATTCATGCTTGATCATACATGGTTTATCGTTAGCACTAACAGATCATATACAGAGCATCATAGATCATACTTGTCAGTTCCATAGAGGAACCTCCAGCCGGGTACGGATAACTTGTCAGTTCCTTAAAGGAACCTCCGGACTGGAAACAGATAACTTGTCATTCCATATAGGAACCTCCAGCCGGGTATAGATAATTTGTCAGTTCCAAAAAGGAACCTTCAGTCCGGGTACATATTGCATACTTGAATCACAGCATTAATGTCACAATTATTTGTCAGAGGTACAATCATTCATACTGCAAAAACATAGCATTCATAGAATAGATCCTATTCCATATACATAAAATAATTTAACTTGAACATAGCTTTACTAAGTTATTACTCAAGATAACAGATGGCTCCAAATAAATGGGCACAGTAGGCAATTTAGATATCTTGTGGCACGTGGACTACACAGATACAGAATAAATAGTACTAAATTACACACCCGGAATCATTAACTTAGTTCTTTTTTGTCTTGGTGTATTCCTACTCCTCTATCCTCATTATGGTGTCTTAAACTTGGCCTAGGTATGCCTAAGATGGAATGATGATGGAAAAATGCACTTGAAAACACTTAACAAAACTTGCTGAAAACAGGGTCCTCGCTCGAGCGTAACTTCCTACGCTCGAGCGGACATGCAAAATGTGAGTGGTCGCTCGAGCGGTCTGTAAACTTTTACAAAAGTGTTGGTTGCTTGATTTTTCCGCTCGATGCTCACTCGACGCTCGCTCGAGTGTGAGAGACATGTCCTCGCTCGAGCGCAACTTTTGTTGCTCGAGCGACTTGCAAAACATAAGAACTTCTAGGAGCATGCATTTCATACTCGAGCGGACTTCAGGCCGCTCAAGTGGAAGTGCACGCACTCAGAGTGGTTGCCCAAGCGTGGATTCTTTCGCTCTAGGGTAGAAGCAGAATTCTAGAATTTCCAGATTTGCTCCCAAGCTCAAAACTTAGATTCAAAGTTGTAAAACATGGTCTCTATGGCCAATAACTTGAGGAAGCTATAGGAAACACTTATAAATGGTAAAACCATGTGTAGACTGCCTTGAGAACTTCGCTCTCCGCGTCGCGAGGGCGCAAATCGTTTTGTTCTTTAGCTACTATAGTTCGGACTCGTGTCACGGTTCTGAATCTAATCTCACAAAGTGCAATGTGAGACCGATAAATCACAAAGAGTCCAATCTGGCAATCATTTTGGAAAACTGATTTTTATAAGAGAAGTGCCAAACATGGACTGCTTTGCCAAATACAGAGCCGCCACCTTAAATGTTTTGTTTTTGGAAATTTAGGAAACCTGACTCATGCTAAGGCCACGTGTTCGTCATCACCAAAGTTTACCTCGGCTCGGGAAACTTGGGGTACGAGAGGGGGAAGGTCATGCAATGAGCACCCTCGCTCGCCCGATCAAAGATCGGCCTTTACTAACATGATACTTTGTTTTTGAGAGCACATGTGTTCTTATTCCGGTTATTAACCTAGAATTACTATGTGATGCACATAGCATACAAGTATAGACTAGATCGCCTAAGTTGGAACAAAACATTTCATGTTCGTTTGTTTGAAAATGTTTGAAGTTTGCTATTCGCAAGTAGGCTAAGTCGTGGATTTTTTCACCCTCAAGTGGGCTTAGAAAACATGATTTTGCCACTTCAAGTGGGCTTAAGAAACTCGCATTTCAATGAATTGTTCCAATTCAAGCAATCTAACCTTCATCCACAGGCATTCATGCAGTTAAACACTTAAGCAGTTAGCCTCATGGCAAGCATGCTAAACATGGCAACACTTACACATCTCATGCAGGGATGCTAAAGCGAAAAACACTCACAGTGTACTCCGAGCCAAAACAGAGAACTAGTTAGAAATCATGCATGATCCTAGTTGATGTTAAGATGGCTAATGCAACACATGCAAAAATGCAGCTAAGATAGGCTCGGCTATTCTAAGATGTCATATGAAATGCAGCAATTGGGATAGGGTTTCCCTGTCCTATTTTGTCGGGAGCTAGGGTTTCACTATGCACGCAGCGGTTTCAAACAACCTATATCGGGTAAGCAACCTGTCCTAGCTTGGAATGGTCACTATAGATCTCGACATGCACTAGGTCGAATGGTCGAAAAGGGTGCCCCGGTAAAATCGGGGTTTGTGTTCCCATACTGGCAGAGCCTGCAACCGGTCAGCCTTATGGCCATGCCTTGACAAGACAAGCCTCCGGCAAACCGTTCAGGAATAGCAGATGGCCAACACGGTGTCCTAGGCGCACCAATGCACATGCAATGCAAAGAAAACACATAAGTGTAGTCAAAATAGGATATCATGAGTTCGAGTCAAGCTCTCTAAAATCCGCAGCAGAGTCGCCAGAAACTGTGGATGCGCCCGAGGGAGGGGACTTATGCATGCCACAGTTCGGACTCGTTTTTGTCACGGTTCTTAATCTTGAACCAAAGAGTCCAAATCTGGCAAATCGTTTTGAGAAAACAGATTTTGAAAGAAGTGCCAAACATGGACTGCTTTGCCAGATACAGAGTCGCCACCTAAATATTTTTTATGGGAAATTTAGGAAACCCTGACTCGGTGCCAAAGGCCACGTGTCCGTCATCACCAAAGTTGCTTCGGCTCGGGAACTTGGTTACGATTGGGGAAGGTCAGCTATGAGCACCCCCTCTCGCCCGATCCGAAAGATCGGTCTCTACTAACCATGATATCCTCTTTTGAAAACGTTATGTGTTCTTATTCTAGTTAATTAGCTAGAATTACTATGTGATGTGCACAACACAAAAGTATAGCTAGATCGCCTAACTTGGAACAAAACATTGCATATCCGTTTGTTTGGAAAACGCTTTGGAATTCGCTACTCGCAAGTAGGCTAAAACACGGATTTCAATGAGTTGTTCCAACTCAAACAATCCAACCTCACCCACAGGCATTCAGGCAGTTTATATCACATAAACATCTGCCACATGGTAAGCATGCTGTCATGTTAACATTCACTCGTGCGAGATGCTAAAAGCATAAAATACTTACAATGTACTCCGAGCCAAAACAAAGAACATGTTAGTAATCATGCATGATCCAAGTCCATGTTAGTGGCTAATGCAGCGCATACAGAATGTCACTAGAATAGGCTCGGCTAATCTAAGGATGACATGTGAAATGCACAGATAGCATGTGTTCAAGTTAGATTTGAAATACTTATGCAGTTAGCATGATGCGCCGAGCCCGGTGCATGCAATACTGATGAATGATGCACGACATGCATAGCATAAGGTATGCTAAATTAAACATGTCCTAATACTAACCATCAAAGCAGGTAAGTAAAAGGGAGAAAAAGTGGGGGTTAGAAGGCATGCACACACGCACCCACACTTATTACAAATTTGCCCTCGCTCGAAGGGACCGAAAGAATAATACACTTAATTAACCTACAAGCTAATTACATATTACAGACAAATTAAACTAGTTAAGCAGATTAACTAATCTAATAAAACAGTAAAAAGTAGCCTCGGGAAGAGGGTCCAATGCACACGCGTCGGTTTCGCTCGGTAGCCCACTGTCATGCGCAAGCTGCCTCTGTTTTCCCTGCTTTGCTCCTCTGAAGACTGCCAAAGTCTCAGGGTTGCTTCTTTGAGTTCTGTGGGACACCACCGGCTGAGGGGGAACACTACCGGCTGGGAAAATGATCACTGGCCACAAATTGAATCATCGGCCAACAAGGATGGCGGTCGGCACTGTAGATGGCCGGCCGGCCAAATCTTCTTGCAGAAACTGGTTTGACAGCAACAGAGGGCAAAACTTGGCATGGCAATGCATTCAAGCAAATGTGTGCACCCCACATCCTTATCATATTTATGACTCAAAGGGACATGGTTCTCGATTCTCGGGCCACCAATTGCGCATTCAATGCGCGATGGCCCAAGGAAACCAAGTGTGCACTTTGATTTCAAATGAAATGCAATGCAAATAAACAAACAAAGGGGCTTTCAACCTCTATCATGATTTGATCAAGAGGTGAAAGAGCATGCAATGATATGCAACCTAGGCATGAGTGCTAAGTATGCAACATGGCAATGCATATAAACAAACAAGCATGCAAAGCATAAGACAATGCAAACGAACAAGCATGCTAGATGCAATGTGGGTGTTAAGGCATGCAAGCAAGCACGTGACTTCATTCAATCATGCAACTCCAATCATGCGACAACACACAAAGTGAGCATGCAACAACATGCAAAGGGGTGGACTTAAACTAACATGGATAGCTCACAAGCATGCCAAAATCAGTGGCCAATGCTATGGAAATGAGGGCACAATGACATGCAAACATGCATGCACACAAGGACCAATTCCTAAGCATAAGGAACAACTTCTAAGCACACTTAAAAGGAGGTAAACATGGACAATTAGCATCCAATGTAAGCTCTGAAATTATGTCAAAGATGATGCCAAATCAAGCAAACATGACAAGCATAGCATGTAATTGGTCCAAGTACTTAAAGCATGATCATATGACACATGAAGAAAATGACCAAAATGGATCAAAACAGTCTCAAATATGTTAAGGCAAGCCCCAAAAAACCACTTAGATGGCATCTAAATGATCTACTCATGGAGGCATGCACAAATGCTTAAACATGGAGCATACAACACAACCCCTTAAAGCATCAAAGAGTGATAAAATGCAAGCATGTAAATATTACAAGGACTGAAATGACATGGAAGTGGTTCCAAACCGCTGAAATGATGCAAGTAAAGGCATGCTACACACTCACACACCTAAGGCTAACAAGCCAAAATGCAAGGTGGCTATACTAAGCATGTGATGGTCGACCAAACAACCAAAAACAGAGCTTAAGCATGCTAAAACAAACACAAAAGCTTCACAAAGCTTGGCCAAAATCATGCTAGAATAAGGGTCAAAACCTAAAGCATGTTAAGGCCGAAACATGGCATTACAAGGCATGTATGCTAAGCAAGCATGGTGTACCAAAACCAACTCAAAACAGTGCTAAATCATGACATAATAAGCACAAAAAATAGCTAAGGCATGGTCAACATATACTTAAACATGGTGCTCCCTCAAGAGGCAAAAGTGGCCTTTTTCAAGGACAACAAGGAGAGGGGGTGGCCCTCTCGTTCTTGGGACCTCAAGGCACCATCCTCACCTCTGAAATCCCTCAAGATTTCAGTGGTGAGGAGGCCCAAACACAATGGTCCCGGAGCTCAACCAAAATGGCACAAAACAAGGGCCTAACAAGGCTTAAGAGGGGCCAAACAACCCCAAAACTTAAAACACCCTTAACAAACTATTTAGAGCACTAAAAAATAGAACTTTTCTATGTTATATGTTAAGCTCAAAAAAAGTTGTAAGGTAGGCAAAAATACAACGCAAAAATGGGGTAAAAAGGGACAAAAGTCTTACCCTTGTAGACCCTCTTCAAAAATGGAAAAGCAGCTGGTTCTTTAGGTTCAAATCAGCTCCAAAACTCCAAAAACAAGCCTTAAGGACCTCAGCTCCAAGAGAAGGTGTAAGTCTAGGTGTTTGTGTGCAAATCTAAGACTAAAAACACCTTAAGGGCAAAAAGAGAGAGAGAAATAGATATAGGATAGATACAATTATGCTAACCCTAAAAACCAAAGCTCTCCTCTGAAATTTTGTAACCCTAAAAGAGGGAGAGGAGCCTCCTCTTATAGAGCTCAATCTTGTAAGCTTACAAGACAAGCTAGCTAAGAGGGAGATCCCTCCATACACGTGTATGGAGGGGAGCCAAGTGCATGCCAGCTGCATGAAAATATCTGCAAAAGCAGATGCACAGTAGCGGCCGGAAAAAAAATGCAATTGACCAAAAAAAGATAGCCGGCCGGCCATCTACAGTGCGGCCGGCCAAATATTTGGCCGGTGGCAACAAAACACAGCCGGTGGCCTCAAGCCATGGCCGGTGATGGGTGGGGATGGTCAACAAGCCCTACCTTGCCCCTCAAAGGCAAAACACAAGTGTTTGGTGCAAAACTAGACACAAAACAATCGAGTAGAGAGATCCTGAGGCAAGGCGCGTAGCCGAGACCTCCGGGAACTCAAGACGAACACAAACATGGATGATCACCGAGTGTTCAAAAGATGACGTCCAAGTCTTGAGGACGGTAAAAAATGGGGTGTCTACAGGGAGAAAGAAATAGGGCTTGGAAGACATGCATCACACACACGCACACGCACACTTATTACAACAGTTGTGCCCTCTCGACGGAGGGTCCGAATAAGAAGCTAACTAGCTAATCTAAGCTAATTAAACTAATTATTACATAATCAAATTGAATAACTAGCTAACACTAAGCTAATTATTACAACACGTTAACTAATTAACTAATTAGCTAGTTTAATTACAAATTCAAAAGCTAACTAATCAAGTAAAGCAAATTACAAAGCCTCAGTTCAGTTCTAAGAGTTCGAAGATGCATGCTCGATCTCCTCGCTCGGAAATCCATTACTATGCCTCATGTTGCCTCTGTTTGCACACTTCTGCACCTCTGAAAATTGTGCCAACTTCCATGACGCTTCTAACCTACCTTAGGAACCATTTGAGGGGTAGTCGGCCAAAATTTGTGGCCATCGACCAAAATTTCTGGCCATCGGCCAAAGAATAATGGTCATCGACCAATTTTGAGGCTACCAGCCAATTATTGATAGTCGATCGGCACACTTGATAGCCGATCGGCCACTACTCCCTGCAAACTCTCATTTTTGCTGCAACAGAGCACAAACAGAGGCATGGAAATGTATTTGCAAGAAAATGTGTGTGTAACTACACCGCTTATCATGTCTAAGGCTCAAAGGTGTGCAGTGCTCGGCTCTCGAGCCATCAATCACGCATTTCAATGCATGATGGCCAAAGAGGCCGAGTTACACAAATCAATGGCAAATGAATGCACAAAAACACGTACATGCCTTAACCTCTATCATGCTCGATCAAGAGGGTCAGCGATCGAGAATCGAGGCACGTTTCATCACTTCAAGTATGAAACGTCCCTCGTTCCTCGTGTTTGGACTAACACCATATCCAAACACAATGCAATGCAAGGTATGCCAAACACAATGCGAATAACAAACGTGCAAACAAAATGGCATGCTACAAACATGCAACAATGTCATGCAATGCAACTAGCATGCAACAACATGCAAACCAACTATGCAATGGTAAGGGCCATGTAATGCAATAAGCATGCAAAAATCATGGAATGCAACAAGCATGCAACAACTTGCAATGCACCAAGCATGCAACAACATTATGAACATGCAACAACATGCAAATAACAACGTCATATGGACTTAAACCGAAGATGGATAGACCTCAATCACGCCCAAAACAGTGGCCAAAATGTTGAGATGAAGGCACAAAAGCGGCCAAGGACACATGCTCATGTGATGGCTCCTCAACTAGGCATAAGAACACAACTCTAAAACATGATGAAGAAGTGACAAATGTGGAAGTGTGACAACACTGTATGCACTGAAATATCATATGAATTGATGCCAAATTAACCAAACAATACAAGCATGGCATGCTAGCGAGCTCAAGGCTTAAAGCTAGCCAAAGGACTTACATCATAGCTATGCAATACATGAAGCATATAGCCAAGGCAACCCAAAACAGTCTTAGATCATGCCAAAATGAGTCTAAAACATGCATGGAGCATCACCAAAACAAGCTAGTATGAAGAGCATGAAGCATGAACTTGCAAGGCTAATAAGGAGTATTACACTACACCTATCAAAACCAAGCATGAGGTAACTTCAACAACAAAAATCAGAGTTATATCATGGCAAAATGAGACCAAATACACATTGATATGGCAGCTTACAAGCTTAGGCAAAATGGTATACGCAATGGCTCATTTTTAAGGCATAAAGAACCAACTCCTCAAAGCATGGAAATAGTGACAAATGTGAGGGCATGGCAATGAAACATGCTCTGAAATCACATAATAAATGATGCCAAATCATGTGAATAGCCCAAGCAATGCATGCTAGTGGCTTGGAAACTCAAGGCTAATGAGCTAGAATGAACCATGGCTATACAAAGCAATGCATGTAGTATGAAAAAAAACACAAATCAGACCTAAGCATGGCAAAACATGGCAAAAGCTTTTGGAGGTTAAGCCAAAACATGCTAGAGAATGATGGTTCAAACACATGATGCATGTTAGGCTAGCATGCAAGATTGCACTACAAGTATGTGAAGCATGCAAGATGCTATCAAACCAACCTTAGACAGAGGTATAGCATGGAAAAAAAAAACACCAAAAACAAGCTGAGATATGGCCAACATATGCTAGATAAACATGCTACTTTGATGAGCCATCTATACAAGCATGCGAGACACAAGTTGAGGGGATGACCCTCTCCTATTTAAGGCCTCAAAACATACTTTCCACCACTGAAATTCCTTTGGAATTCAGTGGTAGAAAGGTCAAACAAAGGCTAAAACAAAAGCCTAAAGGGGTAGCCCAAAACAAGGCAAACAAGGCACTCAAGGGGGTAGATCACCCCCACACCAACAGACCTTAAACAATCATTTCAAACACATGAAATGAAGCTTTTACAGTTGAGAGTTTAAGCCAAATAAGCATGCAAATAAGGCTAAAATAAGCAATGAACACAAAGCTTAAAAGAAGGTTAGTGACTTATCCTTGTAGAACACTTCAAAGAGAGGTAACTTCAGCAGCAACTTTCTGAGCTAAAAACCAAACTTTGAGTTCAAACAAAAACCTCAAGTACCTCAGCAACAAGAGTATGGTTTTCACTAGGTGCTTTAGTGCAAAAGTGTGAAGAAATTACACTTTGAGCACAAACAAGTGCAAATATATATATAGTATAGAGGAGAGAGAGAGGAAATATAGAGAGAGAGTGATATATATCTTCTATATCAAGATTTCAGAACCTCTGGAAAGGGAGAGGGCCTCCCTTCTCATAGAAAATCAAATCTGAAGCTTGAGTCTTGATCCAATCCCTTCATACACGTGTATGGAGGATAAAATCTGTGCTGACCAGCTGTCACAGCTGGCACAAAAATATTTGCAAAAGCAGGTAAAAAGGTCTCGGCCAAAAGATATGGCCGATCGACCAAAAAGACTGTCGATCGGCCAAAAAGACTGTCGATCGGCCACCACCAATGGCCGATGGCAAGAAGACAAGGCCGATAAGCATAAGACTTGGCCGATGGGTTGTAGGGATGGCCAACAAGCCACCCTCTTCCCTCAGAAGCAAAACCACAAGTCCTTGGTTCACAACCAAGCAGAAAACAGACAAGTTGAGAAATCCTAAGGCAAGGCGTGCATCCGAGGCCTTCGGAAACTCAAAACGAACACAAGCATAGATGATCATCGAGTGTTCAAACGATGACGTCCAAGTCTTGAGGACGGTCAAAAATGGGGTGTCTATAGTTGCCCCTCTTTGACAGAACTTGAAAGTCATAAGATGACGGGAGTGAATGTCAAAACCCAGAGAAGACCCATTTTTGACGAGGCCAAAGACTTAGACAAGCATACAAGATAACAAAGAAATGCGCCCGCAGGCAGAGGTAAGATGCAAATGACATGCACAATGCCGAACGTAACTTATGATCATGCAAAGAGAGCTGTGATGAAGCATTTATGCAAAATAAATACAACAGTTTAGCAAGCTAGTAAGAAAGAATAGTCCCACACATTCCAACATAAAAGATGGAAGAAAATTATGCAATTCTCACTGCGTCTCACGCGGAGAAGGCTAAAAGCAACTACCGAGGATACCCAGAGTCTTAAACACAACATCTCTCAGCGTATCATACGCAGGAGAGGACAGGACTGTGCAAGAAAGCACAATCATCCAAACGCGTGTCAAACGCAAGAGGAGAGAGATACGTCCAAACGCATGTCAAACGCGAGTGGAGAAGGGTAGCAGTCAAATTGAACCAGAACTTCTCTTGAATGAACTGTACATACAATATCGTACCTGCAAAAGAAAAAAATTCAACAAGTACAATATAGTAGAAACACATGTTCAACATTAGATCAATATATCATTTCAATATGAGATAAATGCATACGCATATGATGCCGATAGAAACATGCATAGCAATGCAAGTGAAAAGTGCGTGACAACGCAACTGGAACAAGCATAACAATGCTAGTGAAAAGTGCGTGACAATGCAACTGGAACAAGCATAACAATGCTAGTGAAAAGTGCGTGACAACGCAAGCAAAGTGTTGGTGCATAACAATGCAACTGGAACACGCATAATAATACGAGTAAAACATGCGTGACAACGCAAGTAAGGGGATGCATGACAATGCAACCTAAGTGTGCGTAACAACGCGGATGGAAGGAGTGCAAGACAATGCAACCAAAGAGTGTGTGACAACGCGGATGGAAGGGGTGCATGACAATGCAACCTAAGAGTGCGTGACAACGCGGATGGAGGGGTGCAAGACAATGCAACTTAAGAGTGCGCATAATAATGCGAATAAAGAGGTGCAAAACAATGTAACCTAAGAATGCGTGACAACGCGGATGGAGGGGTGCAAGACAATGCAACCTAAGAGTGTGCATAACAATGCAAGCAAAACGTGCGTGACAATGCAAGTAGTGTGTGCATAACAATGCGAGAGAGATGTGCATAACAATGGGAACAAAATGTGCGTGACAACGCATATAGTGTGTGCATAACAATGTGAGTGAAAAGTGCATGACAATGCAGCGAGTGTGCGTGACAACACAAGTATGACAATGCAACATGTGTGCGTGACAACGCAAATAAGGTGTGCATGACAATGCGACAGGCATGCTCTATGCAATGTAATGGTGGATACACATTCAATACAACATGCATATGCTATGTAAGTGTGACGATGCACATATTCAATGTAAGCATGGTAAAGGCATGTTATCCACAATGTTGAGATGCAACTTCAAAAGAAGATGAGGCATGCTCAATGTAAGAGTGAAAAGGTGTATAACAAATGTGCGTCTTACAAACATGACAAAACATTGTAATGCAACATATTCAAAGCAATTTTCGAATCTCGCAATATACAAAAGGATACGAAAAAGGATACACCTCGTGAGTATCGAGCGCTGCACATGGAAGACACGGTTTGAGGCCATCACGAAGGCCACTTAAGCTTCAAAAGTGTACTTTCTTGCACTTTCTTGAAAGATGAGGGCACCAATCAACAGAAATACCCCAAATAAGAGCATTGGAGACCCATCGACCACAAGGGGAAGCCATCGGCCATCCATCGGCCATCAAAAGAGCTTATCGGCCAACAATTTAGCCGATCAGCCAACAATTTGGCCGATCGGCCAAAAATGGTAGATTCGGGGCAGTTTTGTCCATTCACCTCGGGTCTTTAAGTATAGGGTTTCAAACCCTATTTCCTCATTTCTCCCTAGCCGAAATTCATTCTTCTCTCTCTCTAGGTTATTTTTCATCCTTCGATCCGAGCTTTTCCCCCGTTTTCAAGCCTCCCACAACGTTCGATTCGCGAAACCTTCTTCGTTCCAAACACTTTGAACCGATCGAAACGTGATTTCAGTGCCGCATTCTCGATTTCCACCACTTGGGGCTTGCTTCCCCCAAGTTATCCTTGGTTTTCGTGCCTTTTCCCACACTTCGACTTTTTCTTCCATTTTTCACCCCTCGGGGTCGACTTTCGGTTGACTTTTGGCATTCTTGCCCATTTTCCATGCCCTCGGCCATTTTCTCAGTCTTCTCAAGATGGCAGACGATATTCCACTGGGTGGGGCTCCTCTAGAGATAGATATGGATCCCGAGTTTGAGCTCTTGCCTCTCAGTGTTTGGCCTTTTGACCTGGCGACATTCCAGCCCGCGATACATGTGCTGCCTCCTGACAGTATTCGCTAGTTCAGGAGCTTCGCGCGAGGTATGCCATTGGAGCTTCTGCTATGCAAGTCGGAGTCGCACCTTTCTTACATGCTGCTGAGGTATACCCTTCCTCTTTACTTTCTGCAATGTAGGTCGTATATCTTCGATAATTGATACTGCCCTTTATCTGATCATCACAAACACATTTGTAGATCACATGCTTAGTTCACCGTGAGCACACTCATACATGATATCTGCGTTGACTCGAACATATGCGCACACACTGCATTTTTATCAATTTTGAACACATTTAAACATTGTATTTTTTACACTGCTTTGCATTTGTTTGTCTAGAACACAGGGAGATTCCCATGCCTTCCGGGGGTATGGGAATACCAGCGCCCTGGGTTGGTACATGGAGTTGCCTGATGAGGTCCGCCAGATCATCGACGAGGCCGACTTTGGCATTTTCTGCATGGGACTCTCATGCCTCACTGCGAGTAGGCCCCTTCTAGGCGCACTGGTGAGAGGTGGTGGGACACCACCGATTCCTTCCACCTTTCCGCAGCTGGGGAGATGACGATGACTCCTTCGACTTCTCATGTTCACTGGCATCGGAGTAGGAGGTGATTCGATCCCCTTCGACACTGATATGGGCGAGTGGGATGCTGCCCATATGTTCTTGCTCGGCACTCGGCCATCTCTCTCCTAGCCAAGGTTCGTGAGGTATTCGTGGTTTGAGGACCAGTTCAGAGTACAGGCGCCGACGACCTGTGAAGAGGTTGAGCAGTATGCCCAAGGGTTTCTTATGTTCTTGTTGGGCACCACTATTTTCGCCAACCCGGTGAACACAGTTGGACTCTATCTGCTGAGTGCACTGGTGGATGTGACCCTAATCTGACGCTATGATTGGGGTGGCGCAGGCCTAGCCACATTGTATGGGTACATGAGTTCCTCATCCCACCGCAGCGGACATCTGCTAGGAGGCTACTGGCGAGCCTGGGAGGTACACCTTCCCTTTCTGTTTTACAGTTTTTCCTTACATTATCTGTACACCACACACACTGCATACACGCAATCTGCTTTACACTGGCTGTACACTGCACACACTGCACAAGACACTTCACACCATTCTCTGATTTCTACTTTATCTGCATATTGCCTTACTGATAAGCACACTCATTATTGCCCTGTTACATTATGTAGTTGTGGGTGTATGCCTACTTTTCGAGGCTTGCTCCAGAGCCGGAGGTGGAGAAGCCCCTTGTTGTCCCATATTCTCATCGATACAATGTGAGGTGCGAGCGGAGGCCGCGAGAGTCTTTCCTGTTCTTCCGCAGATACTTTGACACCATAGCCTCAGTAGAGGTATTTCAAACCTTACAGTTCTTTTAAGCTTCACTTTACATTGTACTTTCAATAGCAGATAACAAATTGTATATCCTGCCATTTGCAGATCACCTGGCAGCCCTGGGCCATGTTGCCTGATGCAGTGAGAGACCAGTACATGGGTGCTCGGGAGACTGCCCAATTCTGAGTTTTGCTGGAGGGTCCGGTCTGTTGGGCATGGTATTTGGGAGAGCGCTTCCTGCGTTAGACCCTTGGTTTACCTGAGCAGATAGTCCCGAGGCCACCTCCTACCCATATGAGGCATACAGAGAGGTACACCCTGCAGGAGATGACCGATTTCATGATCGGTTGGGACGCTGACTTTTTTCGAGATGAGGGTGACTACACCATCTTCATCGAGACTCATCTCATGCAACCTCTGGCCAGTGCTCGCTGAGTTGAGAGGGAGAGGCCTATAGTGCCAGTAGGAGGAGCAGGAGCGTCGAGGGTGACTCTGGCCCGGAATAGGAGTGGTTCCCAGAGGGGACGGAGAGTAGAGTGGCCAGAGCTGCCCACCACCATGACATGCCGAGGACAGGGCAGAGAGACTTATCAGATACCCATCGCTCCTCCTCTGGCTGATCATGAGCTCGTCGGAGTCCACGGCTCGACCCCGTATGTGCTATACTTTTCATTTTGTACAGTCATTTCATTTCAGTTGATATCCCGCAGAATACTAATTACTTCAACACTTTTGCAGGCTTCCATGAGTACACTAGGTAGGCTCTGGAGTTGTCAGCCTCAGTGATGGGGATGCTACAGAGGAGCATAGACCTACTGAGCATTTATGGTATCCCAGTGAGTTCTTTCAACCTCAGTCCCAAAACTTTGCATAATCTGTTCCATACTGATTTGATGCATTACATTATCAATACAACACTTGATACATTGTACTCACATACCACTCACGGCATTGATACACTGTAACTCATATACTGCTCTCAACATTCATACCCTATAATCATACACTGCTCACGGTATTCATACACTGGTCACAGCATTCGTACACTGTAATTATACACTGTATTCGATACCATACTCGACTTCGCATAGCATAACTAATGCATCTGCCAATTTGTTCTTTTCAGGCCCCATTCCAGATACCGGCTGCAGCGGGTGCTTCAGCAGGACCATTAGTACCTGCCTGAGGAGCAGGGAGAGCAAGACGAGGGATTTCAGCACGTAGCCGTAGCAGAGCCGGGCATACTCACTCTGGGAGTAGCTCATAGGCACCTGTCCCAGACGACGACGAGTCTGAGGCAGAGGCAAAGTCGTCTTAGGATGAGGCTGGAGATGGCTCAGATTCAGGCTCAAACAGCGGAGGTGACGGCGGCGATCTTAGACCTTTGTCCAGAAGAGGACAAGGAGGGATTCTCGCACTTGAGGCGACCAACGCCGATCTAGATGTTGCTCTTCTTTTTTGCTTTATTTTTCTTTTTACTAGTAGTTTTTACACATTGTACTGCGTCAGGAAGATATATGTTCTTTAAAACTTTGTACTTTTGCAAAAGAAAATATGATGGAATGAAACATCTCTTTTTGTTGAAAAAGTGTTACATTTGTACATTCTAAGCATCGCATCACATCGCATCACATTACATAACAATGTAAATGAGATTGAACTTTGTTTGAAAACTAAACACTCAAATTGCATTAATCAGGTAGTGAACCAACTGACAACAAAACAACTCGATAAGCAAAACAAAGAACTTGACATGCTAACCAAATGTAAATACAACTCGATAAGCAAGACAAGGACTAAAGAACACAGAATACAACTCGATAAACAAAAGTACAACAACTCGATAAATGAATTAAAGTAACACAAGCGTGACTTCGCAAAATCATCACCGAAAGGCATTTGAAGTGGAACAAGTCACAAATTCTCCACATCTCCAACACATAGACAGGTCAGAGAACAAGAGAAGAGGCCATGGCCAGTGTAGAAGGTCATCGACCAAGAGAAATGGCCATCGGCCAACATTACTAGCCGATTGGCTAAAAACATGGTCGGTCGGCACTCTTTTTGGCCGATCGGCCAAAAATGGCAAGAACCTCCAGAATGCTGCCACCTATCTTCCACTCAACACCTTATCTTCTACAAAAGCCTCAGCTTCATAGTTTCTCCCTTTCAACTCAGTTTTTGCACCAAATGGAAGCATTTCTTGTCCAAAATCTCACAAATTGGACTGCCAACTTGGATGGCTCGGAAAAGCTGAATTCTGGGGCCTCAGAATAAATGCACTATTCACGCTGAGCCGCACCCTGCTGCATTTTCTGTTCCTTCATGCCGCGGCAAGGTATTGGAATCCGATTACGCACGTTTTTAGCTTTGGCAGACAAGAGATGTGCTCCACTTTCGAAAAATTCCAAGCTTTGATGGAGTCCTGAACGCGAGGAGGAGATTTTGCCACAATTTCGATTCGGCCACATCCAAGCCTTAGGACGGATGTGTGGGCTCACTATGCACGACACTCGGTCTTTGATCCACGATGGGGAATTGGACATCCCCAGCTTGGTTCATGGTTTTTTGATGCCGGTGACCGCAGCGACCATCATTGGCGGGGTTTTCGGTGACATGCATTGCTTGTGCATGTTGTCTCATTTCTTGCTTGCCTCTGGCTTCGGAGGGTCTAGCGTCGGTTTGATCGAAGTTGCCCAAGGCTTAAAAGAGGGCAAGAGCTGTATTGCCATGACACTAGTTGAGACATTGATGGGTTTAGATTTTTCATCGCCGAGAGACGATAGATTCGCGGGGAGTCCACTACTGTTGCAGGTAATGTTTCCCACCCTATCTCACATATATTTCTCACATCACTCGGCCGTCAGGCTCGGTTTTTCTCTCAAAACCCTTTTCTCACTTTTCTCTTAACGTACACCTCTATATTCTTTAATCTCTCATTTTTCATCCCTCCCCAGATATGGTTGATGGATAAGTTGAAGGTTGTGGACTCATGCCTAGCATATTCAGCTCACGGCTATTTCTTCCGGCGACGTCTAGTCGATGTCCCTGACGAGGAATGGTGTTGCGAATGGATGTACAGTCTATCTGCTACCAGTATTGCTTGGCGCTGCCCTTGGCTCAATCTGTCGGCGATGAGTTACAGCATGTCTCGCCAGTCGGGGATTTAGTTGATCGGCCTGACACACTGTGTCTTTTACTTTCTGTTCTGATTCTGGCGCCAGTTCAGACATGATCAGACTTGCCCGCAAGATGGGATAGAGTACCCTGCTGCATTTCCAGTCTGAGGCGCACAGCTAGCTCGGTATGTCACAACATGGAGGACGAGAGAGCTTCTGGCCACCGCTCCCACTTTCAGTTGCACCCTCTCTGATGAATGCATAGCTTGGATTGATGAAGAGGCGCGGGTTGGGCCTACTTTGGTGTCAGAGGCTTCCACAAGCTCTGGCAGGGGACGCAGGAACACCTAACTATGCCCCAAATTTATTTGCTTTAATCAGTACTTTCAAGTTTTCTTTATGAATGTAATAAAAAGAAACTTCAATTTGTATTCAAGAGTAGGAGAACTCTGTACTGAAATCAACATAATTGAAGGTTGTGGGTACTGAAAATTTTTCGTTTGGTCCAAAAATGGTCTAAGTTGTAAAAAGATTAATTTGAGCAAAATCAACTTTTATTAAAACTTTTCAAAACCATTTTCGATATGGATCACAACTGGACACGTCTGAGATCTATCACTGAAATGCACAACCCCGGATCTTCAGCAACTGGAAAGTTGCCCCTAGTCTGAATAGCACTGCACTGGAGATGACAACCGAGCTCTTGAATGCAGAATAGACAAAGATGATCAACAAGATCACACAAACAGAGTTGATTTTGGAAGTGTTTATGGCTGGACTTCAGAATGAAGTTGCCTACGTATCCCAAAGATGGGAATCAAGCCTTACGTAGTTTGGTTTAGGTTCGCTCGTGTATTAACCCTCTCCTTTTACGCTCTAACTTTTGCCAAGGCTGCCCTTTCTGGGTTTTCAACCTTGCGAGCTCAGTTTTTATTATTTCAAATTTTTTATGCTCTAACTTTTGCCTAGGTCGCCCTTTCGGGTTTTCGGCCTAGCGAGCCACTCAGGGATAGTATTTCTTCAACTTGTCCATGTTGATCGGCTGGGAGAACTCTAGGCCATCTAGGTCATCAGAACGACAGCTCCACCGACCAGATAGACTTGATGATGTAAGGCCAGTCCAATTGGGTCTGAACTTGCCCCTAGGGTCGTGGATGGGAGCTCGGTTGTCTTTGAGCACAAGATCCCCTTCTTTCAAATTCCTGGACTTAACCTTCTTGTTGAAAGCCCTGGCAATTCTTCGTTGATAACCCTGACATGATACAGTGCTTTCAGCCTTCTTTCATCAAAGAGCATGAGTTCTTCGAACCTGCTTTGCTGCCAATCTGCCTCATATCTGACACTCAGCCAATACCCGTAATGACGGAATCTCAACTTCGATAGGCAGAACAGCCTCCATCCCATAAACCAAGGAATACGGAGTCGCCCCAGTAGAAGTTCGAATTGAAGTTCGGTAGCCCCACAGAGCAAACGGCAGCTTATCTGGCCAGTCCCGGTAGGTTTCCACCATCTTCTGCAGAATGTGCTTGATGTTCTTGTTGGCGGCCTCAACTGCTCCGCCGATATGTAGATGACTTGTGAAAAGCCACGTTGTATTTCTCCAACAAGTCGATCACCTCCTTCTTGAAGTGGGAACCATTATCTGAAATGATCTCGTTCGGGGCCCCGTAGCGACAGATGATGTTGTTCTTGATGAACTTAGCAACATGCGATGCCTTCAACACCGCGTAAGATTGGGCCTCAACCCACTTCGTGAAGTAGTCTATCGCTACCAAAATGTACTCATGCCCATTGGACTCCTTAGGAGTGACAGCCCCAATTACATTAATCCCCCAGACTGAAAACGGCCATGGCGAAGTCATGTTGTACAGCTTCGACGGCGGAATGTTCATGCGGTTTGAATGGATCTGACATTTGTGGCATCGCCGGACAAAGCCAATACAATCCTCCTCCATGGTGGACCAATAATAACCCTGTCTAAGGATCTTCCGGGCTAGCATCACCCCGTTCATGTGCGCTTCGCACTCTCCTCCATGGATGGCCTCCATCAGGCGCTTGGATTCTTCAGCATCAACACACAGCTTATGCATCCCGAGATGACCTCTCTTGTACAATTTACCCCCGCAGACGATGAACTGAGCAGCCATTCTTCGAATTGCCCTCTTATCTTTGGCATTTGCCCCTGGTGGATACGCCTCTTTTTCCAAGAAGTTCCAGACATCGTAATACCAGGGATTTTCATCTTGTACCTCATCTATGGCAGCAATCAGCTCATAGGCTGGCACGAATTTCTGTTCGATGATGATCGGACGCATCCGAACTCCGAAAGGGATGTCTATCATAGAAGATAGAGTTGCTAACGAATCAGCGAACCTATTGTTCTCTCTTAACAGATGAGCGAAGTTCAGTTTCTCAAACCGAGGAATCAGCACGTCCAAGGTCTGGTGGTAGATTCTCATCTTTTCTTCTTTAACTTTCCAATCTCCTTTAGCTTGAGATACAACAAGGTTTGAGTCCCCGATGACATCCAACCGTTTTGCCCCTAGTTCCAGGGCGGCTTCCAATCCAGCAATACATGCCTCATATTCTGCTTCATTGTTCGATACTCTGAATCGGAGTTTGAATGCTAAGGGTATGCGGGAATTGTTGGGTGCTATCAGCAACACCCTTATCCTATACCCGTATTGGTTTGACGCTCCGTCAAAGTACATCATCCAAGTCTCTTCTTCGATATGTAGAATGGCCTCGTCTGGGAACAAGCACTCAACTGCTTCACCCCCTTCCACTGGGTGATCGGCTAGGAACTCCGCTACCGCTCTCCCTTTCACTGACTTGCGTCATGTACTTTAGATCGAATTCGGAAAGCAGAAGCAACCAACGGGCTAGCCTACCCGTAAGTGCTGGTTTCTCGAAGAGATATTTGATGGGATCTAATCTCGAAACCAGTATTACAGAGTGAGCTAACAGGTAGTGTCGCAGCTTCCTGGTAGCCCATACCAAGGCTAGACAAGCTTTCTCCAGCGGAGTGTTGCGGGTCTCGTAATCCAGCATTTTCTTGCTCAGGTAGTAGATAGCCGTCTCCACTTTGTCCTCAGACTCTTGTGTAAGCATGCAGCCTATTGTAGTTTCAGTCACTGAAAGGTACAGAATCAATGGTTTCCCCAGTTCAGGCGGTGACAACACAGGTGGGTTCTGTAAATATTGCTTGATCTGTTCAAAAGTAGCTTAGCATCGGCCATCCCATTGGAATTTCTTTCCTTTCTTCAGGAGACCAAAGAGTGGTTCACAAGTCTAGGTTAATTTTGCAATAAACCGTCTTATGAATTGCACTTTACCCAGAAAGCCTGGCACCTCCTTTTCAGTCCTTGGTGGTGGCATTTCTAAGATGGCCTTGATTTTGGAAGGATCGACCTTGATACCTCTCTGTGTGATCAAGAACCTCAGCATTTTCCCTCCTGTAACACCAAATGTACACTTCTGAGGATTCAGCCGCAACCGATACTCTCTAATCCTTTGGAAGAATTTCTACAAGGTGGTGTAGTGGCCCTCTCTTTCTTTGGACTTGACAATCATGTCGTCCACGTACACCTCAACCTCTTTATGGATCATATCATGCAAAATTGTGGTTGCGACCCGTTGATATGTCGCTCCATCATTCTTCAGCCCAAACGGCATCACCCTATAACAATAGGTTCCCCACAGGGTGGTGAAAGCAGTCTTCTCCCAGTCTTTGGGTGCCATCAGAATCTGATTATAGCCTGAAAACCCATCCATGAATGAGAGTAACGCGTGCCTAGTTGTAGACACCCCATTTTTGACCGTCCTCAAGACTTGGACGTCATCGTTTGAACACTCGATGATCATCCATGCTCGTGTTCATTTTGAGTTCTCGGAGGTCTCGGCTACGCGCCTTGCCTCAAGATCTCTCATCTGGTTTGTTTTGTGCTTGGTTGTGGACCAAACACTTGTGGTTTTGCTTCTAAAGGAAGAGGGTGGCTTGTTGGCCATCCCTACACCCCACCGGCCATGGCTTGAAGCCACCAGCCCCTTTTTTCCTGCTATCGGCCAAGAGTGTTGGCCGTTCGGCACTGTATTTAGTCGACCGGCTATTGTGTTGGTCGATCGGCCATTTTTGCTGGCCGAACCCTGTTCATCTGCTTTATGCAGATATTTTGTACCAGCTGGCACCCACAATTAACCCCCTCCATACACATGTGTGGAGGGATTTGCCTCTTGTTTAGCTTCTCTTAGAAGCTTTAGAATTTGAGCCTCTATAAAGAGGGAGCTCCTCCTCCCTCCTCAGGGGTTCAGAAAAATTGTTCTTGAGAGGATAGATATAGTGTTGTATCTATTTTTCTTGTTTTATCTTTGTTTTGTGTCCAAAAGTGTAGTATTGTCTTACTATTGTACACAAACACACACTAGAAACATCCTTGGTTGCTGAGGTGCTAGGAGGTTGATTTCAGTGTTCTTGGGTTGGTTTAAACTCAGAAAACCTGCTGGAGCTTTGTTCTTGAAAAGGTTCTACAAGGGTGAGCTTCTTACCTTTAGATACCCCTTTCTTGCTTAAGCTTTTAGCCTATCTTGCATCTGTTTTTAAGCTTAACTTATAACTAATAAAAGTTTTGTTTTTAAGTGGTTAAAATAGTTGTTTAAGATCACTTTGGTGTTTGGGGTTGTTTACCCCCTCTTAGGCCTTGTTTGGCCTCATTTTCGTGCCCTTTTTGTGAGCTCCGGGACCACCTTGTATTGGCCTTCTCACCACTGAAAGGATTTTAGTGGTGGGGATGGTGTTTTGAGGTCCTAAGAAGGAGATCCCTCTCCTTGTTGTCTTCAATACTTGTCATATTTGCCTCATATGTGAGCACCTTTGTTAAGTTCATGTTGGCCATGTCTTAGCTGGTATTTGGTGTTATTTTACCATGATTTACCTCTGTCCAAAGTTGGTTTAGTGGTCTCTTGCATGCACCATATACTTGTCTTGTAATCCCTTGATTTGCCTTAACATGCATCATGTTGTAACATATCTTTCTAGCATGATTTTGGCTCGACTTCAAGAAGTTTTTATCCATGTTTTGGTATGCTTGAGGTCTGATTTTGGTTGTCTTGGTCATCCATGACTTGCTTTGTATAGCTACCATGCAATCTAGCTTGTAGGCTTCAAATGTTGAATCCTCTAGCATGCTCTACTTGGATCATTTCAGTGGTTTGGCATCACTGGTAATGTTATTTCAGTCCATATAGTATGTTTGAATACTTGCACTTATCGCTCCTTTGATGCTTTAAAGGGTTTGTATTTTGTGCCTCATGAATGTGTCATTGCGTATGCCACCATGCTTAGGCCTTTTAGGCACCATCTAAGTGTATTTTCAGTCTTGTTTAGACCTGCCTTGGGACTGTTTTAGGTCCCCTTGGCCCTTTGGGGCTTGCCTCATGTAGCCTTGGTTTGAGTCCCCTAGCTAATTTCAAGTTTTGGGCTTTGTTACATGCCTTACTTGTTTTGTTTAGTTGGTTTGGCAACTTTTCCAACATGATTTCAGAGTTTAAAATGTATGTCACATGTCCATTGTTTATCCTCTCTTAAGTGTGCTTAAGAGTTGCTTCACTATGCTTAAGTGTTAGGCCAATTGTCATGCATGTTTGTATGTGATTTTGTCCCTTATCCCTTAGCATATTGGCCACTGATTTGGACCTATTCGAGAGTCGTCCATTTTGCTTTAACACCATCCCCGCATGTTGTTGCATGCTTGCCTTGTATGTTGTCACATGCTTGTTGCATATTTGGTAAATTGCATGCTGTAGCATGTTAGTTTAATTGTGCCTTGTTGTGTACTTGGCCGATGACATGTTGTTGCATGCTTAAGTTATAATGCATTTAGCATGCATTCTTTTTTTTTTTTAAATTTGCTTAACATGTTGTTACATGTTTGCCTCACGTGTTGTTATATGCTTGAATGTTGTTACACGCCTTGCATATTTGCATGCTTAAGTCGCATTTTGCATGCTTGTTAAGTTACATGCTTGTTTGCATGCTTGTCTTTGCATATTGTTAAATGCTAATTACCTTGTATAGCATTGTTGCTTGCATACTCATGTTGCATTAGTTTGCTTGCATGCTTAGGTTGCATAGCATTGTGCATGCATCCCCTACCTCTTGGTCAACCATGATAGAGGTTGGGGGCCCCTTTATGTGTTTTGTGTGCATTTCATTTGGTATTGAAATTGTACACTTGGCTCCTTTGGCCATCATGCATTGAAATGCGTGATTGATGGTCCAAGGGTCGAGGACTGTGCTCCTTTGAGTTCATGACATGATAGGGAGGATGGTTGTGCAAACATTGTCTCAAAAATGTATTGCCATGCACTGTTTGCCCTCTGCTGCAGCAAAACAGCATTCTGCAGGAACAGATGGTCGACCGGCCATATCCAGTGCCGATCGGCTAAACATTTGTGGTCGAGAGCCTCATAATTGGTCGATAGCACCACTAACTTGGCCGATGGCCTTATCTTCTGGCCGATGGCCTCACATCATGCCTACAAGGTGGTTCAGAAGTGTCACAGAAGTTGGCACAATTTTCAGAGATGCAAAACAGTGCAAGCAGAGACAACATGCGGCATGGCAACGGGTTTCCGAGTGAGGCGATCGAGCATGCATCATTCAATCATTCCGAGGCGGAGCTGCAGTGGTCTCCTTAGTTTCATACTTAGATTGTTTTGTAATTAATTTGTTTAATTAATTAAGTGTTGTGTAATTAATTAATTAGCTTGTTAGTTAGTTAATTTGTATTATTTATTTGGACCCTCCGTCGAGAGGGCGAATCTTGTAATAAGTGTGCGTGCATGCGTGAATGTCTTCCAACCCCACACCTTTCTCCCTTTTACTTACCTGCTTACGATGGTTAGTTTTAGGGCATATTTCAATTAGCATCCTTATGCTATGCATGTTTGCATCCATCCATTTGTATTGCATGCACCGGGCTCGGCACATCATACTAACTGCATTGTATTTCAATTCCGACGTGAATACGTGTATCGAGTTGTCGCATTTCACATGCCATTCTTAGGATAGCTGAGCCTATTCTAGTTGCATTTTGCATGTGTTGCATTAGCCATCTTAACATGAACTAGGATCATGCATTGATTACTAACTAGTTTCTGTTTTGGCTCGGAATATACTGTGAGTGTTTATATTTTAGCATCTTGCATGTATGTAAGTGTTAACATGATAGCATGCTTGCCATGAGGCTAATTGCTTATGTGATATAACTGCTTGAATGCCTGTGGGTGAAGGTTGGATTACTTGAATTGGAATAATTCATTGAAATCTGTGTTTTAGCCTACTTGCGAGTAGCAAACTTCAAACCATTTCCAAACAAACGGATATGCAATGCTTTGTTCCACAATTAGGCGATCTAGTCTATACTTGTTTTGCTATGCGCATCACATAGTAATTCTAGCTAAATTAACCGGAATAAGAACGGATGTGTTTTCAAAAACGAGATATCATGTTTAGTAGTGGCCGATCTTTGATCGGACGAGCGGGGGTGATCATAGCTGACCTTTCCCAATCGTACCCAAGTTCCCGAGCCGAGGCAACTTTGGTGATGACGGACACGTGGCCTTAGTCAACGAGTCAGGGTTTCCTAAATTTCCCCAAAAATAAAATATTTAGGTGGCGACTCTGTATCTGGCAAAGCAGTCCATGTTTGGCACTTCTTTCTTAAAAATCAGTTTTCCAAAACGATTTGCCAGATTTGGACTCTTTGGTGATTTATCAGTCTTGCATTGCACTTTGCAATATCAGATAAAGAACCGTGACATTTGAGTCCGAACTGTAGTAAGCCCAAATGAACAAAACGGGATTTTTCCTAGGATGTTCGGGGACGTCTACACCAGCAGTGAAGTCCACTAATTCGTTGATATGTGGCAGAAGAAAGTCGTCCTTCGGACTAGCTTTGTTCAAATCCCTGAAGTCCACACAAACCCGAATTTTGCCATCCTTCTTCGGCACTGGAACTATGTTGGCCAACCAAGTTGGGTATTCAGATACTAGCAGGAACCCTGCGTCAATTTGCTTGGAGACCTCTTCTTTGATCTTGAGAGCCCAGTCCGGGCGGATCCTTCGGAGCTTCTGCTTAACAAGTCGAGCCTCTGGGTCAAGAGGGATCTGGTGCTGTACAATCTCAGGATCGATTCCAGGCTTGTCTTCGTAGGACCATGCGAAAACATCTTTGAAATCTTTTAAGAAAGCGACTAAGCGCTCACGCTCCTCCGAAGACAACGTGGACCCAATCTGGACCAGCCGCGGGTCCCTCTCTGTAGTGACCCTCGTCCCCGACCCAGCTTTGTGCATGAGCATCTGCATGAACTTGTTTTGCTAAGCTTGCATTAGTGAAATTTGACTTATTTAACCTAGAGTAAGATTCTTGTCTTGCTTTGTGCTTATGTGAAATTGCTTGTTGGTCTTGTCCCTTTCCTAGAGAGTCTAGCCGAGGTCATCTTAAGCCTAGGTTACGCCTTTGCACCTCTTGCACCTAGGAGTCATCTTGGAACCACTTTGGTCGACCTTGGCCGAGATGTCATCATCTAGGCCGAGGTATTCATCACCAAGGCCAAGATGTGTATTATCTAGGCCAAGATGCTGTCCTTGCACCTAGTGATCTTGTTCCTGGACAGGTATGACCTAGACCGAGGTGTGGCACGTCTAGGTCGAGGTGTGGCACAGCTTGGCCAAGTGTTGTCCTTCCTAGCCGAGATAACTGAGAGCTTGCTTGCCGGAGCCGTTGTTTCCACCTGATGTCATTGCCTTGCCAGAGAGCCCATACCGCCTTACTTGTTGAACACTCATTGTCATGATCTTGTCATGTCTGTCAGTCACCTTTTCGAGGAAAATCCCAACCAGTCACTGCATTGTGTCCCAGCTGAGAGTTAAGTCTGAAGCCAGCCGGGAGAACCTATCATTTGGTATCATATCTTTTCCTTGTGGAGAGAGAAGCTCTAAGAAGAAGAAGAAGTTTTAGAGTGAGAGAGTAGACTTTCGAGCTTGATTCTTAGAGATCAAACCGTTGGATTCACATTTTGAGGTTAGAATCTTGATCTACTCTTGTTGTTCTTATTGTTCATCTAGCTGCATTGCATGATCGAGCATGTTTTGAAAGCCATGCATTGCTTTGAAGTTCGGTTTTAGAAAGAGAATATGATATTCATGTGTTCTTGAGGAAAAGCCATGATTTGATCCGAAAGCTTGCATTAAGATCCATTGTTTTGTGTTTGTTTTCCCAAGATCTTTAAGTATGGGTACCCAGGTCCATGTTTTCGAACTTATAGCATGAAAATCCCAGATTTTGAAATAACAAGTTGTGATTGAGCATTCATGTTTTCAAGATTCTCCATATTCATGTTCTTCAGCAGAGGGAAACCCAGATTTTTCCCGACTTCATTTCCTTGAATGTGGCCATCGGGACCACACCTCGGCAAGAAGGTGTGGCACCTCGGCCAAGACCTGGTTGGTGCCCATTATGTTTTTCCCGAGATGAGAAACAGTGCCTTGTTTTAGTTCAACTTAGTTTTGAAGGAATGCCGAGATCATTTGCATTCATGTAAAGCTTGTTTGAGAGTACATTCAGTAGACCTTGCCATGTGTTTGTAGGACTTGGACTCTCGCTTGACCCCGACGTTTGAAGAACTAGGTGAGTGGTATTTTTAATAAAGCTATGTTCTAACGTTTTGATAAGCCTTGCTTTGTTTTGTTTTGAAAAGTATTTGATCAAGCATGAATGATTATCCCTTTTCTGTGCCAAGTATATAGTTTTGTTTTGGATGACAACCTTTGAAAGTCCGTACGTGCTAGGGACTATAAGCATTTGTAGCACAACCTTTGGAAGTCCGTACGTGCTAGGGGACTATAAGCATTTGTAGCACAACCTTTGAAGTCCGTACGTGCTAGGGGACTATAAGCATTTGTAGCACAACCTTTGTTAATGTCATTCCTTAAAACTTGAAAGCCTTGAAAGACTTGATTGATGAAGCTTCATAGATTTGTTAGATGAACTTGATTCATCCACGTTTTATTACAAGCTAAGATTATGTATTGTTTTGTTAAAGATCTCGGATATCATGCATGTAAACCCTTTATTACTTGTACTATTCACTGAGTATCCAAGCTCACCCTCTCTATATATATGTAGGTGATGAGCAGGACGGCGGCGACGCCTAGATGTGCTTGCAACTTGTTTTGGATTCGCATTTTATAGCATCTTGAAGACTATGCTTCTTAGCTTGCATTTCATTGTGTTTTGTATATGATGGCTTGAGAAGCCTTTGGTCAAGATGTATTTTTTTGTATTTCATTTTGTTTGTATTCAAGTTGTAAAGCTATGTAAAGATGTATGTCATTCCATTTGACTCATGCACAACTCTTATGGACTAATTAGATTTGTATATATATTGCTTCCGCACTTGTGGGCCCCATGTATTTATACTCTGATTGTGTGTGAATTTTGAGAGTCGGCCTTCGGTAATCTCGGATTTCTGGCCATCACGGCACCATTCTACTAGGGACGGAATGGGGTCGTGACAGAATGGTATCAGAGCACGAGTTCCTCATAGTACGTTATTCACACTCTTTGAGTCCTAAAGAGCATAGGATTTCCCTTAGAATGATGTTAGGATTGCATCATATTGCTTGCTACTTGACAAGATGTGCATCATTTCGGCATGATCATTTGTTACTTGCATACATATTATTTGTTCAGTTTGTTTTAAAGTCACATTTTGCATACTCTTAGCATCATGAGAAGGGGTAGACCACCAGTTGGCCGAGATCATTCCGAAGACAGATTGGACAAATTAGAGAGATTGGTTGAAGGTTTGGTCCGTGAATTGAGACAACCCAGGCCACAAGACACTAGTACTATTCTACCCAGGCCGAGCAGACAAACGGCCGACATGCAACTCCGCCTCCACCTCCTCCAGTGCCGTAAGCACCTCCGCAGCAAGCTTTATATGGGGACGGCACCATAGCCTTGATTAGAGAGTTTAAGAAAATGAAACCGCCGAGGTTTTCTGGGGGTATTGAGCTGATGAAAGCCGAAGCGTGGGTCTTAGAAATAGAGAAGCTGTTCGAGATTTTTCCCAACACCGACGCGCAGAAGGTGTCATTGGCAACCTTCACATTAGACGACGACGCTCAAAGATGGTGGATGATGACCCGAGAAGACTTGGGCCAGATTTTTGGAGTTGTTTTACAACAAGCACTTTCCCCTTAGCATTCGAGATCGCAAGACTACAGAGTTCCAGACTCTAACACAAGGCAGCAAGACAGTGGCAGAATACGACCGCACTTTTACCGAATTGGCGAGATATGCGCCTCACATGGTCGATGATGAATATAGAAAAGCTAGGAAGTTCGAAAGTGGACTGCGTGGAACAATTCAGGATCGGGTTAACATGCTCAACATGCCGACTTACGCCGGAGTATTGGACAAGGCCATCCTTGCAAAAGCTAACTTGAACCGATATCAGAATTCAGGAGAAAACCAGAGGAAGAGGCAGAACTATGATAGCCGCCGAGTTCCATTTAACGCCAAGAAGAAAGCGAGTATGGGCAGCTCCAGCGACTTGAACCAGGAAGGCAATACTAAGCCGACGTGTGCAAGTTGTGGGAAGTCACATTGCGGAGTTTGCCGTTGGGCATCAGGAGCCTGTTTTGAATGTGGTGAAATGGGTCATCGTGTGAAAGACTGTCCGAAGGCAAGGACTGATGATGGTAAGAAGAATGGGAATACCTCGGGCCCCGCACAGAGAAATAACGTCGGGAGGGCCCAGACGAGACAGGGCAGAGTTTTTGCATTGGTACCAGGAGACACTCAGAATGCTAAGACAGTAGTGTCAGATATACTCTTAATCTGCTCTCAAGATGCATACATATTGATTGATTCGGGCTCTACTTATTCATTCGTATCTGTTAAATTTGCCGTGAAGTTGAATAGGCCACTAGAACCCCTTGATTATGTGATGTCGGTATCTACTCCATCTGGGAGAACTATGATTGTTGTATCCATTTATAGGGCGTGTGTTGTTGTGATTGAGGGTGTAGAATTATTAGTTGATTTGATGTCGTTAAGCATGACTCCCTTTGATGTCATATTGGGAATGGATTGGTTAGTAGCGAATCATGCATCCATTAATTGTGTTTCTAAGAGTGTTACATTGAAGGCCCCAAACCAAGCCGAGATTGCATTCCAGGGTAAAGCAGTAGTATCCCCACCTTACTTGATCTCGTCCATGAAAGCCTATAAGCTAATTCAGAAAGGGTGTCAAGGCTACCTGTGTAGTATACTATGTGGTCAGAATGGAAATGTTAATTTAGCCGACATCCCAGTTGTTAATGAATTCCCCGACGTCTTTCCAAATGACTTGCCTGGCCACTTAGTTGATAGAGAAATAGAATTTACCATTGATGTCATGTCGGGAACCCAGCCTATCTCTAAAGCACCCTATAGAATGGCCCCAGCCGAACTCAAGGAGCTGAAACTACAATTACAAGAACTGTTGGACAAGGGATTTGTTAAGCCGAGCACTTCACCATGGGGAGCACCAGTTCTATTTGTCAAGAAGAAGGATGGCACACTTCATCTTTGTATCGACTACCGAGAACTGAACAAGGTAACTATTAAGAACAAGTATCCATTGCCGAGGATCGATGATTTGCTTGACCAACTGCAAGGGGCACGAGTCTTTTCTAAGATTGACCTTAAGTCGGGCTACCATCAGCTGAAAGTTAAAGCCAAGGACGTTGAGAAGACTGCTTTTCGGACAAGGTATGGCCATTACGAATTTTTGGTGATGCCTTTCGGAGTGACCAATGCTCCTGCTGCATTCATGGACTTAATGAATAGAGTCTTTAAGCCGTACCTAGATAAGTTCGTGGTTGTTTTCATCGCGACATATTGATCTATTCCAAGAGCGGTGGTGAGCATGAGAAGCACTTGAGACTAGCTTACAGATTTTGAGAGACAGAAGGTTGTACGCCAAATATAGTAAGTGTGAGTTTTGGCTTTCCAGCATCTCATTTTTGGGCCATGTGATTAACGAAGAAGGAATCTCTGTTGATCCAAGTAAAATTGAAGCTATTGTGAATTGGCCGACGCCGACCAACGTATCCGAGGTTCGTAGTTTTCTAGGTTTGGCCGGCTATTACAGGAAATTTGTGAAGGACTTCTCAAGGATTGCAGTGCCATTGACACAACTAACTCAGAAGGGAGTGGCATATGAATGGACGAGGACAGGGAGTCAGCTTTCCAGGAATTAAAGACGAGATTGGTTACAGCACCGGTACTTGTACTACGACAGAAATAAGAATTTCAGATTTATAGTGATGCCTCCCATAAGGGTTTGGGTTGTGTATTAATGCAAGGGGGTAAAGTTATAGCTTATGCATCTCGTCAGTTGAAGCCCACGAAAAGAACTATCCTACCCATGATTTGGAACTGGCAGCAATGGTTTCACTTTAAAGATTTGGCGTCATTACTTGTATGGAGCTTCCTTCCAAGTTTCACAGCACAAGAGCCTGAAGTACTCATTCACTCAGAAGGAATTGAATATGAGCAGAGAAGATGGCTTGAACTATTGAAGGACTATGACATGCAGATTCAATACCATCCAGGTAAGGCAAACTCTGTGGCCGACGCGTTGAGCAGGAAGTTAGTTGGAAGTTTGGCATGCCTGGCGGTGATTTCAGTAGAGCCGACCATTATTAAGGAAGTGAAGACCAGACAGATAGAGGATAAGTTCCTCAGGAAGGTAATTGAGGAATTCGTCGCCAAGCCGAGGCCAGGATACACCGTCAAAAATCAGGTGCTCAAGTTCGAAGGGAGACTGTGCGTGGCCGACGTCCCAAAGTTGAAAAGGAAGATTTTGCAGGAAGCCCATAATTCCAAATTTGTCGTTCATCCAGGAAGCACCAAGATGTATCAAGATGTGAAGCGGACTTTTTGGTGGCCAAATATGAAAAGAGAAATAGCCGAGTTCGTGTTCCAGTGTCTGTGTTGTCAACAAGTGAAAGCAGAACACCAGAGGCCAGCAGGACTTCTTCAACCTTTGTCAATTCCTGAGTGGAAATGGGGACACATCTCCATGGATTTTGTGGTTGGTTTGCCGAGAACGCACAAAGGTATGGATTCAATTTGGGTTATAATTGACAGATTAACTAAGTCAGCACACTTTTTGCCTGTTAAGATTACGTTTAATGCCGACCGACTTGCTAAATTGTACATGAATGAGATTGTTAGACTTCATGGTGTGCCGATGTCCCTTGTGTCAGACCGAGATCCGAAGTTTGTTTCTAGATTTTGGCAGAGTCTGCAAAGAGCTTTGGGAACTGAGTTGAGGTTTAGCACAGCTTTTCACCCCCAGACCGATGGGCAAATGGAAAGAATGATTCAGACACTCGAAGATATGCTCAGATTGTGTGTACTGGATTTCAAGGGAAGTTGGGAATTGCACTTGCCGTTAGTAGAATTCGCATACAACAATAGTTACCAAGCCAGCATTGGCATGGCACCGTATGAAGCTCTATATGGAAGGGAGTGCAGATCGCGATATGTTGAAACCGGGTAGGGGACAAAGCTTTGATTGGTCCCGAGTTGGTTCAAGCGACAATTGAGAAGATTAAGCTCATTCAGCAGAGGATTAAAACCGCACAGAGTCGACAGAAGAGTTATGCCGATCAGAGGAGAAGGGAGTTAGAATTTGAAGCTAGGGATCATGTAATTTTGAAGATCTCGCCGATGAAAGGAGTTTCAAGATTTGGGAAGAAGGGTAAATTAGCACCCCGATATATTGGACCATTTGAAATTCTTAGAAGGTTAAACCCCGTTGCCTACGGGCTTGCTCTGCCGCCAGAATTAAGCCAAGTTCAATGTGTTTCATGTTTCGATGTTGAGGAAGTATGTCCGAGGCCCACTGCATGTAATTGATTATTCCGGGATTGTGGTTAATGAAGACTTAGGCTACGAAGAGAAGCCGATGAGAATTATTGACAGACAAGTGAGACAGTTGAGAAACAAGTCGATACCGATGGTAAAAGTTGAATAGGAGGAGCATTATGGCAAGGAGGCTACATGGGAAAAAGAAGAAGAAGTGAAAATCCGTTATCCGGAGTTATTCGTAGAACAAGGTAACTTAAGTTTGGGGACCAAACTTCTTTTAAGAAGGGTAGACTGTAGTGACCCTCGTCCCCGCCCCAGCTTTGTGCATGAGCATCTGCATGAACTTGTTTTGCTAAGCTTGCATTAGTGAAATTTGACTTGTTTAACCTAGAGTAAGATTCTTGTCTTGCTTTGTGCTTATGTGAAATTGCTTGTTGGTCTTGTCCCTTTCCTAGAGAGTCTAGCCGAGGTCATCTTAAGCCTAGGTTACGCCTTTGCACCTCTTGCACCTAGGAGTCATCTTGGAACCACTTTGGTCGACCTCCACCCTCACCCCGGCATATTGGCCGAGATGTCATCATCTAGGCGAGGTATTCATCACCAAGGCCGAGAGTGGTATTATCTAGGCCGAGATGCTGTCCTTGTACCTAGTGATCTTGTTGCTGGACAGGTATGACCTAGACCGAGGTGTGGCACGTCTAGGCCGAGGTGTGGCACAACTTGGCCAAGTGTTGTCCTTCCTAGCCGAGATAACTGAGAGTTGCTTGCCGGAGCCGTTGTTTCCACCGATGTCATTGCCTTGCCAGAGAGCCCATACCGCACTTATTGTTGAACACTCATTGTCATGATCTTGTCATGTCTGTCAGTCACCTTTTCGAGGAAAATCCCCAACCAGTCACTGCATTGTGTCCCAGCTGAGAGTTAAGTCTGAAGCCAGCCGGGAGAACCTATCATTTGGTATCATATCTTTTCCTTGTGGAGAGAGAGAAGCTCTAAGAAGAAAGAAGTTTTAGAGTGAGAGAGTAGACTTTCGAGCTTGATTCTTAGAGATCAAACCGTTGGATTCACATTTTGAGGTTAGAATCTTGATCTACTCTTGTTTTGTTCTTATTGTTCATCTAGCTGCATTGCATGTTGAGCATGTTTTGAAAGACATGCATTGCTTTGAAGTTCGGTTTTAGAAAGAGAATATGATATTCATGTGTTCTTGAGGAAAAACCATGATTTGATCCGAAAGCTTGCATTAAGATCCATGTTTTTGTGTTTGTTTTCCCAAGATCTTTAAGTATGGGTACCCAGGTCCATGTTTTCGAACTTATAGCATGAAAATCCCAGATTTTGAAATAACAAGTTGTGATTGAGCATTCATGTTTTCAAGATTCTCCATATTCATGTTCTTCAGCAGAGGGAAACCCAGATTTTTCCCGACTTCATTTCCTTGAATGTGGCCATCGGGACCACACCTCGGCAAGAAGGTGTGGCACTCGGCCAAGACCTGGTTGGTGCCCATTATGTTTTTCCCGAGATGAGAACAGTGCCTTGTTTTAGTTCAACTTAGTTTTGAAGGAATGCCGAGATCATTTGCATTCATGTAAAGCTTGTTTGAGAGTACATTCAGTAGACCTTGCCATGTGTTTGTAGGACTTGGACTCTCGCTTGACCCCGACGTTTGAAGAACTAGGTGAGTGGTATTTTTAATAAAGCTATGTTCTAACGTTTTGATAAGCCTTGCTTTGTTTTGTTTTGAAAAGTATTTGATCAAGCATGAATGATTATCCCTATTTTCTGTGCCAAGTATATGTTTTGTTTTGGATGACAACCTTTGAAAGTCCGTATGTGCTAGGGGACTATAAGCATTTGTAGCACAACCTTTGGAAGTCCGTACTGTGCTAGGGACTATAAGCATTTGTAGACAACCTTTGGAAGTCCGTACGTGCTAGGGGACTATAAGCATTTGTAGCACAACCATTGAAAGTCTGTACGTGCTAGGGACTATAAGCATTTGTAGCACAACCTTTGTTAATGTCATTCCTTGAAACTTGAATGCCTTGAAAGACTTGATTGATGAAGCTTCATAGATTTGTTAGATGAACTTGATTCATCCCACGTTTTATTACAAGCTAAGATTATGTATTGTTTTGTTAAAGATCTCGGGTATCATGCATGCAAACCCTTTATTACTTGTACCGTTCACTGAGTATCCAAGCTCACCCTCTCTATATATATGTTGGTGATGAGCAGGACGGCGGCGACGCCTAGATGTCTTGCAACTTGTTTTGGATTCGTATTTTGTAGCATTGAGACTGCTTCTTAGCTTGCATTTCATTGTGTTTTGTATATGATGGCTTGAGAAGCCTTTTGGTCAAGATGTATTTTTTTGTACTTCATTTTGTTTGTATTCAAGTTGTAAAGCTATGTAAAGATGTATGCCATTCCATTTGACTTATGCACAGCTCTTATGTACTAATTAGATTTGTATATATATTGCTTCTGCACTTGTGGGCCCCATGTATTTATACTCTGATTGTGTGTGAATTTTGAGAGTTGGCCTTCGGTAATCTCAGATTACTGGCCATCACGGCACCATTCTACTAGGGGCAGAATGGGGTCGTGAGACTCTCAGTACCCACATTAATTGTGGTGATTTCATCAACCAAGGGTTTTACAAACTTCTGCTGCTCTTGATCAAGCAAATATTGCAAAATCGGAGGAATTTCTTCCTCGTCATTTTCATCAAAATTTTAAAAGTCTTGATTAATGCAATAAATCAAAGGCACAGAAAAGTACTCGAAGGCCACAGCCGCACAATTCTCATTAATCATTTCCAAATTGCCTGATTCCTCTATTACAACAGACTCAAAGGAAAAAGAAAAAGATGACTTAGACAAGACTGTGGCATCCAGGTTATCACCCCCAAAAATACCGGACTCAGACTCAGACGAGCTGGAACCTGATTCTGACTCCACAGACTCAGTGGAATCAAATTCCGGCTCACTACCTGACCCGGTACTGCTCGAAAAAAATCCCTCCTCGTATTGCCAGACGAGGGAGGGTGCGATGGACGCATCCAGAATGTTTGAAGATGGCCTCACAGCCGCTTCATTCCCGATCATGGACATCGAGAAGTTACCCCCCAAGAACTCATGTACGATCGGAGGATTTGAAAGTAGACAAGCCAGTGCTAACCCCATTTCAATCTCTGTGCTCTCGGAAACCTCCTCCTTGCTCTGCTCAGCCTCAGCTGGTGGGTCTATCTGCTCTTCGGCAACATCATCCTCTGACAACTGCAAGTTAAAGAAGATCTCCAACCCCGACAACCGCCGCCTCTCTGCACTTAGCCATGGCCCTGGGAAGCCGCAGAATGGAAAGTCTACCCCCTCTCGGACAAAGTGTCTGTTCAAGGTGCCCTGGATAGGCCGGTGTACCAACTCATAAGGCTTTCTGGCTTGCTTTGCTCTGGCTCTTCCGGCCATCTCTTTGCCTTTCCTGGCCCAGTCCTTTTTGGTACGCAGATAACCTAAGCCAAAGGTATGTGGGTTGTGCGGCACTTCGGCCAATGCTGCAATGCCTTTCTAGCCACTTTTCCCTAATCCCATCCCGGGGATGTGCTGGAGCTTGTTCATGAGGTACACAGACTGTGCACTAACATATAACCCCTCATCAATAGCCAATATGTTCTGTACAACCCGGGCCTCGGCTAGGGTAAATCCTGACAGGAACACATCCTCCGCGCCATGCTCGATATCCAAAACTGGTGTAGAAACCTCTGGCGGCGGATGTATTGATGAATTCCCAAAAACTATGGCCACCCCCTTCCCGTGGGGATACTTCAACATTTGATGCAGGGTGGAAGAGACTGCCTTCACCTGGTGCAGCCACAACCGCCCTAGGAATAGATTGAAGGTTGCGAGAATGTCCAAGACATAAAAGTCAATATCCTATTGTCCTGGACCAACCTGAGTCCGAATCTGTACAGTCTCCATCACTTCTCTGCTGGTATTGTCGTAGGCCCTTATCACCTGGGCAATTGGCACAAAATCCGTGGGCTTCAACTCGATTGCATATGCCGTCCTCGACGGGCACACATTGATAGCGGATCCTGTGTTGACAAGAACCACTGGTATCCATTTTTCTCTACACTCGAATAAGATGTATAGAGGTTTGTTATGACTTGCCACCTCAGGCGGCAACTCCTTATCAGTGAAGGTCAACATCAGGGCAGCTCCTTCTGGAAAAACCAATCCTACCAGCTGCTCAGGCGTGGTGTCAATTGAAAGTTTGGCCTTGTCCATTGCAGAAAGGACAGCTTGTCTATGAACTCTTGAGTCCATAAGCAGTCCCCAGATGGAGATGTCTGCTCGTATCTTCTTAAGATGTTTCAGTATAGCCTCCTCCTCGAGCAGTTTTTCTTTCTGCCTTTCCGCTTTCTTGTCCTTCCCGGACACCTCTGGTTGATCCAAGTGTGGGGGTTTGAAATACCGCCCACTCCTAGTCATGTGGTCAACCTCCCCCATATACCAGGTATCATCCAGCTGGCTTTGCCCCCAATCTTCATCGGTGTGGGCAAGACATAAGTCGTCGTCTTCCCACCACATGCCATCGGCAACCGACAGACATCTGTCCGGTTCCGTTACAACTATTCCTGTGCCCACAGCACATTCCGTTCCTGTGCTCGCAGCACGTTCCATTCTTGTGCTCACAGCACGTTCCGTCCCCGCAGGGGCTTTGGCCTTTCTAGCCCTTTCAGAATCTTCGATCTTTTCCTGCTCAAACTGCTTCAGTGCAGCCTGCTGTTCAGTATCTTCCATACTCAAACTACCCGTATTCTGAGCAAAATTCTTAACACCGGTGCTCTCCGGCGGTCCATTCTGGCCATTCCGGCCACTGCTAATGTCCCCGTCTCTAAGGGACCCTGTTCTGGCTGAGGCTGCTCAACAACATCTGGCTCGTCGCTGAGCCACCCAATAGCTTCTGCTGACCCTTTCAGATCAAACCTGTTGACAGTCATGTCCCCTGAGTCCTGTTCGTTGAAGAACTGAAGGTTTACAATGTCTTCTTCCAGATCCGCTAGGTCATCTAGCCCCTGATTAGGTCCATCCTCCCGCACCACACAAATCTCTGCCTCAACCGGCAACTCTACTTTCGGCCTAGCTTGGCCTGCTGATGTGATGTAACCGCTCGGGTTGTACATGAAGCTCGCAGACCCCTCAGGCTCTGAATTCGCATTCTCATCTGCCCCCACAGTCAACCCAATTCTATCTTCGATAGTCACCACCAACAGTTCTAGTTGGGTTTGGGAGATGTCCAACATGCATAAGTCCGTGCTGTCTGGAATGAACACCTCCGGGTTGGGTAGGTGGGAAGGGGTGATATATATGCTAGGGTTGTATGACACAACCCCAGTTTGGATCAAGTTGATGCGTTTGGGAGGTGGAGCTTGGTTGTGTGGTGGGAGAGGGTTGGTGGTGACATTCGGCTTCTCCGGAGGCACGATCACCCTGTTGTCAACGAGATCTTGAATCTTATGACGCAATCTATAGCACTGGTCGGTGTCATGACCATGCTGTTGGTGAAAGGCACAGTACTTGGCCGGGTTATGGGAGGAAGGAAGCTTTTCTGGTAAGGGCCGCGGCTCTAGGGGCTTCAAGTGCCCTTTCCTGATCAAAACCCCCAAGGCTTTGGACAGAGACATGTACAGCGGGGTCAAGGTTCTCTGGCCTCGGGGTGGATACCTGGCGGTTTGCGAGCTACTTCCGGACGCACCGGTGAATGGCGTAGCTGCAAGGGTTTTTGGGGTGGTGGTGGTGGTGACCATACCTACATTTGAAGATCTGGCAGCTGCAGCATTGCTTGTGCCTGCATTCGTACTACGGTTGAATGCCCTCTTGGGCTGCTCTCTTTCATGGTCAATAGACCCTATTTCATGGCGTCCTCGATTTGCACCCCAATCTCATGTAGATCTGCAAAGGTGGGAATGGGGAGGACGATCATCTTCTACATGAGCTTAGGCTGGAGGTTGCGCACAACCATCCGTATTTGGTCCTTGTCAACCGGCCTGACGGTCATCATCGAGGCTTTAGCCTTCCAACGGGTCACAAAATTGGAGAAGCTCTCCTTCGGCTCTTGCCTAGTTGTCTCGAGATCACGAGTTGTGACCTCGATCTGCATATTGTAGAAGTATTGAGCTATAAAGGCCTCAGCCATCTCCTCCCAGTTCCTCTTGACAGAGTCCTCCAGCTTTGCATAATAAATAGCCGCTACACCCGACAGGGTCCGGCCAAACAGGGAAAGCCTCTGCATTCTGGAGAGGCCCATCGGCCTTAAGATATCCGAGAAGAGCCGCAAATGTACCATGGGATCCCCAGACCCGTCGAAACGATCTATGTGCGCCATTTTAAACAGGTCTGGCAGAGTTACGGCCGAGTCGGTGTATCCATCCTCTATATCCGAAATGGATTTCACGCCTTGAGACTTCTTGAACAGCTTTTCTAGCTTGCTCACTTTTAGTGCTGTGGGATCCACCTCGAACTCAAAGGGTGTATCCACTAGGTTGGTAGACGCTTTAGACAGCTGGGGTAAGATTGGGGGCGGAGCTGGCCCCGTTGGAACGTCCGTATTTTCCTGGACATTTGCGGTCTCCCCAAGTATTGGAACTCTTGGTGGGGTAGGGGCTGGGTGTGAAGCTGATGCTCCAGTTTGCTGCTGTAGCCTAGCAATTAACGCTGTCTATTGGGCCACTACTTCTACTTGACGTGCAGCCACTTCTGCCTGGCAGGCAGCATCCCGCTGCATGACTTGCATAGTCTCCTGGAGCTGACGCATCATCTCTTACATACCTGCCATATTGTGCTGATCTAACTGAATAACCGGTATATCTGTTTCTGTGGTAGACTCAGAAACCTCAGTCTGACTACTCACTGGCGAGAAGGACCACTGATCTGGCAACCGCTGTACCGATACATTGCGCCTTACTGACCTTCGTCTAGTAACCGGGGGTAAAGAAAGGAACACTACTTGTCCGTCTATCAGATCCTCGGATCGATTAAGTCTTCAACCTCTAACCCAGAGTGCTCAGGGAATGTCTGTCTGGTAGGAAGCAATGGTGCCAAACTACCTTGCAAAAAGATAAATAAAGTATAATAAGGAAACAATGAACAGAAAAACGGACAGCATAACAGCTTAAATAAAGACAACACACAGTTGGCAAACACAAGCTGAAAGAACTATTCTCAACCACTGATTATTGTTCCCAAATCACTGCCCCGAATCTGATACCCTCTGGTAAAACTGATTCCTCAAATACTGATGCCCTCAGGCCTGATACCCAGACTTGCAAACTGATACGTGCATTCCTGTAGAGGCACACTCTAAAAAAAGCACATAACAAGCAAGTACGAGCCAAAACACCCCTATAGAGGGATAGGGTTTCCCTATCCTATTGTCAGCAGCTAGGGTTTCACTACGCACATAGTGGTTTCAAACAACCTACAATCGGGTAAGAAACCTGTCCTAGTTTGGAATAGTCACTATGGATTCCGACATGCACTAGGTCGAATGGTCAAAAAGGGTGCCTTGGTAAAAACCGAGGTTTGTGTTCCTATTGTTGCAGGGCCCGTAACCGATCTGCCTTATGGCATGCAGCCTCCGGCAAACCGTTCAGGAATAGCAGACGGCGAACACGGCGTCCTAGGCGCACCAATGCAAATGCAATGCAAAGAGACACATAAGTGTAAACAAAACAAGATATCATGAGTTCGAGTCAAGTTCTCTAAATCCCTAGCAGAGTCGCCAGAAACTGTAGACTGCCTCGAGAACTCCACTCTTCGCGCCGCGAGGGCGCGAATCGTTTTGTTCTTTAGCCACTACAGTTCGGACTCGTGGCATGGTTTTGAATCTAATCTCACAAAGTGCAATGTGAGACTGATAAATCACCAAAGAGTCCAAATCCGGCAAACCGTTTTGGAAAACTAATTTTTATAAAGAAGTGCCAAACATGGACTGCTTTGCCAGATACAGAGTCGCCACCTAAATGTTTTGTTTTTGGAAAATTTAGGAAACCCTGACTCGTGCCTAAGGCCACGTGTCCGTCATCACCAAAGTTGCCTCGGCTCGGGAACTTGGGTACGAGGGGGGAAGGTCATGCAATTTGCACCCCCGCTCGCCCGATCAAAGATCGGCCTTTACTAACATTATACTTTGTTTTTTGAAAAAACACACGTGTTCTTTGTCACACCCCAAACCAGCCCCTAAAAGTTTGGGCATGACCTAAGCGAGACAGACGAATAACCTGTATGGTATAACATTTGGGGCCTGAACAGAAGCATTAAATTTAAAACGACATCTAGAAATATCCATTGAGCAAACTATCGACAAGCCAGGACCATCTTAACATTGAACATAAAGTAACATGCACACAAAATGAAGTTACATAAACATTTACAATCCAGCCCAGGTCTTAGGCTTACAAAACAATAAATACATATCCTTGACCAGCAATGTGGATACCAAAAGTTACATATACAAAGTAAACTGATCTAATATGTAAGGGTTTCCTCCAGTGCCTGGTTATCCTTAGGCTGACAAAAATGCATGAAGTGTGCTAGGTCGGCTCCTCAAGCTGGTTCCTACAGAATCAGACAAAATTAACAGAATGAGACAAGCTCAGTGAATAGTAGCGCTTAATAAAATCACAATGTACAGTAGTATATGTATCAAAACCAAATACTGAGATAACAGATTGGCCTATTAGCCCAGATAGCCTCGCGGCACAGATAGCCTTTCGGCTCAGGTAGCCTTGCGGCACAACAGGTAGCCTTGCGGCACAACAGGTAGCCTTACGGCACAGATAGTCTTTCGACTCAGGTAGCCTTGCGGCACAGATAGTCTTTCGACTCAGGTAGCCTTGCGGCACAACAGGTAGCCTTGCGGCACAACAGGTAGCCTTACGGCACAACAGGTAGCCTTACGGCACAGATAGTCTTTCGACTCAGGTAGCCTTGCGGCACAGATAGTCTTTCGACTCAGGTAGCCTTGCGGCACAACAGGTAGCCTTGCGGCACAACAGGTAGCCTTACGGCACAGATAGTTAAATATGGTGCTCACATTTCGGTTCCAGATTAACACATGAGTTATGATCTTATCTTACAGAGAACAGATACATAAATATATGTATAATGCACTATTACTCACAGTGTTGTGGTGGCGTATGAGTTCCTTCTGGAGTGTGCCTGCACACAACATAACTAATAAATTAGTATTCTTTTTCTTTAAAATCGATTCATATGCCTCCACGCTTTAGAACGTTATAATCTCTCTAAGATCACCAGAAAAGAATATTCTAATAACACCAAAAGGGTCAAACACAAAAAACTGAACAAAACATATTTTCTTGCTGAAACAGTCCTCCGCTCGAGCGTAACTTTGTCCGCTCGAGCGTACAGTGTAGTGCTACCAAAATACTGGATGGTCGATTTTTACGCTCGAGCGTACATCTTCCCCGCTCGAGCGGACAGGGTAAATTTCAGAAAACTGCTGAGAGGTATATTTTCCCGCTCGAGCGGCCCTGACCCCCGCTCGAGCGGACGTCGACCCAAATTCAGGGCAGCCCGATTTTCATCCCAAAATCATCATTCAAACTCAATTTTTCTGAAATCAAGGGTCAAATTCAAGCAATACATTCACCTAACAACACCAAAACATGAATTAAAGCTTAATCACATCAAGTTAGACCAAATTAGAGGCTTTAACAAGTCAATATTTCCACAAATCCCATCCAATGTTCCAAGTATTCAAGTTCTACAAATTCACAAGCATAGCACATAGTAGTAACACATTGGCATGGATTAATGCTATAGAAACAAAGATTGATGTCCAAAGTGTCAAGGCACCAAATCAATGAGAAACCCTAATGGATCAAACATAGATTATCCATGAACCAACACAAGCATGAGATGAAATTCTTGAGAAGTTAAACTAGAAATTTGGTTACCTTAACCTCAATCTCCCAATTCTACCAATGGATGAGCTTCTTTGGTGAGTCAAATTTATTTTCCCCCAATTCTTCTCCTTCAACTCTCACGTTCTCTTCCTTTCTTTCTCAAAGTAAGCCACGTTTTTGATCTCAACTCAACAAGTCTTAGATAGATATAACAATATATAAGGGCATAAAAGACGAAAATCAATCGCTTTATGGTGCCGAAATAAAATTTCACAGAAAATCCCCTATAGCTTAAAAATCATGTAGATTCCAAATATCAAATCAATTTCTGCAAATTAAATCTCTAAGATGCTCAATTTCCATTTAAGTGATTCAAGTGTAACAGATACGTTCTAGTTCAACAGATAGAAACTCATATTTCTAAGTTCCATGCTCTTTTACTATATTTTCACATAGATTTTCACAATAACATTCAAAGACACAGAACAGGAGATTAAAAAGACAGCAGAATCAGATATGAGGGTCGGGGTATTACACTCTCCCCCCCTTATTCAAGTTTGGTCCTCCAAACTTGCTTTTACCTTAGGACGAAAACAGATACGGATATTGATTTTGCATTTCATCCTCTTTTTCCAGGTTGCTTCAGTTCCGTAGTGCTCTTGCCACTCCACTTTTACCATTGGAATTTCCCGGTTCCGTAACTGTTTCACCTGACGATCCAGAATTCGAAGCTTTTCTTCATATGTTAACCTGTCGGTTAGCTCAATCTGATGATAGTCAATAATATGGGATGGATCTGGAAGGTACTCTCGGAGCATAGAAACATGGAATACATTATGAACCTGACTCAGATGTGGCGGAAGGGCGACTCGGTAAGCTACTGTCCCAACTCTCTGTAAAATCTGAAAGGGACCGACATATCGGGGTGTTAGCTTACCCTTCTTTCCAAATCTTGGGTGGCCTTTCATTGGGGTGACTTTCACAAAGACATGACTGTTCTCATCAAATTCCAATTCCTTCGTCGGTTATCTGCGTAACTCTTCTGCCTGCTTTGAGCAGTTTTCAGCCTTTCTCGAACAATCTTCACTTTCTCAGTAGTCAATTGAACAATCTCTGGCCCTACAAGGCCTATCTCCTACCTCAGCCCAGCACACTGGTGAGCGACACGGTCTCCCATACAGAGCTTCATAAGGTGCCATTTGAATACTCGAATGGTAACTATTATTAACGCGAATTCAATCAATGGTAGATGCGTCTCCCCAACTCTCTTGAAAATCCAGAACACACATTCGAAGCATATCTTCTAACGTCTGAATCGTCTTTCGGACTGTCCATCGGTTTGAGGATGGAAAGTGTACTGAACTTCAATTCTGTACCCATTGCATTCTGTAGACTCTGCCAAAAACCGTGACACGAATTTGGATCTCTGTCCGACACAATTGAAATCGGGACTCCGTGAAGCCTTACAATTTCATCTATATAGAGCAAAGCAAGTTTGTCGGCGTTGTATTGGGTCTTCACAGGCAAGAAATGGGCGGATTTGGTTAACCGGTCAACAATGACCCATATCGAATTCATACCCCGAGGTGTCCGTGGCAATCCTACAACAAAATCCATTGTTAGATGTTCCCATTTCCACTCCGGAACTGGAAGGGGTTGTAACAACCCTGCAGGTTTCTGATGTTCTGCTTTAACTTGTTGGCACTGCAAACATTTAGACACAAACTGTGCAATTTCCCTCTTCATACTTGGCCACCAGAAATGTTGTTTCAAATCTCGGTACATTTTGGTACTTCCTGGATGTATTGAGACTCTCGAGGCAGTGCTTCTTCCATCAACTTCCGTTTAAGTTCTACCACATTAGGGACACACACCCGATCTGAAATTTAAGCACGGAATCTGTCAAAGTAAATCCCAGTTTCGGTTTGTCTCCATTTCACACATATTTTCTTGAGGGCGTCGTCCTCCATTTGACGTATTTGATCTCCTCCAGTAATGCCGGTTGAGCCATCATTGCCGCTATTGTTGCTCTTTGTCCAGGTATAGTAAGTCAATTTCCATCTTATTCAGATCCCCTATCAATTCCTTACTTTCTGTCAATAGACTCGCCAGCATTCCCATATTTTCCGACTGAGTGCATGCTACCGTCTTAGCTTTGCCAGGATGGTAGTGAAGTTGCAAATCATAGTCTTTAATACAGTTCTAGCCACCGCCGTTGGCACATATTCAACTCCTTTTGGGTGAAAAGGTATTTGAGGCTTTTATGATCAGTATAAATATCACAAGAAGTCCCATACAGATAATGTCGCAAATCTTTAACGCAAAAAGACAAATGCTGCCAATTCAAGGTCATGTGTGGGATAACTTTTCTCATGGGGTTTAAGCTGGCGAGAGGCGTAGGCGATAACTCTTCCGTTCTGCATAAGAACACAACCCAGTCCCTTATGTGAAGCGTCACTGTAAATTACAAATCCCTCGTTACCAGATGGTAATGCAAGAATCGGCTGTAGTTAACTTCGTTTTTAATTCCCGGAAAGCAAATTCTCTCTGTTCAGTCCATTCAAATGCAATGCCCTTCTTCGTTAGCTGCGTAAGTGGTACAGCAATCTTAGAAAAGTCTTGGACAAATCTCCGATAATAACCTGCTAGTCCCATAAAACTGCGCACTTCAGTTACATTAGTCGGGGTTGGCCAGTTTACAATTGCCTCAATCTTACTTGGATCAACGGAAACTCCTTCTTTAGTTATGACATGTCCCAGAAATGCCACTTCGTGTAGCCAAAATTCACACTTCTTCAGTTTTGCGTACAGCTTCTTTTCTCGGAGAGTTTGGAGGATTCGACGAAGATGATTCATGAGCTTCTACATTCCCAGAATAAATAAGGATGTCATCTATAAAGACCACTACAAACTCATCCAGATAAGGTTTGAAGACTCGGTTCATCAGATCCATAAATGCTGCTGGTGCGTTTGTAACCCCGAAGGGCATAACCAAAAATTCATAATGACCGTAGCGGGTTCGGAAGGCTGTCTTCTCGACATCTTCGGCTTTGACTTTCAATTGATGATACCCGGACCGCAAATCAATCTTGGAGAAAACCTGTGCCCCTTGTAACTGATCAAATAAATCATCAATTCTCGGTAAAGGATACTTGTTTTTGATCGTTACTTTATTAAGCTCCCGGTAATCTATGCATAAACGAAGTGTCCCGTCTTTCTTCTTCACAAACAGGACTGGTGCACCCCAGGGAGAGACACTCGGACGAATAAACCCTTTATCCAATAAATCTTGAAGCTGACCTTCAATTCCTTCATTTCTGCTAATGCCATTCGATACGGAGTTTTAGAAATGGGTTGAGTTCCAGGTAATACATCAATTGTGAACTCAATTTCACGGTCCACTAACTCTCCCGGCAGTTCTTTTGGGAAGACATCCGGAAAGTCACAAACAACCGGAATCGCATCAATATTTTCATTCTCTACTGGGCCTCCCAGAACATTACACAAATACCCCCGACATCCTTTTTGAATCAATTTGTAAGCCTTAGCTGCAGAGATCACATACGGTGGTGATGTCACTTCTTGACCCTGAAAATAGTTTCTGACTGACCCGGAGGGTGGAATTTAATTTGTTTCATTAGGCAATCTATAGTAGCCCCGTATTCTCCCAACCAATCCATCCCCAAAATAATATCAAATGAAGTCATATCAAGTGGGACTAAATTAGCATATACACGAGCATTTCCAATGAAATTTCACAAGTAGGATAGACAGAAGTACAGATCAAGGAAGTCCCCATAGGCGATGTAACACGCAACACATAGGCTAATTCTATTTCAGGTTTATCTAAGTTCTTTGCAAATTGCTTTGACACAAAAGAGCAGGTAGAGCCAGAATCAAACAAAACATAAGCAGAGTGGCCATAACTGTAAATGTACCTGACACCACTGTTGTTGCATTTGTATATCTCCCGGAACCAACGCAAATACCCTACCTTGCTTCATGGTGTCCTTGTTATTATTTGGTTTGACAGTTGATTTGGCACTAGGAGTCGGTGTAGACCCAACTGAACTTGTGGCGGCCTTACTACCGGGTTGTTGATTCCTTTGTGGACAGTCCCTAATCAAATGTCCTGTTTTTCCACACCGGAAACAAGCTCCAGTCAACCGATGACAAACCCCACGATGTTTCAACCCACATTCCAGACACACAGGAGTCGAATTCTGAGAAGCTGTACTGGTGAAGTTTCCTGAATTCTGCTTTTTATTTGGTGAAGTGGTTGATCCCTTAGACCATTGAGTATTTTGCCTCTTCCCTTTCCATTCAGAAATCCGAGTCTGAGTAGCCAAATTTCCTTCTGCGATGACAGCCCGCTCCAAGACATCAACGTACGTCGGTAACTTCAACACATTGATCCGATCCTGAATGGCATTCCGCAATCCTCCCTCGAATTTCCGCGCCTTTTTGTACTCTGTGTCTACCATGTGAGGTGCAAACCGAGCTAGTTCTGCAAACTGGGCTTCATACTCAGCTACAGTTTTGTTTCCTTGTCTCAATGTTTCGAACTCAGTCACTTTCTTGTCTCGCATACTCTGAGGAAAATATTTGTCATAGAATAACACCAAGAACCTGTCCCAAGTCAACCCCGGATGCATTGTTCTGGTAAGCATCCACCACCTCCGTGCTTCCTCTTCAAGCGTGAAAGCAGCAAGCTGCACTTTCTGAACTTCAGTACAAGGGAAGACTTCGAATAATTTCTCTATCCCCAGCACCCATGCCTCCGCCTTCATCGGTTCAATCCCTCCTTTGAACGAAGGTGGTTTCATCTTTTTAAACTCCCGCGTAAGTGTGATGGTACGGTCCTCAGCGTGAATATCCTGCATTACAGGTGGGGGTACTGGTGGGGGTGGTGGCTGAGGTTGTTGTTGTTGTTGTTGTCGTAGAGTTTCAGCCATATCTCTCATCATTCTTTCCATCCTATCCAACCGTACCGAGGTAGCATCTTCTGGCTCATCAGCCCTTGTTCTCACCATAGTCTACAAAACAAATCATTATACCATACACAAAGGTGTACAAGAAAGTCAAATCGTCAGCATTAGGGTTAGCAGAAATCATATCACGTTGCTATCATTCCTACCTTCCTGTATGATGCCTACTACACTAGACATCCTAACGCTCAATGGATCAGTGTGTGAGATAGCAACTCGTGCTCTGATACCACTTGTCACACCCCAAACCAGCCCCTAAAAGTTTGGGCATGACCTAAGCAGAGACAGACAGAATAACCTGTATGGTATAACATTTGGGGGCCTGAACGGAAGCATTAAATTTAAAACGACATCTAGAAATATCCATTGAGCAACTATCACAAGCCAGGACCATCTTAACATTGAACATAAAGTAACATGCACACAAAATGAGGTTACATAAACATTTACAATCCAGCCCAGGTCTTAGGCATACAAAACAATAAATACATATCCCTGACCAGCAATGTGGATACCAAAAATTACATATACAAAGTAAACTGATCTAATATGTAAGGGTTTCCTCCAGTGCCTGGTTATCCTTAGGCTGACAAAAATGCATGAAGTGTGCTAGGTCGGCTCCTCAAGCTGGTTCCTACAGAATCAGACAAAATTACAGAATGAGACAAGCTCAGTGAATAGTAGCGTAATAATAAAATCACAATGTACAGTAGTATATGTATCAAAACCAAATACTGAGATAACAGATTGGCCTATTAGCCCAGATAGCCTCGCGGCACAGATAGCCTTTCGGCTCAGGTAGCCTTGCGGCACAACAGGTAGCCTTGCGGCACAACAGGTAGCCTTACGGCACAGATAGTCTTTCGACTCAGGTAGCCTTGCGGCACAGATAGTCTTTCGACTCAGGTAGCCTTGTGGCACAACAGGTAGCCTTGCGGCACAACAGGTAGCCTTACGGCACAGATAGTCTTTCGACTCAGGTAGCCTTGCGGCACAGATAGTCTTTCGACTCAGGTAGCCTTGCGGCACAACAGGTAGCCTTGCGGCACAACAGGTAGCCTTACGGCACAGATAGTTAAATATGGTGCTCACATTTCGGTTCCAGATTAACACATGAGTTATGATCTTATCTTACAGAGAACAGATACATAAATATATGTATAATGCACTATTACTCACAGTGTTGTGGTGGCGTATGAGTTCCTTCTGGAGTGTGCCCTGCACACAACATAACTAATAAATTAGTATTCTTTTTCTTTAAAATCGATTCATATGCCTCCACGCTTTTAGAACGTTATAATCTCTTAAGACTCACCAGAAAAGAATATTCTAATAACACCAAAGGGTCAAACACAAAAAACTGAACAAAACATATTTTCTTGCTGAAACAGTCCTCCGCTCGAGCGTAACTTTGTCCGCTCGAGCGTACAGTGTAGTGCTACCAAAAATACTGGATGGTCGATTTTTACGCTCGAGCGTACATCTTCCCCGCTCGAGCGGACAGGGTAAATTTCAGAAAACTGCTGAGAGGTATATTTTCCCGCTCGAGCGGCCCTGACCCCCGCTCGAGCGGACGTCGACCCAAATTCAGGGCAGCCCGATTTTCATCCCAAAATCATCATTCAAACTCAATTTTTCTGAAATCAAGGGTCAAATTCAAGCAATACATTCACCTAACAACACCAAAACATGAATTAAAGCTTAATCACATCAAGTTAGACCAAATTAGAGGCTTTAACAAGTCAATATTTCCACAAATCCCATCCAATGTTCCAAGTATATTCAAGTTCTACAAATTCAACAAGCATAGCACATAGTAGTAACACATTGGCATGGATTAATGCTATAGAAACAAAGATTGATGTCCAAAGTGTCAAGGCACCAAATCAATGAGAAACCCTAATGGATCAAACATAGATTATCCATGAACCAACAAGCATGAGATGAAATTCTTGAGAAGTTAAACTAGAAATTTGGTTACCTTAACCTCAATCTCCCAATTCTACCAATGGATGAGCTTCTTTGGTGAGTCAAATTTATTTTCCCCCCAATTCTTCTCCTTCAACTCTCACGTTCCTCTCTTCCTTTCTTTCTCAAAGTAAGCCACGTTTTTGATCTCAACTCAAAGTCTTAGATAGATATAACAATATATATAAGGGCATAAAAGACGAAAATCAATCGCTTTATGGTGCCGAAATAAAAATTTCACAGAAAATCCCCTTATAGCTTAAAAATCATGTAGATTCCAAATATCAAATCAATTTCTGCAAATTAAATCTCTAAGATGCTCAATTTTCCATTTTAAGTGATTCAAGTGTAACAGATACGTTCTAGTTCAACAGATAGAAACTCATATTTCTAAGTTCCATGCTCTTTTACTATATTTTCACATAGATTTTCACAATAACATTCAAAGACACAGAACAGGAGATTAAAAAGACAGCAGAATCAGATATGAGGGTCGGGGTATTACATTCTTATTCCGGTTATTAACCTAGAATTACTCTGTGATGCGCACAACATACAAGTATAGACTAGATCGCCTAAGTTGGAACAAAACATTTCATGTTCATTTGTTTGAAAACGGTTTGAAGTTTGCTACTCGCAAGTAGGCTAAGTCGTGGATTTTTCCACCCACAAGTGGGCTTAGAAAACATGATTTTGCCACTTCAAGTGGGCTTAAGAAACTCGCATTTCAATGAATTATTCCAATTCAAGCAATCCAACCTTCATCCACAGCCATTCATGCAGTTAAACACTTAAGCAGTTAGCCCCATGGCAAGCATGCTAAATATGGCAACACTTACACATCTCATGCAGGGATGCTAAAGCGAAAAACACTCACAGTGTACTCCGAGCCAAAACAGAGAACTAATTAGAAATCATGCATGATCCTAGTTGATGTTATGATGGCTAATGCAACACATGCAAAAATGCAGCTAAGATAGGCTCGACTATTCTAAGATGTCATATGAAATGCAACAATTGATACATGTATTCAAATCGGAATTGAAATACAATGCAGTTAGTATGATGCGCCGAGCCCGGTGCATGCAATGCAGGTGAATGGGTGCACGCATGCGAAGCATAAGTATGCTAATGAAATATGCCCTAAAACTAACCATCGTAAGCGGTTAAGTAAAAGGGAGAAAGAAATGGGGGTTGGAAGACATACATCACACACACGCACACTTATTACAACAGTTGTGCCCTCTCGCCGGAGGGTCCAAATAAGAAGCTAACTAGCTAATCTAAGCTAATTAAACTAATTATTACATAATCAAATTGAATAACTAGCTAACACTAAGCTAATTATTACAACACGTTAACTAATTAACTAATTAGCTAGTTTAATTACAAATTCAAAAGCTAACTAATCAAGTAAAGCTAATTACAAATTACAAAGCCTCAGCTCAGTTCTAAGAGTTTGAAGATGCATGCTCGATCGCCTCGCTCGGAAATCCGTTACCATGCCTCATGTTGCCTCTGTTTGCACACTTCTGCACCTCTGAAAATTGTGCCAACTTCCATGATGCTTCTGACCTACCTTAGGAACCATCTGAGGGGTAGTCGGCCAAAATTTGTGGCCATCGGCCAAAGAATAATGGTCATCGACCAATTTTGAGGCTATCGGCCAATTATTGATAGTCGATCGGCACACTTGATAGCCGATCGGCCACTGCTTCCTGCAAACTCTCCTTTTTGCTGCAACAGAGCACAAACAGAGGCATGACAATGTATTTGCAAGAAAATGTGTGTGCAACTACACCCCTTATCATGTCTAAGTCTCAAAGGTGTGTAGTGCTCGGCTCTCGAGCCATCAATCACGCATTTCAATGCATGATGGCCCAAGAGGCCGAGTTGCACAAATCAATGGCAAATGAATGCACAAAAACACGTAAATGCCTTAACCTTTATCATGCTCAATCAAGAGGGTCGGCGACAGAGAATCGAGGCACGTTTCATCACTTCAAGTATGAAACGTCCCTCGTTCCTCTTGTTTGGACTAACATCATATCCAAACACAATGCAATGCAAGGTATGCCAAACACAATGTGAATAACAAACGTGCAAACAAAATGGCATGCTACAAACATGCAACAATGTCATGCAATGCAACTAGCATGCAACAACATGCAAACCAACTATGCGATGGTAAGGGCCATGTAATGCAATAAGCATGCAAAAATCATGGAATGCAACAAGCATGCAACAACATGCAATGCACCAAGCATGCAACAACATTATGAACATGCAACAACATGCAAATAACAACGTCATATGGACTTAAACTGAAGATGGACAGACCTCAATCACGCCAAAAACCGTGGCCAAAATGTTGAAATGAATGCACAAAAGGGGCCAAGGACACATGCTCATGTGATGGCTCCTCAACTAGGCATAAGAACACAACTCTAAAACACGATGAAGAAGTGACAAATATGGAAGTGTGACAACACTATATGCATTGAAATATCGTATGAATTAATGCCAAATCAACCAAACAATACAAGCATGGCATGCTAGCGGGCTCAAGGCTTAAAGCTAGCCAAAGGACTTACATCATAGCTATGCAATACATGAAGCATATAGCCGAGGCAACCCAAAACAGTCCTAGATCATGCCAAAATGAGTCTAAAACATGCATGGAGCATCACCAAAACAAGCTAGTATGAAGAGCATGAGGCATGAACTTGCAAGGCTAATAAGGAGTATTACACTACACCTATCAAAACCAAGCATGAGGTGACTTCAACAACAAAAATTAGAGTTATATTATGGCAAAATGAGACCAAATACACATTGATATGGCAGCTTACAAGCTTAGGCAAAATGGCATACGCAATGGCTCATTTTTAAGGCATAAAGAACCAACTCCTCAAAGCATGGAAAGAGTAACAAATGTGAGGGCATGGCAATGAAACATGCTCTGAAATCACATAATAAATGATGCCAAATCATGTGAATAGCCCAAGCAATGCATGCTAGTGGCTTGGAAACTCAAGGCTAATGAGCTAGAATAAACCATGGCTATACAAAGCAATGCATGTATGACCAAAACAATACAAATCAGACCTTAAGCATGGTAAAACATGGCTAAAAGCTTCTTGGAGTTAAGCCAAAACATGCTAGAATGATGGTTCAAACACATGATGCATGTTTGGCTAGCATGCAAGATTGCACTACAAGTATGTGAAGCATGCAAGATGCTATCAAACCAACCTTAGACAGAGGTATAGCATGGAAAAACAACACCAAAAACAAGCTGAGATATGGCCAACATATGCTAGATAAACATGCTACTTTGATGAGCCATCTATACAAGCATGCAAGACACAAGGAGAGGGGATGACCCTCTCGTATTTAAGGCCTCAAAACACACTTTCCACCACTGAAATTCCTCCGAAATTCAATGGTAGAAAGGTCAAACAGAGGCTAAAACAAAAGCCTAAACGGGTAGCCCAAAAAGAAGGCAAAACAAGGCACTCAATGAGGTAGATCACCCCCAACACCAACAAGACCTTAAACAATCATTTCAAACACATGAAAATGAAGCTTTTTACAGTTGAGAGTTAAGCCAAAATAAGCATTCAAATAAGGCTAAATAAGCAATGAACACAAAGCTTAAAAGAAGGTTAGTGACTCACCCTTGTAGAACAACTTCAAAAAGGTAACTTCAGTAACTTTCTGAGCTAAAAACCAAACTTTGAGTTCAAACAAAAACCTCAAGTACCTCAGCAACAAGAATATGGTGTTTCACTAGGTGCTTTAGTGCAAAAGTGTGAAGAAATTACACTTTTGAGCACAAACAAGTGCAAATATATATATATAGAGAGAGAGAGAGAGAGAGGAAATTGTGGAGGAGTGGTTTTTAGAAATTCTCTTCTGATCCCGGGGGGCACTAATGATTCTCTTCTAGTTACCTGAAAAGGGAATAAACACTCCGGTCGGGGTGCCGGAATTAGCACTCCGACAGGCAAGTCAGTCTCTAATCTCTGAATTGCATGTATTCTAAGTAAAGTGTAATAGTTCTCACATACCTTTTTCTGGCTGATGTTCTCTTATTTATATCCTTTCTTCCTTGGGCTTTTAAGGTCAAGCCCATCTTCAATCTGGTACTCGGCTCCTCACCCAGCCGGCGTTCTGACTGAATAGGACAGGAAGCCGAGAACATGGGTGGGAGCCGAACATTATATGATAGATCCGGCTTTCCAGATCCATTCACTCGGCTTACTTTATAACCCCCCAGTATTCGGCCCCCACAACTGCCCCCTAAACACCCCACTAACGACAGCTGGTTGGAGTGTTTGGTTTTGAACTCGAAAAGTCGAGGACGACAATCGGCGGCTGACCGCATTCCAATGCAGATATCTGAGCACACGTCTCTCGTTATCATTTCAACTTCCCGCCCCTTCGTACACTCATTTATTATGATTTAAAATTTGGACATCCTTTCAAATACATGCACTTTCAGACATCTGTTGCTGGCTTTCTTCTCAGATTTTTTCTGCAACTTTGTCCCACAACCTCCTCCGTCACTTGTAAGTTTTCTCCTTCTCCGCTCTAAATCCTTTTTCCCCGTTTGTTTCTGGTTTAGAATATACCCATAATCTGAAGAAGATGGAAAAACATTTGAAAGATCTTCTCTCTTCGGATCGAATTTCCGGCTTCCGACGCCATTTTTCCATTCCTGATGATGTCCATCTGTCTCTGGTGACAGACGGCACCCTTGATATGGAGAGGGCTGACGAAACCGCGATCGTTTTCCCCCTCTTGTCAATCGCAGAGGGTGGAGTCTGATTTCCCCTTAACCCGCTCCTTAGGGTTGTACTCCGCTATTGGGGTCTAATTCCTTCCCAACCTAATGTCAATTTCTTCAGAGTCGTAATGGGAATTGTAGCGCTAAACCATCACCTTAGCATAAACCTTGGTATTCCTGCTATTCGGCATTGTTATGCCTTGGCCAAGTCATCCGGTCGGCATGGTCGTTATTTCCTTAGGGCCAAGGACACTGACCATGAACTAGTGACTATGCTTTCCAGCTCTGGGAAGCGAGTTGACGACGTTATGGTCGTCGTCCAAGGCAACTGGGAATTCGGCGAAGGCGAGGATCACCTCGATCCTATTTCTAGACGGAGGGGCAAACTAGGTGGCCGTATAGCCTGTTGTGTTTAGTTTTCTTTTGTTATATTCGTAAAGCTTTACTTTTGGGACCTAATGGTTTCGCTTGCGTAGGAAATGATTTGAAAAGAGTTTTGACCTCGACCGACGATGGCGTTCTTTCGGAGATAAAGTTTTCTTTGAAATACTTCGGCCGTCCAAGCCTTCAGAAACAAGGGAGGGCGGCCCATATTCTGCTTCGATACGAGCCGACGTATACGACTTTTTCGGCGGCAAAAAACATCCCGATTCTGAGGGGCTCAAAGTTCCCAACGGCCCTAATTTTGACTAACTTCAAAAACTTGCGCCAAATCGGCTTCGAAGGATCGGACTTGGAACGCACAGAAGAAGTTGCCGACGAATAAGGCCAGTCCAAAGCCGAAGTAGATGAGGCTTTAAGGCTAGCATTTCAAGAAGCCGGCTTTGATTCAACCGACCCTCCGTCTTGCTCAGGTCGAGGGGAAGGTTACGACGACGTCTTTATCGGATTGGAGGATCTTCCCGACGTGTTTCCTGAGGACATGGCCAAACTGTCACTCACGCAGCTCGCCAAAAAGGCTAACGCCGAGGCCATTCATTCTAAGGCCAATTGATCTGAAGTGGCGCCCGTTGCAAAGGTTGAGCCGCCCCCGTCGGCTACGGAGGAGACAATTCGGACAGGAGATGCCGAGTTGGAAATGATTGTGTCGGAAGATGACCAGGCTGGACGACACTCGGAGAAGTGTCCTATCGACGTTCAGGCCAGGTCTGAAGAAGCGCCTGCCGACAAGCAACCGCGTTTGGAGGAGTCGGATACGGTTGTGCCCTTTGTGATTCAACCAAAGGTCAGAAATGTGCCGATGTCCTCTGACGCGTCGGCTATAAAAGACCCGGCCGTTGCGCTCAGCCTGGCTGCATTACTTTCATTGCCGTCTGATAAGGCCACCTTCCGCTTGGAGCCGGACGTCTTGTCGGTAGCGTTGGCCGCTCAATCGGCCCTTCTGGTAAAGATTTTGATCTTTTCAATGCGTATCTTTTGTTTGGATTTAACCTCCTGCTCTTGTTTTGTAGGCGGTTGGAAGGATTGCCGATCTAGGCCATCGCCAGCGTGATGCCAACGAACAAATCAGTCGTTTACAAAGCGAAGTCGAAGGGCAAAGGAGCCGTGCTGAGTTTGAGGCAATGAGGGCGAAAATGGAAGCTGCAAGGGCCGAGGCCGAGTTGGAAAGGGCCAAAAATGCGGATGAACTGAGATTGGCTACCGAGAAGAGGGCGGACGCGAGCGAAGCATCGCTCAAGCTCGCTCAAGAGGCAATCGCCAAGCTTGAGGCGGACTTGGCAGAATCAAAGACAGCGAAGGAGGCAGCCGACGTTGAAGCTTCGAAGGCGTTTGAGGCCGGGGAAGGTGCTGCCCTAAAAAATTACGTGCAAGAAGTCCCCAAATTTGAGAATCGGGGATTCAAAACGGCTGGCTCAAAGCCCTTGCTACTGCTAATGTGACATTGGCTATGCCAATTCCATACAAGCAAGTGGATGTTGAGCCGTTGGAGTCTGACTCCGAGGACTGATTTGGGCGACACTTGTTTTGGTTTCAGGATTTCAAATGTATTTTGCTGTTTTCCTTTTGGTATTGCTACAGCCATTTTCATTTCAGATTTTTTTTTTTTTTTTGCTAGGCATTTGTATGCGAACTCGTAGCATTTTGTTTGGTAGTTTTCATATGTAAAATGGCTACAATTTGTGCCCAATTTACTTAATGAAAATTCCTTTTGTACTTTGCTGTTGGTTGTGCTACACTGTGTTATTAATGAATGAATGTTTTGTGACTTTGGATAAAACGCACATTTGGATGATTAGGCAGTGTTAACTCCACAAAGTCGAATGCTTGTAGTTGATCAATTGGCATCAAGCCTAGATTCACAAATCTGCCCTTGGCCAGCCAGTGCACCAGCTTCATTAGCCGAATAGGTTTATTTTGTGGATTGGCTAAGGCCTTCATCGATCGGCATCAAGACTAGATGCTTGGCCAATCAGATTAACAAATCTGCCCTTACCCTAGCCAATGTACGAGCTCCATTAGCCGAATAGGTTTATCTCGTGCATTGGCTAAGGCATCCATCGATCGGCATCAAGACTAGATGCTTGGCCGATCAGATTAACAAATCTGCCCTTGCCCTAGCCAATGTACGAGCTCCATTAGCCGAATAGGTTTATTTCGTGGATTGGCTGGGGCATCGATTGATCGGCTTTAGGGCTGGATTAATAAATCTGCCCTTGCCCCAGCTAGTGCACCAGCTTCATTAGCCGAATAGGTTTATCTCGTGGATTGGCTAAGGCATCCATCGATCGGATCAAGACTAGATGCTTGGCCGATTAGATTAACAAATCTGCCCTTACCCTAGCCAATGTACGAGCTCCATTAGCCGAATAGGTTTATCTCGTGGATTGGCTAAGGCATCCATCGATCGGCATCAAGACTAGATGCTTGGCCGATTAGATTAACAAATCTGCTCTTGCCCTAGCCAATGTACGAGCTCCATTAGCCAAATAGGTTTGTCTCGTGGATTGGCTAAGGCATCCATCGATCGGTATCAAGACTAGATGCTTGGCCGATCAGATTAACAAATTTGCCCTTGCCCCAGCCAGGAGCTTCATTAGCCGAATAGGTTTATTCGATGGATTGGCTAAGGCATTCATCGATCGGCATCAAGACTAGATGCTTGGCCGATCAGATTAACAAATCTGCCCTTGCCCTAGCCAATGTACGAGCTCCATTGGCCGAATAGGTTTGTCTCGTGGATTGGCTAAGGCATCCATCGATCAGCATCAAGACTAGATGCTTAGCCGATCAGATTAACAAATCTGCCCTTGCCTTAGCCAGGAGCTCCATTAGCCGAATAGGTTTATTCGGTGGATTGGCTAAGGCATCCATCGATCGGCATCAAGACTAGATGCTTGGCCGATCAGATTAACAAATCTTCCCTTGCCCTAGCCATTGTACGAGCTCCATTAGCCGAATAGGTTTATCTCGTGGATTGGCTGAGGCATCAGTCGATCGGCATCAAGACAAGATGCTTGGCCGATCAGATTAACAAATCTGCCATTGCCCTAGCCAGGAGCTCCATTAGTCGAATAGGTTTATTCGGTGGATTGGCTATGGCATCCATCGATCGACATCAAGACTAGATGCTTGGCCGATCAGATTAACAAATTTGCCCCTGCCCTAGCCAATGTACGAGCTCCATTAGCCGAATAGGTTTATCTCATGGATTGGCTGAGGCATCAATCGATCGGCGTCAAGGCTAGGTGCTTGGCCGATCAGATTAACAGATCTGCCCTTGCCCCAGCCAGGAGCTCCATTAGCCGAATAGGTTTATTCGGTGGATTGGTCCGGTCGGCGTCGGTCCCTCGCGGGTTTGGAATTAATGACGTCGCCTTAGCGTCGCTGCCCACGCGAAGGATAAATGGGATAAGTTCGCGCCAGTAAGTTCACTGATTTATTGTTCAGAGTGGATTTAAACTGGACTGGGACAAGTGCGAATGTCAAACAAGTTGTTTTTTAATAGCAGAGGGGAAGGGCGAACACTAACTGAGTTAGACGCTACAATGAATCATAGCAGCGAGCCTATGCGCGCGGCAGGGAGGGCATCTAAAGAACGGGAAAGGTGTCAGCCTCCTAGTCGTCGAAGCAAATCACCTCGAAAGGAGAAACAGCAACGGGGAAGCTCCCCGCGTCCTCGACCGAGGAGTGAGCCCGATACGACGCCACGGCCGTTGAGTTTTACGGTTTTCGGGGGGAATAAACCGATGACGGAGGCGGATTCCATCATTAAAGATCCTGGTGTAGCGGTTGAGTTCGCCCGATAGATCTTTCCACCAGAGGTCCAGCAATCGATGGTCGGGCGACAAGATTTCGACGTATTTCGAGAGGGCATCCACGGTGCTGTGAAGGGGCTGTACACCGCTTATGAGATTGGCATGCGTCTGCGCGCCGCGCGAAGGGAAATAGAGAAGAAGAAAGAATGAGTACGTAGTTTGGAGATTCGCGCGGAAAAAGCCGAGCGTGAGCTCAGGGAACTTAGGAAGGCTCAAACAGTGGAGCCTCGCGCGGCAGGTCATTCTAATCCGGTTGTGGACGAAAGAGTGACCCAGCGGTTGTTAAGTCACGCAATAGCTGATAGAGAGACGGCAAGCATGTTCGCCGTGGAGAATGCAAGGAACATGGGATATGAACAAGGCTTTCATGCGGGCCGGAAGATTGGGATCGACAAAACGAAGGAGCAGCTTGCGGAAGAGGTCTGCCGATGCGAGAACCACGGGTTTAGGCACGGTTATATTAGGGCACTCCAGGCCACGGAGGCTCTCCGCGTAAGGGGTGTTGATTCGGCGCTACCGCGGTACCGACGTGATGATTTTCCCTTTTTCGCTTTTGAAGTCGAAAAAAGCGATGACGAGGGAGAAGCCGCGTAGGGGCAGACATTGTAATACGAAATCTTATGTAATTCTCGATGTACTAAAAGAAATAAATCGTTTATTTTTATTGTGATTTGAATAATAGCACATTGATTGAAATCTATATTGTGTTTAGCACTTGCATGTATGCCTTGTGTTTCAGTGTAATTGTAAACGAACTTTGTCGGCTCTAGATTCAGGCCCTGAAACATTATTTTAGTTGGCCAGTCGTACGTTAAGTATTTATTCGGCCCAGGTGGAGCCCCGAATTCGGAGACTTAATCGGCCTATAGTGACATGCACCAGTGGCACCGAATCCAGAGATTTGTTAGCCGATCTATAGTTGCCGTTCAGATAATTAGGCCATTTTGACTGGAGTCTGTGGCCAATATCGGTCGGCGTCCGTCTCTTGGATTTCAGTGTTAATGGGATCGCCTTGGGGTGAGTGCAAGGATTTAGGAATGAATCGCCTCGAATTCTGCGGGCCAATAACCTTACTGCGTTCAGACTTGATTTAAACAGTTTTGTTGCACGGGGATGGATAGGCGTAAATGTTAAATGAAGTATTCTTCAACAGCGGAGGAGAAGCTCGAACTTTGGCTGATCCTGGTACTACAATGAATCATAATGGAGATCCCACCCGTGCGAGGGGTAAGGCGTTCAAAGAACGGGGAAAACGTCAGCCTCCAAATCGAAGAAGATCACCCCGAAGGGAGAAACAGCAACGGGGAAGTTTTCTGCAACCGCGATCGAGTCATGAGGCTAATGTAGCGCCGCAACTGTTGAGTCTTACTGTTTTCATGGGGAATTCCTCTCGTCTTGGATCTTGGCCTTGACATTATCTATGACGTCAAGGCTTTCCGCCCCAAGGGTGATTCTGTTCGATATGAACATCGCGGATTTAAGCGCAAACAGATCAAAGTATGCCAAGCTGCGGATGCTTTTTGAGCAGCAGGCGCTAGTGCGGCGCTGCCGCTGTACCAACGCGACTACTTCCCCTTTTTCGCTTTTTCAAGCTGAGGGTGAGGACGAAGGCGATGCCGTATGAAAATACATATTGTAACTGTCGAACGCGGATTGCGTTTTTGTAACTACTGTTTAATTGAATGAAAAGTTTTATTTTACAAGTTTATGTTTCGTGCCAAATTTTTATGCTCTTCATTAAGCATCTTCCTTTGCATGCTGGCATGTTTTTTTTTTTGTTCGTGCGGTTGCGCCGGCTTAACTAACAACTGTTTTTAAGTGCAAATGTATTGCAACTTCTGTTTGTTTGGCCAATCGTGATATCCACGGATGCTCCGAATCTAGAGGCTTATTCGGCCAAAGACGTCATGCGCCGAGGGGCTCCAAATCCGGAGACTTTTTGGCCAATCGTGATATCCACGAAGGGCACTCCGAACCCAGAGGCTTATTCGACCCAAGACGTCATGCGCCGAGGGCTCCGAATCAGGAGACTTTTTAGCCAATCGTGATATCCACGAAGGGCGCTCCGAATCCAGAGCCTTATTCAACCCACGACATCATGCGCCGAGGGGCACCGAATCCGGAGACTTTTTGGCCAATCGTGATATCCACGAAGGGCGCTCCGAATCCGGAAGTTTATTCGGCCCAAGACGTCATGCGCCAAGGGGCTCCGAATTCGGAGACTTTTTGGCCAATCGTGATATCCATGAAGGGCGCTCCGAATCCGGAGGCTTATTCAGTCCACGACGTCATGCGCCGAGGGGCTCCGAATCCGGAGACTTTTTGGCCAATCGTGATATCCCCGAAGGGCGCTCCGAATCCAGAGGCTTATTCGGCCCACGACGTCATGCGCCAAGGGGCTTCGAATCCAGAGACTTTTTGGCCAATTGTGATATCCACGAAGGGCGCTCCGAATCCGGAGGCTTATTCGGCCCAAGACGTCATGCGCCGAGGGGCTCCGAATCCGGAGACTTTTTGGCCAATCGTGATATCCACGAAGGGCGCTCCGAATCCGGAGGCTTACTAGGCCCACGATGTCCTGCGCCGAGCGGTTCTAAATCCGGAGACTTTTTGGCCAATCGTGATATCCACGAAGGGCGCTCCGAATCTGGAGGCTTATTCGGCCCATGACGTCATGCGCCGAGCGGCTCTAAATCCGGAGACTTTTTGGCCAATTGTGATATCCACGAAGGGCGCTCCGAATCTAGAGGCTTATTCGGCCCACGACGTCATGCGCCGAGGGGCTCCAAATCCGGAGACTTTTTGGTCAATCGTGATATCCACAAAGGGCACTCCGAATCTGGAGGCTTATTCGGCCCACGATGTCATGCGCCGAGGGGCTCCGAATCCGGAGACTTTTTGGCCAATCGTGATATCCATAAAGGGCACTCCGAATCCGGAGGCTTTTATCTGAACACATTCGAACTAGATCTTGGAGAGTAAATAGCGATCCTTGTATTACAGAAAAAATGTACATGGCGAATCGTTCAAAACAAACATCATGCCCCACATGTTGGGTCAGTGATAAAACTTGCGTAAATGCGTGGAGTTCCAGGGTTGAGGCAGATTTCTTCCTGACATGTCTTTGAGTCGGTATGCCCCTACTCCTGCGATGGAATCAATCTGATAGGGGCCGTCCCAGATTGGACCCAATTTTCTATCGGCCGATTTTTTAGCTGCTGGAAGTACCTTTTTTAAGACCAACTCTCCTAGCGTGTAGCGGCGCAGCTGAACACGTTGATTATATGACTTGGCAAGTTGCTGCTGGTACCGCGCCATGGATGCAAGTGCACGATCTCTTCGTTCTTCAATCAGAATTAAATCCAAAGCTAGCATCATGTTGTTTCGGCCTGTGTCAAAAGCTTGAGTTTTCAGGGTTGGGTGGCCAATCTCCAGGGGTATAATAGCCTGGGTTCCAAAGCACAGAGCAAACGGCGTTTCCCTAGTAGATCGCTTCGGCGTAGTTCGGTGGGCCCACAGTACACTTGGCAACTCTTCGACCCATTTTCCTTTAGCATTCTCCAGCCTCTTCTTGATGCCGTTCAAGATGGATTTATTAGAGGCTTCAGCTTGACCATTGCTTTGGGGGTAAGCCAGCGTAGAAAAGTAGGGTCGGATACCATACTTGCTGCATAGCTCCCGGTAGACGCCACAATCAAACTGGGTGCCATTGTCTGAGATAAGAGCTCTCGGAATGCCAAAACGCGTTATGATATTTCTCCACACAAAGCGCTTGACATCAGAATCTCGAATATGCGTTAATGCTTCCGCTTCGACCCATTTTGTGAAGTAGTCTGTGGCGACGATCAAGTATCGCTTGTTCCCTGGGGCTCTAGGCAATGGTCCTACGATGTCAAGTCCCCACTGGGCAAACGGCCAGGGAGTGGTGATAGAGCTCAACTCTTCAGTGGGCAAATGGGTCAGCGGGGAGAACTTCTAACACTACTCACACTTTTTCACATAACCTTCCGCATCGGACCTCATTGTTGGCCAATAATACTCCTGCGTTATAGCTCTATGGGCCAAAGAACGGCCGCTAGAATGGGCGCCACAACTGCCCTCATGTATTTCGGCGAGGAGCCCTTCGACTTTGTCAAGGTGCACACATTCCAAATACGGACTAGAGAGGGATTTTTTCTAAAGCCTTCCTTGCGGATCTAGATAGTATCGCAGGGCTTTGTTTCGGAGCTTGTGTGCTTCTTTCTTGTTCTCTGGGAGCTGTTCGGAAGATAGGAATGCAGCTATGGGATCCATCCAACTCGGTCCAGACTCTATAACATTAACCTAAACTTCCTCCGAAAGGCCGATGCTCGGCTCCGGGATGAAGCCTACTTCGATGGTTCGTTTGATCTCTGAGTTAATGGCGGAGGCTACACAGGTAAGGGCATCCGTATGTGTGTTATGATCACGTGTTATCTGGTTCAATTCATGATGGTCGAACTTTGCTAGCAAAGAGCTGGCCGTTTTCATGTAGGCTGTCGTACAGTCGTTTCTTGCCGCATACTCTCCCTTTAGCTAATTAATCACTAATTTTGAATCGCAGAATACCAGTAATCGCCGAGCACCTAGAAGATGTGCGTTCCACAAACCGGCTAGAAGCGCTTCTGTAGACGTGCCCTTGGGCTTCACTCTACAGTTCGGACTCCCTTTTGTGTTACGGTTCTTAATCTGAACCAAAGAGTCCAACTCTGGCAAATCGTTTGAGAAAACAGATTTTGAAAAGAAGTGCCAAACATGGACTGCTTTGCCAGATACAGAGTCGCCACCTAAATATTTTTAAAATGGGAAATTTAGGAAACCCTGACTCGGTGCCGAAGGCCACGTGTCCGTCATCACCAAATGTCCTTGGCTCGGGAGCTTGGGTACGATCGGGAAGGTCAGCTATGAGCACCCTTTCGCCCAGTCCGAAGACCGGCCTCTACTAACCGTGATATCCGATTTTGAAAAATTATGCGTTCTTATCCCAATTATTAGCCTAGAATTACTATGTTATGCGCACAGCAAACAAGTATAGACTAGATTGCCTAATTCGGAAATAATCATTGCATATCCGTTTGTTTTGAAAGCGTTTCGGGTTTTGCTACTCGTAAGTAGGCTAAAATACGGATTTCAATGAGTTTTCCAACTCAAGCAATCCAACCTCCACCCACAGGCATTCAAACAGTTTATCACATAAGCAACTAGCCGCATGGTAGATATGCTGTCATGTTAACATTCACATGCATGCGAGATGCTAAAGCATAAATACTTACATAGTACTCCAAGCCAAAACAGAACCTTATCAGAAATCCATGCATGGACCTAAGCATACTGAAATGTCTAATGCAACACATGTAAAGTTGTAATCTAGGCAGGCTCGGCTATCCTAGACATGGCATGTGAAATGCTACAACTATCACGTATTCAATTTGGAATTGAAAGTGCGATGCAGTTTGTATGATGTACCGAGCCTGGTGCATGTTTAGACAAATGCATGGATGCACGCATGCGTTGCATAAGGTATGCTAATTTCAAATATGCCCTAATCTACCATCGTAAGCAGGTAAATAAAAGGGAAGAAAGAAATGGGGATTGGAAGACATACACCCACTCACACACACTTATTACAATTATGCCCTCACTCGGGGGGACCAAATAAATAATACAGTCCGAAATGAAAGAATAATACAGTCCGAAATATACAGTCCGAATAATATACAAATTCCTAATTAATTAACAAATTAACTAAGAAAAACTGTAAACTGGCATGCAAGCAGGGGCTGCCTCACTTCCGTGAATGATGTATGCTGGGCTGCCTTTTCGGAAATCCACTGGGATGCCCAATTTAGCCTCTGTTTGCAATGTTTCTCGAAATGCGCGCCAGACTCCGAAAAGTTGCTGATTCTCATTTTACTGCAACAGAGAGCAGGAAAGGGGCATAGCAATGTATTTCACAAATATATGCATGCCTCGATCCTCGTGCCACCAATCACGCATATCGATGCATGATGGCCGATGAGTCGGATTGCACAACTCATATGGGATGAATGCAGATGAATGCTACAACAAAACCTAACTCCATCATGGATAATCCGGAGTGTCGGTGACTTGGGAATTGAGACCCGTTCCGTCACTCGGAGTACGGAACGTACCTCGTTTCCCGTGCCCGGGCTAACTCCTATCCCGAACACGATGCAATATGCATGATATGCATGAATGCAACTAAAATAATCCTAGCATGCACAATGCTATGAAATGAGATGCCTCGAAATGCGTGCACGCGGGCACGCAAACTGAGGCGATGATCCCAAGGCATGAAATGGCATGAAATATGACAAAATGAGACTAAAATGAGATGTCTCGAAATGCGTGCCCACGGGCAGCAAACGCGAGAAAATGGCATACGGAATGCAATGAAGCTAAAATGATATGCAAAATGCAAAATGGACTTACACTAACATGAGTGAGCCTCAAACTCACATAAGAGGCCGTCGGATGAAAATAAAGTGCCTCGAAATGCGTGCACACGGGCACGCAAACCGAGGCGATGACATAACGCAATGTGATAAGACTAAAATGGCATATAGAATTCAGAATGGACTTATACCAACATGAGAGCCTCAGCCACACTCACATAAGAGGCCGTCGGATGAAAATGAAGTGCCTCGAAATGCGTGCACACGGGCACGCAAACCGAGGCAATGGCGTAAGGCATGAAATGGGCATGAAATGATATGCAAGCATGCAAATGAATTTCAGCACTCACAAATGATGCAAACAGTCCGAAGGCGGGAAATGACACCAAATGCACGGGATGGTCCCGAAATGCGATATTAAGCACCCGAAATGGCCTACAGCCATACTAAAATGCGTAATTGGTACATGACATGCAAAACAGTAGCAAGGCAGCCCCAAAATAGCACTTTTCAGTCTAGAACAAGGCCAAAGTGCAGCAAAGATAGGGCAACAAGCATGCAAAAATACGGACCAAGAGAGGGGTATTGAAACAAGTGATACATGCGATGCCCAAATGAAAATTACCCTTCTACAACACTGATTAGGGACTAAAAATATGCATTTACAGTAGATGACATCCCCCAACTCAGTATGAAACATGATAAAATGCTATGCAAGATTGAGGATATACAAGGCTATAAATGAGGTACCAACATTCATCAAACCAGAAAAGACTTAATAATATGTCAAGAAGGTCAAAATATGACTCTTTCCAGTTCTGATGATGGCCGAAAACAGAATCTAGATAAGCTTAAAAAAGCATGCAAGAAGGGGTCCAAAGAGGGGTTTAGAGAAGTATAACATGGAGACCCAAAGGTTGGTCCCTTCTACAATGTTGTAGAGGACACAAAATAAGCTTACTCACAGTTCATTACATGCTCCAAAACAGACTACATGTAGGTCAACAAATCATGCAATTTTACGGTAAATATGAAAGATTATGAAGCAAGTGCATTATAGAGGACCCAAATAGGGTTGAGCCTTCTAATGTTGAAGAGGGGCTCAAAATATGCCCTCACAGTTTACATTGTGCTCGGAAACAGATCACACATAGGCTAGAAAAAGCATGCAAGATATTGACATACAAGATGTTATTGAAGCAAGTACAAGATGGAGGGCTCAAAACAGGGTTGAGCCTTGATCAACATGGAGAATGGCTCAAAATAGACCTAGTTTCAGTTAAGTCGGAGCCCAAAACAGTAAGCAAGTAGGCTTAAGAAAAGAGGCAAGAAAGTGTTACAAAAGAGGGAAATGAGAACTTACCCTTGAAGACCACTCTTTCTTTGCTTCTTGGCTTGAGAAATGTTGCTTCTAAGCCCCTAAGAACCTCTCCTTGTTGTTGGAAATGGAGTGGTGATGGTGGTGCTTGATGATGATCAAGAAATGGCCAAGGATTTGAGAGGTTTTGAACTTGGAAGTGTAGAGAGAGAGGGATGTTTTAGAGTGAGAAGCTCCAAAACTTGCTTAGGAAGTTCTAACCCTTTTTGCCATATATGATATAAGGCTCTATATATATCAAAATAAGAGCTTTTTGGTCGAAATATCCCACTTGAATATCTGCCACAGTGTATTGATAAATATCTGTCAAAAGCTGAGTTCTGGACACTTTTGCCGGCGGCAGTCTTTTTGTGCCGGTCGGCAGCCGGTAAGGTCAAAGTGCCGGTGGAAGTCCAGATTGAATCCCCGGAAGTTAGCTTTCCAATGGCGCAAACCTTGCATTAAAATTTCCTGTAGAAAAGTTATGCCAGTTTCCGTAAAGCCGCGCAGATTCAGTCTAACCGGGCTTCAACACCATATCTCCTCCCCTCAAATCTGGACTTAGGAGATTCTTGAGTGCAAAATGAAGCCCGGAAGTAAGCTTCCAATGTGGTGGCCTCATATTTTAATTCCTCTTGTGCAAAGAGTTACGCCCGTTTCGGTGAAGCGCGCAGACTTTTCTCCTTCCCGGATTCATGCTGAACACTCCCAAACTAGTTTTTCCCTCTTCTCCTCTTTTCTTCAACTTCAAACCCTAAGTAAGGTGTTTTGAAGATTTTTCAAAGATTTCATCTCTCTTTCATTCATCTCCCTTTGTCCTTGCTCGGTTTACCGAAAAGCGCAACATTTACTGAAATGCGAGCGTCGGAACATCGTGGGAATTTTCTTTCAAAAATGTTTTGAAAGAGAGGGTTTTAAGGTCTAAAAACCATCCAAAATAATTGTGGTTCAAAACGGGTGTGACGTTGAGATTTGCCTCTCTCCTTGCTGAAGAAATTGAACATGTGCCCTGCACACCTTTCTCCAACAAGTAAACCATCAGTAACGCCCAAGTCTCGGGGGCGGTCAAAAATGGGGTGTCTACAGCTTCGTATTCAGCTTCGTTATTTGATGCTTCGAAGCCGAGCTTGACATCTTGTTTAATTATTGCACTGTCTGGGGCCATGATCACGACCCCAGCTCCGCTGCCCCGCTGGTTGGATGATCCATCACAGTACAACTGCCAGATGTCCCCAACATAAATTCTCCAGTTCGGCTTATTCGGCTGAAGCTCCAGTAGGCTTTCATCGGGTCTGAAATCGGCAAGACCCTCCGTGAATTCGGCTATGAAGTCAGCTAGCACTTGTCCCTTGATTGAGATTCTTGGTAGGAACTGAATGTCATACTGGCCGAGTTCAAGAGCCCACTTTGAGACATGTCCTGATGCTTCTACATTTCGTAGTACTGATCGGAGGGGATAATCTGTTAACACCCGAATGCTGTGTCCTTGGAAATAATGCATCAGCTTTCTTGCCGCCATGACTAGGGCTAAGATGAGTTTTTCCAGCGGAAGGTAGCGTGTCTCGGCGTCAACCATTGCCTTGCTTACATAGTAGACTGGCCGCTGCTCGCCCAACTCTTCCTTTATAAGTACGGCACTGACGGCCTTGTCAGAAACTGCTAAATACAGGATGAGCGGATCGCCGGCAGCAGGTGTTGTTAATAGTGGTACCAAGCGGAGGTAAGTCTTGAGGCCGTTGAAGGCGGCTTCGCATTCGGCCGACCATTCGAAAGCTTTGCCCTGCCGTAGGGTGTGGAAGAATTGTTGGCAGCGATCCGTAGACCTACTGATGAACCTGTTGAGTGCAGCAGCCATCCCCATCAGCTTTTGAACCTCTTTTACTGAACGAGGGGAGCTGAGTTCCAGAATTGCTGTGATTTGCCGCGGGTTGGCCTCGATTCCCCGGTGGTTGACAATGTAACCCAAGAACTTGCCGGAGCCGATCCCGAACGCACATTTGGAAGCATTCAGCTTCATTTTGTATTTGCGTAGGATACCGAACGTTTCTTCTAGATCGGCTAGATGGGATTGCTTTTCTCTGGATTTGACTACTATGTCATCAATGTACACTTCCATAGTGCGGCCAAGTTGCTCCTTGAACATAGCCGTGACCAATCTCTGGTAAGTTGCCCCTGCATTCTCCAACCCAAAAGGCATTACCTTATAGCAGTAGGTTCCTCTTGGGGTGAGGAATGCCGCTTTTTCTTGGTCCTCAGGATCCATGGCAATCTGATGTTAGCCTCTATAGGCGTCGAGAAAACTCATACGCTGATGGCGTGCCGTTGCATTTAAAAGTTAGTCAATTCTTGGTAGGGGAAAACAATCCTTGGGGCAGGCTTTGTTTAGATCTGTAAAATCGACGCACACTCGCCAGGCCCCATTTTTCTTCTTAACAACCACTGTATTAGAGAGCCATGTAGGGTAGGTCACTTCCCTGATTGCTCCGGCTTCAAGCAGCCTGTCAACTTCTTTCACGACGGCGGTAGTGTGCTTTGCGGCTGACCGCCGGCTTTTCTGAATGATCGGCTTACACTTAGGGTCAACATTCAAATGGTGCTGCGAAATAGACGGATCGATACCCGGCATCTCAAATGGACTCCACGCGAAGATATCAAGGTTGCTGAGTAGGAAAGCGACTAGCTTCTGTCTATCAGCCTGATTCAGGGATGCGCCGACCAAGAAGAATCTATCCAGGCCGCCATCGATTTCAACTCGGTCTAAGTCCTCTGTGGCCTTTTCATTTGGGAGCCATCCAACATCGTCGAGGCTCTCGAGATCTGGCACCTCAATAGAATTCACCTGCAGCTCCTTAGGTGTTTGTTGAGCAAGGAGATAACATGCCTGTGCTGATTTCTGGGAGCTACGGATCTGCTCAATTCCGCGCTCCGTCAAGAAGCGTAGCAGCTGATGATACGTACTCGGCACGGCCCGCATTGTGTGCAACCAAGTCCGCCCCACAATCAGATTGTACGGCGAGGGCAACTTGACGACCAAGAATTCAACATTCACGGTTCGAGAACCCGCTCAAACGGGTAGTGTGATTTTCCCCAACGGGTACTCTGGGTTGGAGTTGAAGCCGAATAGTGGATAAGGAGCCGGAGAGAGATCCGATTCGGAGAAGCCGAGTTTGGTGAATGTCTTGTAGTACATGACCTCCGATGTGCTCCCTGGATCAATGAGTACGCGCTCAATTGTGAATCGGTTTACGCGCAACTCAATCACCAAGGGATCAATGTGGGGCAGTGTCACTTCGACCAAATCGGAATCATCAAAAGTAATCCCTGTGGCTTCGTGGGGCCGTTTTGCCGGAGTGAGCTGATCTTGAGGGTTGGGATTCGACTGAATCGTATGCACCGCCGATGACATTGGCAGGCTGTATATCATGTGGATCACGCCGAGCGGTGGTGAATCCTGTCTAAGGGCTATTGCTTTGGTTGGGTTATTTTTTCGAGTGTACTGCTGCAGGCGGCCATCTTGTACCAATTCCTCCAAGTGGTCCTTCAGTGCATAACAACTCTCAGTATCATGGCCATGGACTTTGTGATACTCACAACGCCTATCCCGTCTTCTCGTGTCTGGAGGTCCTACCATCTTTGACGGCCACTTGAAGAATGGGAGATGTTGAATCTTAGTCATAACCGCACTGATCGGCTCTGTCAACTCTGTGTATTTCTTGTCAGCGCGCCTCGTGCGCCTGCTGTCAACTTGCAGTTGTTCATTTTCTCGGTGAGAGCAGTGGTCACTCGATCGGCGGGAATCCCGTTTCCTATCTCGTTTTGCCTGATGCCGTGGTTCAGGGCTCTGCGGTGCTACGGAATTTATCGGTTGGGCAATCTCAGCAGAAACCGTCTTGTCGGGCAAACTTCCGGCCTTAACTCTCAAGGCATCATCTTCGACCTTGCAGTACTCTTCAACTTTCTTCATTAATGACCAGACTGTTTTGGGGGACCGTCTGGTTAAAGAGCTGCGGAGGGCACTGTCGGGATGCAGCCCCATCTTGAAGGCGGTGATGGCCATAGAGTCATTGCAGGCGTCGTCTACCAGGTTAAAGCATTCCCAGTACCGCGCCGAATACGCACGAAGGGTCTCGCCCGGTTGAATCTGCATTGCCCAGTGGGAATCGGCTTGCTTTGGCTGAACCTCATTTGTTATGAATCTTGCTCTGAAGGATTTTTGGAGTTGGTGGAAACTTTTGATCGAAGCCGGCTCCAGTTTGTAATACCATCTGACAGCTAGTGGTCCCAAACTGCTCGGAAATATTCTGCGCATCAAAGCCTCGTCATCTGCATGTAGTGTCATGGCTTTCTTGTAATGGCGGATGTGATCGGTGGGGTCCGATTTACCATCGTACAAGGTGAATGATGGTGCTTTGAATTTTTTGGGTAGTGCTGTCTTCGCAATCCGACGTACGAAAGGATCGTCTCTATCTTCGTCCGAACTGTCTCTTCTTTGCTTTCGCCTTATATAGGGACTCTCTTCAGAAGAACTGGAGGTGTCGGATCGTCCCTTCTTCTTGGGCTCCGGGGATAATGAGTCGGAGCTGCTGTCAGTGTCTTGTTGTCGGGCTCGAGATCGTCGAACACCTGTTCGCATTGGTCGTTCCGGGATTTGGTGTACGGCTTGTTTGGACTTCGCCACCTCTAAGGCCAGATCCTGACGGAGACGTTCATTCTCTGCGATCATGTTCTCTAACCGCTGTTCGTTTTGCTTTGCTTGTTCTATGATTGCTTGCATTGCTTCGCGCTCTGGGTTCGAAGGTGAGGCGAAGTTCAAAGGGCGTCTTACGGCGATGGTCTCTGGTCCAAGCATGTTTTCTGGAGTGAGCTCGTCTCTCTGCGTGATTTCATCAGTAACTATCAGAGGATCCTCTGTTACGCCCGCCATGAATGTGTTTGAGTATTCCCACAGACAGCGCCAATTGTGGAGGAGTGGTTTTTAGGAATACTCTTCTGATCCTGGGGGGCGCTAATGATCCTCTTCTGGTTACCTGAAAAGGGAATAAACACTCCGGTCGGGGTGCCGGAATTAGCACTCCGACGGGCAGGTCAGTCTATAATCTCTGAATTGCTTGTATTCTAAGTAAAGTGTAATAGTTCTCACATACCTCTTTCTGGCTGATGTTCTCTTATTTATATCCTTTCTTCCTTGGGCTTTTAAGGTCGGGCCCATCTTCAATCTGGTACTCGGCTCCTCGCCCAGTCGGCGTTCTGACTGAATAGGACAGGAAGCCGAGAACATGGGTGGGAGCCGAACATTATATGATAGATCCGGCTTTCCAGATCCATTCACTCAGCTTACTTTATAACCCCCCAGTATTCGCCCCACAGAAATATAGAGAGAGTGATATATATCTTCTATATCAAGATTTCAGAACCTCTGGAAAGGGAGAGGGGCCTCATTTCTTATAGAAAAACAAATCTCAAGCTTGTTGAGCAAGCTTGAGTCTTGATTCAATCCCTCCATACACGTGTATGGAGGATGAAATATGTGCTCACCAGCTGTCACAGCTGGCACAAAAATATCTGCAAAAGTAAGTAAAAAGGTCTCGGCCAAAAGATATGGCCAATCGACCAAAAAGAGTGCCGATCGGCCAAAAAGAGTGCCAATCGGCCACCACCAATGGCCGATGGCAAGAAGACAAGGCCGATAAGCATAAGGCTTGGCTGATGGGTTGTAGGGATGGCCAACAAGCCACCCTCTTCCCTCAGAAGCAAAACCACAAGTCCTTGGTTCACAACCAAGCACAAAACAGACAAGTTGAGAGATCCTAAGGCAAGGCGCGCAGCCGAGACCTTCGAGAACTCAAAACAAACACGAGCATAGATGATCATCGAGTGTTCAAATGATGACGTCCAAGTCTTGAGGACGGTCAAAAATGGATGTCTACACCATGGTGAATTCAAAATCATTTCACAAAACCAAAGCTCAAAAGCTTGTCAATTATACAAAAGCAAACTTGAAATGTTGAAAATATAACTTGCATGTAATGGTATGAGTTTTAACCTTCCAAAACATAATCAAATGAGGTAGAAACATGTGAAATGTGATGAACTTCCAAAATCAAGCCATGATCAATGCATGCATGTGAGACTTCCTCAAAATCAAGCTCTAAATGCAAAAGAATTTGCATGCAAGTATGATTATCTTCTTAATTCTTCTTCCTAAGCTTAATTCTTCGCTTAATTAACTAACTCTCTTGAATTCATGCATTAAAGACTACAAATATACAACTAAAGGAGTGAATTTCTCCCTCAAGCCTTGAATTCTCAAGTGTGTGGGCTTAATTTCCCAAGTTCTCCCCAAATCCTTCTCTTTTCTAGTAATTCCTTCCCTTTCCTAGCTTTGATCTCAACTCCTTCCTTCTCTTGCTCTCTCTCATGTTTTGTTGCCTCAAGGATGATAAAATGGGAGTGTATAGTCGAGTGGCTTGACTCATATAAGCCTTATTTAGGCTTGTTTAATGAAGCTTAACTAATCTTGGCTTATTCTAACCAAATGAGTATTAATTATTCTAATTTAATTGTTCCGAATTGAATTTCAATTAAACCTACCATAAAATTCTAAAAATTCTAATTAACACATAAATCAAGTCAATTTCTAAATCGGATGCTGATAAGGCCTTCAATTCGCAAACTGAAACAAAAACATGAATAGATCTTTCTACGTTAAAAAGATATAAACACACATAAGGCAACATATGACACAAAATTTCATTTTAATTACTTGTTAGGCATAATTAAGCATATATTAACGTTAATCATGGGTCGGAGTTGTTACAATATTCCACTGAAAGCACTATTATAACTTTTATGCACTTTCTCATTGGTCACTTAAAATATGCATTTCAAAATCATATAAGCAATTTAACAAGGAAAATGTGGTGATTGATTTTCTTATTTATAGTCTCTCCCTCGTCTCTTTCTCTCTTCCTCTCTCTGTGGAAAAAACTAGAGAAACATCTAGATCACAACCATCGCACTATTATAACTATTATGCCCTTGCTCATCGGTCACTTAAAATCTGCGTTTCAAAATCATATAAGCAATTTAACAAGGAAGATGTCATGATTGATTTTCTTATTTATAGTCTCTCTCTCTCTCTCTCTCTCTCTCTCTCTCTCTCTCTGGAAAAAAGCCAGAGGAATGTCTAGATCACAACCATCGCACTAGTATAATTATTATGCCCTAGTTCATCAGTCACTTAAAATCTGCGTTTCAAAATCATATAAGCAATTTAACAAGGAAGATGCCGTGATTGATTTTTTTATTTCTCTCTCGTCTCTTTCTCTCTCTCTGTGGAAAAAAACCAGAGGAATGTCTAGATCACAACCATCGCACTATTATAACTATTATGCCCTTGCTCATCGGTCACTTAAAATCTGCGTTTCAAAATCATATAAGCAATTTAACAAGGAAGATGTCGTGATTGATTTTCTTATTTATAGTCTCTCTTGTCTCTTTCTCTCTCTCTGTGGAAAAAAACCAAAGGAATGTCTAGATCACAACCATCGCACTATTATAACTATTATGCCCTTGCTCATCGGTCACTTAAAATCTACGTTTCAAAATCATATAAGCAATTTAACAAGGAAGATGTCGTGATTGATTTTCTTATTTGTAATCTCTCTCTTGTCTCATTCTCTCTCTCTTTAGAAAAAAATCAGAGGAATGTCTAGATTACAACCATCGCCATCACAAAGACCAACACCTCTCTGTTCTTTGTCTCTCACCATTTGTCCATTGCGCAAATTGTGCAAAATTTTAATATAATAAGAATTTATCAGTCAATTTGTGAGACGACTCTTTTTTGGTGTATTTATTTATTTTTTAAGCATATTTATTTATTTATTAAAAAAGGTGTAAAATACCTACAGTACACTTTACAGGCAATCTCATTTTGCATCCTCACTTGTTAATTGAGTCAGTCAAAGTCTTACCTTTGCTCAAGTATCAATGTGAACCCGCTTACTTGATCTGCTAAGAAAATTGATAAAAATTGAAACGAATCAATGTAAAAATTAGACAGGATTATTTTCTGTCAATTTTTGTAATAGATTTGGTTGACGGTTAGCATTGACCCAGGATTAAAAGTGAATTATGTCTAAAAAAGAGGGTTCCGAAATAATTTCAATATTAAAGTTATGTTTGGTTAATTATTTAAGTTTATAAGTTATGTTTAGTTTATTAAAATAAGGATAAATTACAAATACACCCCTGAGGTTTGTTTAAAATACGAATTGCCCTCTGCGGTTTGAAAAATTACAAATACCTTTTTGTCAAAATTTTTTATCTAACAGAATTAACTGAAAAAATAAAATTTCTATCTGTTCTCTTATACAATAATAAAATTATCTAAATTATCAATTGAAATAAAATTTTAACATCATTAAAAACTGTTAATTAACTTGATAATTTATTAACAAAAGGACTTATTTGTTATGAAATTAGAAACCTTAGAAAGCATATTGTAATTTCTAAAACTACAGAGAGTAATTCATAATTTAAATAAACCTCAAGAAATGTGTTTGTAATTCACCCTTAAAATAAAGTTGAGTAGAGTAGTCATTTCATCATAGTGTCCACTTTCACATTTTTTTGTTTTGTTTTGAACATGGTCCATTTTCACGTTTGATTTACTAAAAATTATTACAAACGAAATCATCATTCACCATTATAAAAGAATGGTAATTTTATAAATAAAGGAATGACCAGTTTATTCAATTCAATTTTAGTGAAACACTACATTATGGTATTACTAGTTTAAAATTGAAGGTTTAAACACTCAATTGAATTGGTGAATTATTTAAAAATAATGAATGGTTGTTTGCCAAATATTTAATTATTTATAGAATATTGTTTAACTATACGAGTTACAATTGCTTTTGAAGAAATGTGTTTTTTTTTTTTTTTTTTGAAGTTAATCAAATTTTACAATTTAATTTACTATGTCAGGAAAAAGTGTGAATAAATTAATATTGTTAACAATCTAAAATGTTCAAAATTTATCTCAATAGTTATGTGTACCATATGCAACAAATTTATAGAAGGTACAAGTAAAAAAAAAATAAAATTGAATTTTGTTACTATTTTATCAACATCTATATTAAAATTTGTATGAAAGTAGGGTCTCATATTCTGCGTTCGCCTTAGACCTCCAAAACACAACTATTTCGTAGAATAAGCCATGAATAAGAGGTAAAAGCATTCTCACAAACGGCCAAGACATAAATAAGGTAATAAAAATAGTTTTGATAAATTTATATAAGCTACGTTAATTTTATATTTTGAAATAATATCATTTTATTTAAAAATTCAAACATTAATACCATTTGGAAGGGGATTCTTTTTCCATTGTGCTTGATATTTGGCCTAGCATAGACTGGGTGGAAGCCCTTGCGGCTGCGAAAGCAATGCATTTCGTAAAGGACATTGGGTTTACTGATATTCATTTGGAAGAGGACTCTTTCTCCATTGTTAAGGCTGTTGAGGGGAGCAAGTATCTGTTGTTAAATTTATACTCTAAGCACATAATTACCAAAAATAAATAAATAAAAGAACTTTCAAAGCTTTGTTTTAACATTATTTACCATGAGAGACCAAACATGATTGTCAACATGACAAGATTTGGCCTTGAATATATTGACAAAGTCCACTAGTAGGCTAATAATTTTATGACTAGTGAAATTTAATGAATTTAAATTTTAAAATTTGTGCACAAACAAAAGAGAGTGAAATTCTTGGCAAATTGGGATTATGAGCGTTGCTTTGTTTCAGTTAGATTAAAATATTTTTAGCTAAGTTATTATAATCATGCTAATATTCTATTTCAAGTTGCTCTGTGAGAGGGTAATTTGTATCGTAATAGTGGGCCGAACTAAATTGGCATGGGCCTAGTTTTGGGCTGGGAAAAAGTCTGGTCGACTTGATGAGTTTGGGCTGCACAATCGGCATTGGACTGGGCAAATGACGAGTGAAGGCTAACTAGGCAAACGATGCAAGAATGTCAACTGAACAACCGGAACTTGTTTATTGACTGGGTTGACAAGACCGTTATGACTTTGACTGGGCTAGGTCTTCAACCGGAATGAAGAATTCAATGGATGGTTGAACTGCGCAAACTTAGCATGTTCTTGATGCTAGGTTTTAGCTCGATGGTCTTATTTGAAGTTAGTAAGACAACAAATGTAGTTACGTAGTTGACGTGCAACTGGGCTACAGATTTGTTAAACTCGGTTGCCGACCTGAGACTTAGGCTGTTTTACTTGGCTTTGGTGATAAGGGTGTTAAAGGGTAAGCTTTATCCTTTAGGAAGGTAATCCTAGCAGAAGATAATCCTAGCGGGATTCTAGGAAAGGGAATTATTTTCCTACTAGGAGTCTACCATGCGGAATATATAAAAACTCAGAGACAATCTAAAACACAACTTTACTCGTTAAATACTTTAGAACTTTTCCGTATTGATCCTGTGAACTGACTTAGACATCGGAAGGGTTTTTTAGCACACACCTGCCAGGTAGCTCACCGAAGTTGTTTCGTAGGCTATATGATGCCATTTGAAGAGATTTAAGCTTGATCATAAGGAGTACGCGTGCCAAATATTTTTCATGCTCGTACACTCTATTATGTGTTAATAGACCTATTCTAGAAGTGCATGCTCCACTTTTTGTATACTTCAAATAGGGAGATCAGGGGGTCAATTTTTGCTAAGACAATCATTTATTATTTGTTTTTGTTTGTTTAGCTAGTTGTTTCTCCCCATTGTAGGACTCATTGTTAAGTTTATAGGGTTGGACTTATTAATTGTAGATTTAGTTGGTTATTGCTTCTGATTGTCGGATTAACATAATAGAGTTGTTGATTGTGGATTTATAAGTTATGAGTAGATATAATTTTAATGCTAATTGTAATATTAGATCTTACCCAATAATAATAATAATAATAATAATAATAATAATAATAATGTTTAGTTTAGGGTTAATTTCACTTTTCATCCTTATAGTTTGATTCAAATTTTACTTTAGTTTTTATAGTTTCTCCAATCCACCAATCTGGCGGATGGATGGATTTGAGATTCATTTGGCCGCAACCGAACCGCCAAACCGCGAGCACCCCTAGTAATTTATAAGACTTTGTGTTTTCAGTTTGTTTAAATATTCTGTTTGTGTTTTCAATTAAAAAAGATTTAAATATTCCGTTGAAAAAAAGTTTTCAACTTGAATATCTTTTTTGAATTGAAAGAAATAAACGTATTATTTATCTATATTTTTTGGTTTTTAAATCTATCTCTAAAAATAATAAATAGAAAATATGATATATGCTGGTTGATTTTTGTTTTTAAAAACATATAGTTGTAACAATACAGAGACATACAATCTCTACTATGCTCTGTTCATGGTTTTGGTGGTTTGAATTGTTTTTATATTTTAAGAACCACAGATTGTAATACTTTATGTGGATGAGGCATGCTGTGATTGTAGTATGTGGATGAGACATGCAGTGATTGTAATATTCTAAAATTTTAAACTTTCTTGCTTTGAATGAGGGCAGCATGATTATAATATTTTTTTAAGTCATTGACTGTAATACTTTCTTCTTCTTATTTATTTATTTATTTTTTTTTTTTTGAGGAAGTGCACAAGTTGAATTATGTTGAAAATTTATAAAAATTTTAAACCGCCAAACCGATTCGCATCAATCCGCTTAATCCACATCCGCCGGATTGGCGGATGGATGCAGATTGATTTTCTCCAATCCGCCAATCTGGCGGACAGATGGCGGATTGGAGGTTCTGTGGCCGCAACCGACCCGCGCCCACCCCTAGCTGAAAGGAGCTGGAAGGAAGCTTCAAAAAGTCAGGAATGGGGGCTGCCAACCGGCCAGCTGTAAGAAGAAACGACTGCCAACCCGACTGTTCACACCTCTCAGCTTTGTGTATAAATTAAGAGGGAGAGGGAAGCTAATTTGTATTAGAAACTTGAGAGGGAGAGAGAGAAAGAGAGAGAGAGAGAGCTATGAGTTAAGAGAGAATTCTTCTCCTCTACCATTTTTGTAATTGCTCTGTTTTAGTGAAAACTTGATTTCTACTCCATAGACGTAGGCATTCTGCCGAATCACATAAATTATGTATTATCTGTGTGTGTGACAGAGAGAGATTGAGTTTGGGGTGTTCATAATCCTAATAAGTGGTATCAGAGCCTCATTAGTTGATTTTTCAGTGAAGTAGGGGGCATTTGTCAAAATTGCCCAGATTTCAAAGTGGTCGAAATCCACTTTTGATCACACCAGGTTGAAGCTCTCGAGAGACGAGCACACAAGAAAAAGCCGCGAAGGAAAAGAACGCTAGAGGATAGCACGCGTGCCACGTACCGGTGACGCTGTGCCCATGTGCCTACGGCTAAGACAATGCGTACCACGCGTCGTCCCCAGGGGACAACCAAAGTTGATGTCATTCTGATGACGTCACCTGGCTAACGTCATCCTACTCCAACCCACGTCGACTCGCTCCAACCCGCGTTGATCGAGTTGCTTACCGTGCCGTCGACCAAGCCGTGCCACAATCCGCCAAGTCACGCCGCTAACGTCAGCCTGATGCCAGCTGAATCAGAGAAATTATCCAGTGCTTCTCAGCTGCTTCGGATTTCTCCAATCTAATCCGTTCAACTTGTTTTGGCTAGACTTGAGCCATTTGGAATTGATTTTGGCGATCCAATAGTGCTTTCCAACTATTTGGAATATTCCGGGCACATGCGTATGGTCGAATTTTGCAAATTAAATTTCAAAATTTGCATATTTTTATTTGGCATTTTGAAGTCCCTTTCTAGTTATTTTGACCAGTCTAGACTCAACGGTGAAGTTCGATTTTTCTAACAGAGATAATTTCTGTAGAGAAAATTTTTAATTGAGGAATCAACGTCAACTTCGAGATCCATGATCAAGCTAAATGCTTTCAACTATGCAATTTGGAAGCCTAGAATAGAGGATGTTCTGTACTGCCGAGATTTGTTTGACCCCACTGAGCTTGGAGAAGTCAAACCAGTAGAAGAGAAGGATGATGACTGGAAGAAGAAGAACCGGAAGACTGTTAGTCAGATCAGACAATGGATTGACCACAGTGTGTTCAATCATGTCGCCCAGGAGACAGATGTCCACGCCCTCTAGATAAAGTTAGAAAGCATGTACCAGTAAAAGACCGTCTGGAATAAAGCCTTGGTGATGAGAAGGCTTGTAAACCTAAAGTTGAAGAATGGTGTGTCTATCACCGTACACACCAGTGAATTCCAAAATCTGGTGAATCAGCTTGCAATCATCAAGATACACTTAGACGATGAAATGCAAGCCCTACTACTACTTAGTTCCTTACTTGACATCTGGGAGATGTTGGTGGTTTCTCTCAGGAACTATGCACCAAAAGGGAAACTGACCATGAGCATGGTCACCAATGCCATATTCAATGAAGAGACGGGGAAGAAAGACATGGGGGGTAATCAGTCCCATGCTCTTGTCACAAAAGATAGAGGTAGAGATAGAAGTAGAGGAAAAGGCAGAGGAAGAAGTATGAACAGAAGCAGATGGAACAACAGTAGTAAATCTAGAGACAACAAAGGTCAAGGAAACTCCAACTTTACTTGCTTTCAATGTGGCCAGGAGGGTCATATAAAGTGAAACTGCCTAAGCCGGAAAGATAAAGGCCAAAGCAGTAAATCAAACGGAGATGAGAACATAACAGTCACAACAACTGATGAAATACTTCTTGCAGTTGGTGAACCGTCACATGGCTGACCACAACTATACAGAGTAGGTGATAGATAAAGCTGCATCCTATCACGCCACTTCCCACAGAGAACTCTTCAGTTCGTACAACGCTGGAGATTTCGGCACTGTTCGAATGGAAAATTCTGGCTATTCAAAGATTGTGGGTATTGAAGACATTAGCAGTCGAATACAAGATGGTTCTCCAAGATGTGAGGCATGTTCCAGATTTGCGCCTCAATCTTATCTCCGGAAGTGCCCTTGACCGACAGGGCTATACAAGTACATTCGGTAATGGCCGTTGGAAACTAACAGGAGGAGCTTTGACAATCACTAGAGGAGAAATGTCTTCAACACTGTACAAGACTAAAACGAAGATTTGTCCAGGGAGTCTCAATGCAGTAGAAGACAATGAGTCACTAGACGTATGGCACAAAATACTGGCTCATATGAGTGAGAAGGGATTGCATCTGTTGGCGAAGCAATCTAGGATACCCTTGTCTAAAGGCAGTGCCCCTAAGCCGTGTGATCATTGCCTTTATGGCAAGCAATATCGAGTATCATTCATTTCAACGAGCAAGAGGAAATAGAAGTGCTTAGTATGGTCTACTCAGATGTTTGTGGCCCAATTGAAGTAGAGTCACTTGGCAGCCGCAAGTATTTTCTAACTTTCATTGATGATGCATCAAGGAAGTTGTGGGTGTATTTCCTGAAGACAAAGGATGAGGTATTCCAACACTTTCAGGAGTTCCATGCACTAGTGGAAAGAGAGATCGGGAAGAAGTTGAAGTGTCTTCCCATAGACAATGGTGGCGATTACACTTCTAATGCTTTTGAAGCATATTGTGCCAGTAGAGGTATCTGGCATGAGACAACGGCTCCTGGCACCCCACAACACAATGGTTTGGCAAAGAGGATGAACCGCACTATTATTGAGAGAGTTAGATGCATGCTCAAAATGGCAAAGTTGCCAAAGTCATTCTGGGCTAAAGCTACCCGTACAACCTGTTATCTCATCAACAGGTTGCCTTTAGTCCCGCTGAATTTTATGATACCTGAGGAAGTCTGGTCCAGAAAAAAGGTATCATATTCTCACTTGAAAGTCTTCGAGTGCAAGGCGTTTGCACATATCTCCAAGGAAAACAGACAGAAGTTGTTCAGGAACAAAATATGCATATTTGTGGGCTATTTAGATGCAGCGTTTGGTTACAAATTGTGGGACCCAGTGAACAACAGATGTTTAGGAACAAAGATGTTGTGTTCTAGGTATACCAGACAGTAGTAGATTTTGAGAAGTCTGTAAAGTCTAGAGTTGTCATCACTCCGAACTTGTTTCCATCTCTCGAACTATCACAACATGCTAGATTTGATAGGGTGCAACCAAAAGTGCCAAAGTTGCAAGATCCTATGCCAGAAATTAAGGATCAAGACAGAAGAGATGAAGACCCAGATGAAGAGGGTGTTGAGCAAGGGAGCAACCCCCTCTACCAGAGGCAACTGGGCCTCAGTTGCAGAGATCAGGAAGAGCTATCGTGCCATCATCCAAACATCCTGCTTCTCAGTATATTCTGATTACTAATGAAGGGGAGCCCTGGAGTTTTTTTACAAGCGGAGATTCATATAAAGAAAGACTATTGGATGCAAGCCATGAAAGAGAAGATGAGTTCTTTGCAGAAGAACCACACTTATGAGCTTGTTCCACTTCCAAGAGGCAGGAGAGCTTTGAAGAACAAATGGGTGTATAAGTTGAAGAAAGATGGCAGTGTAAAACTACTACAACATAAAGCTCGCTTAGTTGTCAAGGGTTTTGGTCAGAAGAAGGGAATTGACTTTGACGAGATCTTCTCCTTAGTTGTGAAGATGACTTCCATTTGAGTAGCTCTGGGATTAGAAGCTCTCCTGAATCTAGTTCGGATGGAAACTTCATTATTCTACTGTTGTATGTCGATGATATGTTGATCATCGGACAAGATATTGCTATGATTAACAAGTTGAAAAAGGATTTGTTGCAATTTTTTGACATGAAGAATTTAGGCCCAGCATAGCAGACCTACAAGAAATAACACTTTTATTGACCAACTTTTGGTCACCGAAAGATAATATATGGTCGGTAATAGTATTTAGCGACCAACAAAATTTGGTCGCCATGTAGTCGCAAAAAGCCCATCAGAGAAGGTTTTGGGTGACCAAGGATTAAGTTGGTCACGGAAAGTTAACATTAACGACCATATAGTTTGGTCACGAAATGGATTTAAGTTTGTTGAAGATTGAGCATTTGCGACGAAAAAATTTGTCATGGAAATGAAGGTTTTTGGCGACCAATAATGAAGTTGGTCGAGGAAAGTTACCATTAGCAACCATATAGTTTCGTTACGAAAAGGATTTAAATTTGTTAAAAATGTTCATTTGCGACAAAATATTGGTTGCGGAAATGAAGGCCTTTGGTGACCAATAATTAAGTTGGCCACGGAAAGTGTACATTTTAGCGACTACATTGGTGGTCACCAATAGTTATTCCGAGAACCTTACTGCGACTAAAATCTTATTGGTCGCAAAAAAGCTTTTAATTTCAAAAATGAATTTTTTAGATATAATGCTAATTTTTTTTAATACCTATAATACATTTGTAATTGATACATAATTCATGTCCATCCAATCAATTTCAATATACCAACCCATCAACAATCCAATCTAAAAACAAAAAACCATCAATTATAAAGTCAAAATAGTAGTTAATGTATGTAATTACACCACCTGTCAACATGAACACATTACACGTCCAAAATAACCATTCATCCTTATAACCATCCAAAATAACCATCCATCCGTACAACGAATTCACCACATCAAAAAATATTTAACAAAACCATCAAAAATTTTAAATGCATGTCATATTTGTCCGATGCGAAGTATCTCAAAAACTCCACGTATATGCACAACTTAGAATTAATGTACCGGCAAACTCAGGTCCATAAACACGCATGACTACGCCTATAGCTACCTACAATAAAAAAATTGGAGAAAACGTTATTAATAATAATATTTTTGTTTACATTTATATTTTAATTTTGTAAAAATCTATGAATCTAACTGCACTCCCAAAACTAACAATCAAACACAGCCTTATTGCCCAGTTCAAAAAGAACAAAATAAATAACAACAACACGAAAGAAAATAGGGAATTAATCTAACTAAATGTATCATAGCAAAACTAAATGATCACAACTAGAATGGCGAAAGAAAAAGCCCAATCATTTACTAGTATAACACCAAGGTTGACAAGAGACTAACCAAAAACAAACACAAAAACAAAACAAAGTACAACAACCCAAACAACACTAAAAACAGAATAGTAGCAGCCACAAAAGTAAACAACTCTATAATATAGTGTCCTTCCCAAATGCAAACAGCAGCAACACTTCAAGTCAGATGCATATCATACCAAGTTACCCCAGATTGTTACACCAATGTCATGCATGTTATAACAACTCTTTGCCTTACATGAAAACAAAATCTAAACACTCAAGACCAAATCACCTTTTCATCGAAATAATAATTACAATAGGACATAACCAACATATGGGTTATAACCAAATATCACTTGAAACATAACAAAAAATGTCCAAAGAAACTTGAATACTTTGTGAGAGTAGGTATCAAGAAAAACAAGCCACTTGAATAGTCCTAAAATCAATTTTTTTTTCCTTACCTTTCACTTGTGTTTTTGAGAAATACCTATTGTACCTAGAATTATATGATTAGAACATCATATGATCACAATAGCTGGATTCCTAGTATTTTGAACTGTTTCTTATCATTTTATAGGATTAGATTATGGGGAAAAAATTGAAGGTTCCTTATATTAGTTCCCAAGTTCCTTTACTTTCCTTGCAACTCATTGCAACAAGGATATCATGTGGTAATTCCTACACTTCAATACTAAACTAGCCCTTGGAAGGCTGAACAGCTTGAACTGAAGGATAACCATGTTGTGAATCTGTTAGATATGAAGCAATTATTGAAGTAAAATCTAGGACGGAAATAAGTGAAATTGGGTTAGTTATAAGCTAAGATTGAAATTGGTTGATTTAGTGGCTGAATCTAGATCACTAACTGAAGCAGAGGAAGGTAGAAGAAGGGAGGTCAGATCTGACCTCTGCATAACAGTCTTATTACATCTAGCCATCCAACTATGTACCTAAATCCGAATGAAATCAGCCTATGAAAAAAACAAATCAATATTAGACCATCATATGAATGGAAACCAACACGACAATCACAGATCAACCGTCTAAATCAGATCTATGAGCTGATAAATTGAAGCAAATCCCAGAAGTATTCACAAACCATCAAAAGCAATAGTACTATTTGAAAACACTCGTATATGTAATAAAATTTAAAGTACTTACTCATCAAAAGAGTCGTATTCACTATGATTGCCCTGCATTTGTCTCATAAAGTGTTCGAATTGCTCAAAGTGTCCTTTATATGATTGAATTATCCTTTTTAGTGATGCTACCTCTTCTTTAAGGACCTTAACCTCTTCATCATGTGCTTATGATCGAGCTATAGAATTGAATGTAGAAGACAGCTTTGGACCAACCCCGAAACCTTTCAAATACCCTGACCGCTTCCCATGGACTTGAATAGTAATTTGCTCCTGTGTCAGTGGGGTTGATCCAGGCTGTGAAGCTTCCTCACGAAGTTAGTCCATTTTTTCCTATTAGTGTTTGTAGACGTCCCCGAACGCCCCGGGAGGGTTAAGTCCCGTTCTGTTCATATTGGGGTCACTACAGTTCGAAGGACTCGAATGTCACGGTTCTTAATCTCGAACCAAAGAGTCCAAATCCGGCAAATCGTTTTGAAAACAGATTTTTTTGAAAGAAGTGCCAAACATGGACTGCTTTGCCAGATAACAGAGTCGCCACCTAAATGTTTTTTAATGGGAAATTTAGGAAACCCTGACTCGGTGCCAAAGGCACGTGTCCGTCATCACCAAAGTTGCCTCGGCTCGGGAACTTGGGTACGATTGGGGAAGGTCACTTCGTGAGCACCCCCGCTCGCCCGGTCAAAGACCGGCCTCTACTAACCATGATATCTTTTGAAAACATTGTGAGTTCTTATTCGATTATTAGCCTAGGTTACTATGTGATGCTCGCAGCAAACAAGTATAGACTGAGTCGTCTGAATTGGAACAAAACATTTGAAAATGGTTTGATGATGCTACCCGCAGGTAGGCTAAAACGCGGGTTTCCACCCTCAGGTGGCTTAGAAAAAACATGATTGATGAATTGTCCCAATTCAGATAACACAACCTCCACCCACAGGCATTCAAGGCAGTTATATCATGTAAGCACATAGCCTCATGGTAAGCATGCTATTCATGGCAACACTCACACGCATGCAAGGATGCTAAAGCATAAAACTCACCGAGTACTCCAAGCCAAAACAGAAAACTTATTAGAAATCATGCATGATCCTAATTATACTGTAATGCCTTAATGCAACGCATGCAAAATGCAACTATAGCAGGCTCGGCTATTCTAAACATGGTATGTGAGATGTAACAGCTAACACGTATTCAATTTGGAATTGAAATACGAATGCAGTTTGTATGATGCGCCGAGCCCGGTGCGTGCAAAACAGATGAATGAATGCAAACATGCTATCATACTGTATGCTAATTGAAATATGCCCTATATCTAACCATTGTAAGGCGGTAAAAAGGGAGAAAGAAATGGGGGTTGGAAGACATACATCGCACTCACACACCCTTATTACAATTATGCCCTCGCGCAGAGGGTCCGAATAAATAATACAGTCCGAAATAAAAGAATATTACAGATTTCTAATTAATTAACAAATTAAACTAAGAAAGCTATAAACTGGCATGCAAGCCAGGGGCTGCCTTGACTCCGCTCCGGATAATAAAATGATGTATGCTTGGGCTGTTTTGCGCAGAAATCCACTGGAATGCCCAATTTAGCCTCTGTTCGCAGTGTTTCTTGAAATGCGTGCCCGACTCTGAAAAGTTGCTGATCCTCTATTTTGCTGCAACAGAGAGCAGGAAAAGGGCATAGCAATGTATTTCACAAATATATGCATGCCTCGATCCTCGTGCCACCAATCACGCATACCAATGCATGATGGCCGAGGAATCGGATTGCACAACTCACTATAGAATGAATGCATGAATGCTACAATGAAAACCTAACTCCATCATGGGTTATCCGGAGTGTCGTGACTGGGAATTGAGACCCGTTCCGTCACTCGGAGTACGAAACGTGCCTCGTTTCCCGTGCCCGGGCTAACTCCTATCCCGAACACAATGCAATATGCATGGTATGCATGAAATGCAACTAATATACAGTCGTAACATACACAATGCTATGGAAATGAGATGCCTCGAAATGCGTGCACGCGGGCACGCAAACCGAGAAATACATGAATGCAATCTAGATATAACCTGGTATGGCACTATGCTGTGAAAATGAGAAAAATGAGACGCCTCGAAAAGCGTGCACGCGGGCACGCAAACTGAGGCGATGATGTGAAATGCAAATCGGATAAAACCGAAGTGCCTCGAAATGCGTGCACACGGGCGCGCACACCGAGGCGATGATGAAATTGGAAATCGGATAAAACCGAAGTGCCTCGAAATGTGTGCCCACAGGCACGCACACCGAGGCGATATGAAATGTGGAAATCGGATAAAACCGAAGTGCCTCGAAATGTGCCCACAGGCACACGACCGAGGCGATGATAAAATGAGAAATGGCATACGGAATGCTACGATGGCTTACACCAACATGGGAGAGCCTCAGCTCACTCACATAGGAGGCCGTCGGATAAGAATGAAGTGCCTCGAAATGCGTGCACACGGGCACGTAAACCGAGACGATGATAAAATGAGATGGAAATGCAAATTGGGCTTATACTGACATGAGTGGACCTCAGCCACACTCACATCAGATGCCGTCGGATAAACAGAGTGCCTCGAAATGCTGCCCACGGCACGCAAACCGAGCATGGCCCGAAGGCATGAAATAGCACGGGAAATGATATGCAAGCATGCAAACCAAATTTCAGCACCTAAATGAAAGGGAAAACAGTCCCGAAATGATACGAAATGACAACCGATGCATGAAATCATCCCGAAATGTGATTCTAAGTACCCGAAATGGCCTACGGCTATGCTAAACATGCAAAATTGATACATGACAGCAAAAACAGTAGCAAGAAGCCCCAAATATGGCATTTTTCCAGTACAAAGCAAAGCTAATAACAACCACAAGCATGGCAAAAATAGCTTGCAAAAACGGGGAAAAAGAGAGGAATTACAAAGCAAGTAGTATATACAATGCTCAAACCAGAAAAACAGTTCTACAAAATTGGAGAGGGGCAAAAACATGCATATTTACAGTAGATGACATTCCCAACTCATTATGCAAACATGCTAAAAATGCTATGCAAGAATGAGGGGATATGGGCTATAACATGAGGTACCAAAAGCATACATCAAACAACTTTGGACCTTGACAAAAATGAAGAATAGGCCATTATAAGACACTTTCTAAGCCTGATGAAGGCTGAAATCCGAAGCTAAGAAAGCCTAAACAAATATGCAATTTTACGAAAATATGGAGGATACAACATGAAGTACCAAAACCAATCATCAAAGGTCCTAAGACCCTTAACAAAACATGAAGAATAGGCAAAATAAGGCTCTGTCTAGGCCTGATGAAGGCTGAAATCCGAAGCATTGAGCTTAAAAATGCATGCAAAATGGGAGTGGAACCAAGAATTCAAAGCAAGTGATATGTAGAGCAGAAAACCAGGTTGACCCTTCTTCAATGTTGAAGAGGGCTCAAAATAAGCACAATATCAGTATGGTGAATGCTCCAAATCAGATCACAAATAGGCCAAAACAATCATGCAATTTTACGTAAATGAAGCATTTCAAAGGAAGTGCATGATAGAGAAGCCAAACATGGCTGAGCCCTTCTTCAATGTTGAATAGGGCTCAAAATAGACCCACTCACAGTTTACCTCATGCCTCGAAATCAGATCACTCATAAGCCAAATATTCAATGCAAAATAAAGGCATACAAGATGCTATTGAAGCAAGTGCACCATAGAGGGCTCAAACAGGGTTGAGCCCTTAAACAAAGATGAAAATTGAGCTCAAAAGAGGACTACTTTCAGTAGGGGTCGGAGCTCAACACAATAAGCAAATAGGCTTAAGATTTGAAGCAAAAATAGCTCAAAAGAGGTGAAGTGTACTTACCCTTGAAGATCAAGACTTTGGTTGCTCTTTGCTTGATGAAAGTTGCTTCTAAGCTTCTCAAGAACCCTCCTTGCTGCTGGAATGGAGTTGGTGATGGTGATGCTAGTGTTGATGAACAAATGGTGCCAAGACTTGGATGTTTGAAGCCTTTTGGAAGAGAGAATGGAGGAGATGCATGTATGAGCTTCAAGGGATTTTTCTAACCCCAAAACCAGCTGGGAGCTGCTGTTTTTATGGCCAAAAGAGAGTCAAAAGGTGGAAATAATATCTAGATTTTTGCTCTAATATCTATCAAAATATCTAGATATTTTGCTCTAATAAAAGTGGCGTTCGCCACGAAGTGGGCATCAGAGCCCCAGTGTTCCTCGGAATTAATAAAAGGGGTACCTGCCAAAAATCGGAAAAACCGATGCGAAATGAATGCTCGGGGGCCAAACCGCGAGGTTCGGGGCCCGAAAACCGGCTATAAGCACCGAAAGTGGCATACGGCCACGAAGTGGGTATCTGCGACCCCAGGGTGCCTTGTTATGATGAAACAGAGGTACATGCCAAAAATCGGAGGAATCGGACATGGTTGGGCGGTCCCGAACCGAGGCACACGGCCTGACGGCTCCGGAAACCGGGAACCGGGCTCCGAAATGGGCAAAATGGCCTACGGCCACGAAAAGTAGCGCACGGCCACCGAGAGATGGTCTACAGGACCACTCCCTTCCCTCAGGAAAGAAAACAGAGAAAACCGAGTCTGGTTCGCAAACCGAGACAAGGCACAGAAGAAGGTTCAGAAGTCCGGAGGCGGGGCGCACGGCCGCGACTCTGAGACTTCTGAACGAGCACAGTATGCAACATCACCGAGCGCTCAATCGGTGACGTCTGAGTCTTAAGGTCGGTCAAAAATGGGGTGTCTACAGTTGCCCTCTTTGACAGAACTCGGAAGTCAGAAGTGACGGGAGTGAATGTCAAAGCCTAGAGACGACCCATTTTTGACAAGGCCGAAGACTTAGACAATCATACAAGATGAACAGAGAAATGTGTGCCCGCAGGCAGGGGCAAAATGCAAATGATATGCAGAAAGATTTTGATAATTGGACTTATACGCTACGCGAAGCCGGTTTGAAGATTGGACTTACACGCTACGCGAAGCCGGGCAACTCATGATCATGCGAAGAGAGCTATAATGAAGCAATTATGCAAAATAAATACAACATTTTAAGCGAATGCTATGCAAGCAAGTAAACTCGAGCCAAACTACATCTCATGCAGAAAGGATGAAAGAGAATTAAGCAATTCTCACGGTTTCTCACGCGGAGAAGGCTAAAAGTGACTACCGAGAATACCCGGAGTCTCAAGCACAACATCTCTCAGCGTATCGTACACAGGAGAGGAAAGAGTAACACTTCTCAGCGTAGTACACGCGAGAGAAGAAAGATAAAATTTCTCAGCAGAAGAAGAATAAAATTTCTCAGCGTAGTACACGCAAGAGAAAAAGGAAAGGCAAAGAGAAACCTCATCAGCGTAGTACACGCAAGAGAGGAAAGAGAAAGGCAAAAAGAAACCTCTCAGCGTAGTACACGCGAGAGAGGAAAGAGAAAAGCCTCTCAGCGTAGTACACGCGAGAGAAAAAGGGAAAAAGCGAAAAGAAACCTCTCAGCGTAGTACACGCGAGAGAGGAAAGAGAAAGAGCGAAAAGAAACCTCTCAGCGTAGTACACGCGAGAGAGGAAAGCAAGAAGAAACCTCTCAGCGTAGTACACGCGAGAGAGGAAAGCAAGAAGAAACCTCTCAGCGTAGTACACGCGAGAGAGGAAAGAGAAAAAGCGAAAAGAAACCTCTCAGCGTAGTACACGCGAGAGAGGAAAGAGAAAAAGCGAAAAGAAACCTCTCAGCGTAGTACACGCGAGAGAGGAAAGAGAAAGAGCGAAAAGAAACCTCTCAGCGTAGTACACGCGAGAGAGGAAAGAGAAACAACGCAAGTAAAAAAAGGCGCACAACAATGTAGGCGAAACATGCATGACAACGCAAGTGAAATGAGTACTTAACAATGTGACTGGGATGTGCATCACAATGCAAATGAAGTAGGTGCATAACAATGCAATTGGAACATGCATCATAATGCGAGTGGAACAAGTGTGCATACACATTCTGTGCACAATAATCAATGCATATTCGATGCAATCTCAACAGTGTGTTTGAAATAAAATGCTGAATAAGGAAATACACGCCTTAACGAGACCAATTCAAACGCAACCTCCGATTTACCTCTCGGAGGAGTCACAATAGATTCCAAAAGGATACGACTCGTGCATGCAAACTGACAATGAGCTACGCATCGGAGACATGATTTGATACTTCTGCAGAAACATTTTGAGCTTTAGGTAGAGGCACACCCATATTTCGGAGCATTGACAAGGCTTGAAGGGGTACATCCCACGGAATTTGTTGGAGGTGAAACACACTCAGATGCTTCGATTTTCCCTCTTTCCTTTTGCTTTGCAGTGTGGAACCTATATAGCTTCAGATAGATCCTGATTTTACTGTTCGCACATGATCTGGGTTAAACCTTGCAGTTTTTGAAAGAACAAATTCCCCTTCTTTGCACAAATGTGGAGAATGGCACGGCACTCTGAGCACAAGATGATTTTTGAAATTGAGAGTGAGCATAAGTTCTCAACTGGGTATTGAGCCTACGACTGAACACAGTGCACTACGACTCAACAAAGGAAAACAAAAGGCACACAACCTAGACATATCGAGTAACACTCGAGACGACTCAAAACAATGAATCGAAATAAAACAAAAAGACACGACACTCATACGTGCACAGGGAGCCTGTTTCATCGGGTAGTGTTTCCCACCCTTTCTCATTTGTGGTTCTCACATCATCGGCCCTCAAGCTCTGCTTTTCTGAAAAAGCCCTTTTCTCACTTTTTCTCTCATCGCACATCTCTCTATTCTTCAATCTCTCATTTTTCATCCCTCCCCTGGGTGGTTGATGGATAAACAGAAAGTTGTGGGCTTTTGCCCCTGGTATTCTACCAGATTCTTCTTCTTCTGCATCAGCTAGTGAATTCCTCCCAGAGGGGTTGTGCTACAAATGATGTGTAGCAAATCTGCAGCTGACATCGGTTGATGATGCTCTGCTGGGGAGTTTGGACGTGATCAGATCTGTCCAGATGAGGGTGGAATATCTTGATCCATTCCCGTTCGTGCTTCGCACTTGGCTTGATACCTCGCTGCTTGGAGGGTGAGAGAGCCTTTCGACCATTTTGTTGCCGCCTTCAGTTGTGCCTTCTTCTGGCAGGTAGAGTGCCCTTCTTGGCAAATGCGTTGATAAAGGGAAAAGACAGAAACCTGACTCAACTGTGCCCCTAGTTCATCATTTTGACCATTTTTTTTTTGCTTTCTAAAAATTTTGACCAAAATGAGAGTTAGATCAACATGCTTGTTCATTTTTGATTTAAAATCATGCAAGTCAGGCTATGAGCACTGAAAATTTTCCTTTTTTGGGTCCAAGAAAAGGTCCAGTTTTGAAAAATGATAATTTTCGAGAAATAGTCAACCTCAGTAAAAATTCTCAAAAACTATTTTTGCAAACGGCCACTTGCTCAACGAGCATGAAACCTACTCCTGAGATGCACAACCTCGGATCCAAGGGAAAATGCCCCGTGCTTGAAGAGAGCTGCATGGCAACGGAAAGTTGCCCCTTGTTTGAACGGCACTGCGCGCATTGAATGGCAACGGAAAGTTGCCCCTTGTTTGGATGGCACCGCAGCACATTATGGTCAGTCCTCAGAGCGACGATTGCAACCGTACTCTCGGATACAGAGAAGGCAAGGATGGTCAAAACCATTACATGGACACAATTGAATTTGAATTGTTTTACGGCTGGACTTCAGAATGAAGTTGCCTACGTATCCCAAAGATGGGAATCAAGCCTTACGTAGTTCGGGGTTAAGGTACACTCGGGTATTTAACCTCTCCTTTTTATGCTCTAACTTTTGCCAAGGCGCCTGTTGCAGGTTTTCGACCTTGCGAGCTTTGTTTTTCTTTTCTTTTTCATTTCTTTCTTTTTTTTTTTTTTTCTTTTTCTTTTTTTTTTTTTTCTTCTTTGTATTTTTCTTTCTCTTTCTTCTTTTCTTTGTATTTTTTCTCTTTTTTTCTTTTTCTTCTTTTCTTGCTCTAACTTTTGCCTGGGTCGCCCTTCCGGGTTTTCGACCCAGCGAGCCTCTCAAAGGGTAAAAGTGTAACAGTCCATGCCAAATGGTTTTGGATTGAAGCCCTCTATATCCAGGAGAGTGGCTGTTGATTTGCAGAAGATCCACTTCGGCTCTTCGAGCACATAGGACATTTCGCCCCTAGTTCGAGGGGTGCTTCTGTTCTAGCTTTGCAGCTTCTTTTGACGATCTGATCCTCTTGATCTGACTTTGGTGCCTCTTGTTCGAGGGCTGCTTCAAATCTGGCCACACAGGCCTCACATGTAGTTGACCGTTGAACCTTCTGAATTCAAGTTCAAGGTTTGAAAGCAAAGGGGTTGAGTCTCGAGGCTGAGAGCGATCCTAAGCTGCACAATCTCAAGAGCGATTCCACACAGGTCTTCGCAGACCGCGCAAAACATTTTTTTTTGAAAGTTTTTAAGAAAGCGACAAATCGCTCGCGCTGAAGACAGTGTGGACCAATCTGGATCAAAGCAGGGTCCTTCTCAGTACTCACACTACAAGCATGATTTCATTCATTAAGGGCTTAGCACGCCTCTCTTTCTCTCAATTTGATCAAAGTTTTGCAAATCCCGAGGAATTCCTTCCTCTTTGTTTTCACCGCAGTGTTCAAAAAAGGTTTTGAAAAACTTAGGTCATACAATGACTTCAAGGCACAAGAGAGCAGGTGGAATGCACTGCCATTTCATTCAAATCCCGGCACAACTAGCACACGGCAGAAGCAAATGTGAGAGCGTGAAATCACTGCTGTTTCATTCAAACTCTGTTGACGTAACTGGCTCCCCGGCAGAAACAGACTCAAAACAAAACAAGAAGACAAACGCAAAACAAAATGGTGACGCCCGAGGTAACACCCCCGGAATCACCCGACTCCTATACAACAGGACTGACTCGATACAACAAGACAGACCCAAAACAAAAGAGACTGACTCAAAACAAAAGACAGACGCAAAACAAAACAACAAAACTGACCCGATACCCAAGTCAGAAAGCACAAAAACTGGTATTTGCACATTGCTCAGAACAGTGCGTGCCATCCACCATATCTGGAGTAAACTGAGCGCTGCCCGCAGGTGGTTCATCCCCCGATCACATGGTCACATTATCCCCCACAGGTTTACTGATCAAATGCCGATAGACTTTGCACGACTGGCATGGCGATGACCTTGTTGTCGATCAGATTTTGTATCTCATGGCGAAGACGAAAGCACATGTCAGTGTCATGGCCAGCTCGCTGATGGAAGGCACAGTAATCAGCTGGATTATGTGAGGGAGGGGGTTTCTTTGGTAATGGTTGTGGCTCCAATGGCTTCAGATACCCCTTTTGGATCAAGGCCCTCAGGGCCGTTGACAGAGACACGTACAGTGGGGTAAACACCCTTTGGCCCTGAGGTGGGTATTTGGCCGTTTGTGAACTAGTTTCGGAGGCACCGGTGAATGGGGTGGTCATTTTTTGTGTGGGGGTGGTGACCATGCCCATGTCTGAAGTTATAGCAGCTGTGTCACCACTGGTGGTCGCATTCGAACTGTGGCTAAATGCCCTCCTAGGCTGCTCCTTCTCCTGGTCAACAAGGTCCTGCTTCATAGCGTCCTCGATCTGTACCCCTATCTCGTGTAGGTCCGCAAAGGTAGGAAAGGGTAAAACTATCATTTTTTGCATCATCCTGGGTTGGAGGTTGCGCACAACCATCCTTATCTGGTCTTTGTTAGACGGCCTTGTAGTCATCATTGAGGCCTTTAATCTCCATCTCGTCACGAACTCTGAGAAACCCTCCTTTAGTTCTTGGCGGGTGGCTTCGAGATCACGAGTTGTGACCTCGATCTGTGTGTTGTAGGAGTATTGAGCAATAAAGGCCTCAGCCAGCTCTTCCCAGTTCCGTTTCACAGAGTCCTTCAATTTTGCATGCCAGATTGCAGCTATCCCAGACATGGTTCGGCCAAAGAGAGACAACTTCTGAGCTGTGGTTAAACCCATTGGCTTCAAGATATCGGAAAACAGGTGGAGGTGCACACTTGGGTCTCCAGAGCCATCAAAGCGATCGATATGCGGCATTTTAAACTGCTCCGGCAAGGTAACTGCAGATTCAATATACCCGTCCTCTAAATCCGGGATGGGGTTCACTCCATGTGCTCGTCTGAACAACTCCTCCAGTTTATTGACCTTAAGTGCAGTTGGGTCAACCTTAAATTCAAAGGGCGTGTCCACTGGATTAGCCGGTGCTTTGGACAACTGAAGTGGGATTGGCAGTGGGACTGGCCATGTCGGAACATCCGTACTTTCCTGGACGTGAGCTGCCTCTCTGGGTATTGGAACCATAGGTGGGGGTGGAACTGGGTGCGAAGCAGACGCTCCGTCTTGTTGGGGTTGCTGTTGCTGCTGAAGCTTGGTGAGTAAGCCCGCTTGTTGAGCCAGAACCTCTGCTTGGCGGGTGGTAAACTCTGCCCGGCGAGCAGCATCTTGCTGCATGGCCTGCATGGCCTCTTGGAGTTGACGCACCTCTTCCTGCATATTAACTGAAACCTGTGGATCCGAACAGAGGTGATGTGACTGGTGACTAACGGATCGGATGTCTGCCTTGCCTCAGCGAAGAAACACTGGTTGCCTTTGAACTGAATTTCTGACCTAACAAAGTCTATCAGCACAAGTCCGATGAACCTCGGGGATAGTGGAGCCTTCTGAAGCTATGGTTCCAGGACTACCTAGCAAAAGAGAAAACGGACAGCATCTCAGCCCAATTTCACCAGAACAGATACGAACAAAACCGAATGAGTGTGCTCTCTACTGAATTCTGCCCCAAAATTCCGCCTGTAAGCTGATACCCTCAGGTAAAACTGATTCCACCAAATATTGATGCCCGCAGGCCTAATACCCAAAATACTGAATTGGTGCCCGCAGGCCTGATGCCCAAACTTATAGACTGATACATGCATTCCCTGTAGAGACGCACTCTAACAAGCACATAACAGATAAGTGAGAGCCAAAACACCCCTATGTTGGGGTAGGGTTTCCCTGTCCTATTTTGTCAGGAACTAGGGTTTCACTACGCACGCAGCGGCTTCAAACAACCTATAAACGGGTAAGCAACCTGTCCTAGTTTGGAATGGTCACTATGGATCCGAATATGCACTAGGTCGAATGGTCAAAAAGGGTGCCCCGGTAAAACCGGGGTTTGTGTTCCCATGCTGTCAGAGCCCAGAGCCGATCAGCCTTACGGACATGACTTGACAAGACAAGCCTCCGGCAAATCGTTCGGGAATGGCATATGGCAAACACGGTGTCCTAGGCGCACCAATGCAAATGCAATGCAAAGAAACACACAAGTGTAGTCAAAAGCAGATATCATGAGTTCGAGTCAAGTTCTCTAAATCCCCAGCAGAGTCGCCAGAAACTGTAGACGTCCCCGAACGCCCCGGGAGGGTTAAGTCCCGTTCTGTTCATATTGGGGTCACTACAGTTCAAGGACTCAAATGTCACGGTTCTTAATCTTGAACCAAAGAGTCCAAATCCGGCAAATCGTTTTGAAAACAGATTTTTTGAAAGAAGTGCCAAACATGGACTGCTTTGCCAGATAACAGAGTCGCCACCTAAATATTTTTTAAATGGGAAATTTAGGAAACCCTGACTCGGTGCCAAAGGCCACGTGTCCGTCATCACCAAAGTTGGCTCGGGAACTTGGGTACGATTGGGGAAGGTCACATCGTGAGCACCCCCGCTCGCCCGGTCAAAGACCGGCCTCTACTAACCATGATATCTGTTTTTGAAAACATTGTGAGTTCTTATTCCGGTTATTAGCCTAGGTTACTATGTGATGCTCGCAGCAAACAAGTATAGACTGAGTCGCCTGAATTGGAACAAAACATTTTGAAAATGGTTTGATGGTGCTACCCGCAGGTAGGCTAAGACGCGGATTTGCCACCCTCAGGTGGGCTTAGAAAACATGATTTTGCCACCTAGTGGGCTTAAAACAAGTTGATGAATTGTCCAATTCAGATAACACAACCTCCACCCACAGGCATTCAAGGCAGTTATATCACATAAGCACATAGCCTCATGGTAAGCATGCTATCATGGCAACACTCACACGCATGCAAGGATGCTAAAGCATAAAACTCACCGAGTACTCCAAGCCAAAACAGAAACTATTAGAAATCATGCATGATCCTAATTATACAGAATGCCTAATGCAACACATGCAAAATGCAACTATAGCAGGCTCGGCTATTCTAAACATGGTATGTGAAATGCTACAGCTAACACGTATTCAATTTGGAATTGAAATACAAATGCAGTTTGTATGATGCGCCGAGCCCGGTGCGTGCAAAACAGATGAATGATGCAAACATGCTATCATACTGTATGCTAATTGAAATATGCCCTATATCTAACCATCGTAAGCGGATAAATAAAAGGGAGAAAGAAATGGGGTTGGAAGACATACATCACACTCACACACTTATTACAATTATGCCCTCGCGCAGAGGGTCCGAATAAATAATACAGTCCGAAATAAAAGAATATTACAGATTTCTAATTAATTAACAATTAAACTAAGAAAGCTTAAACTGGCTTGCAAGCCAGGGGCTGCTTGCTCGCTTCTGATGAATTGATGTATGCTGGGCTGCTTGCGCGGAAATCCACTGGGATGCCCAATTAGCCTCTGTTTGCAGTGTTTCTCGAAATGCGTGCCGACTCTGAAAAGTTGCTGATCCTTATTTTGCTGCAACAGAGAGCAGGAAAAGGGCATAGCAATGTATTTCACAAATATATGCATGCCTCGATCCTCGTGCCACCAATCACGCATATCGATGCATGATGGCCGAGGAATCGGATTGCACAACTCACTATAGAATGAATGCATGAATGCTACAATGAAAACCTAACTCCATCATGGGTTATCCGGAGTGTCGGTGACTGGGGAATTGAGACCCGTTCCGTCACTCGGAGTACGAAACGTGCCTCGTTTCCCGTGCCCGGGCTAACTCCTATCCCAAACACGATGCAATATGCATGGTATGCATGAAATGCAACTAATATACAGTCCTAACATGCACAATGCTATGGAAATGAGATGCCTCGAAATGCGTGCACGCGGGCACGCAAACCGAGAAAATACATGAATGCAATCTAAGATATAACCTGGTATGCACTATGCTGTGAAAATGAGATGAAAATGAGACGCCTCGAAAAGCGTGCACGCGGGCACGCAAACTGAGGCGATGATGTGAAATGCAAATCGGATAAAATCGAAGTGCCTCGAAATGCGTGCACACGGGCGCGCACACCGAGGCGATGATGAAATGTGAAAATCGGATAAAACCGAAGTGCCTCGAAATGTGTGCCCACAGGCACGCACACCGAGGCGATGATGAAATGTGGAAATCGGATAAAACCGAAGTGCCTCGAAATGTGTGCCCACAGGCACGCACACCGAGGCGATGATAAAATGAGAAATGGCATACGGAATGCTACGATGGGCTTACACCAACATGGGAGAGCCTCAGCTCACTCACATAGGAGGCCGTCGGATAAGAATGAAGTGCCTCGAAATGCGTGCACACGGGCACGTAAACCGAGACGATGATAAAATGAGATGGAAATGCAAATTGGGCTTATACTGACATGAGTGGACCTCAGCCACACTCACATCAGATGCCGTCGGATAAAACAGAGGTGCCTCGAAATGCGTGCCCACGGGCACGCAAACCGAGGCATGGCCCGAAGGCATGAAATAGCACGGGAAATGATATGCAAGCATGCAAACCAAATTTCAGCACCTAAATGAAAGGGAAAACAGTCCCGAAATGATACGAAATGACAACCGATGCATGAAATCATCCCGAAATGTGATTCTAAGTACCGAAATGGCCTACGGCTATGCTAAACATGCAAAATTGATACATGACAGCAAAAAAAGTAGCAAGGCAGCCCCAAATATGGCATTTTTCCAGTACAAAGCAAAGCTAAATAACAACCACAAGCATGGCAAAAATAGCTTGCAAAAACGGGGAAAAAGAGAGGAATTACAAAGCAAGTAGTATATACAATGCTCAAACCAGAAAAAACAGTTCTACAAAATTGGAGAGGGGCCAAAAACATGCATATTTACAGTAGATTACATTTCCCAACTCAGTATGAAAACATGCTAAAAATGCTATGCAAGAATGAGGGGATATGGGCATAATGAGGTACCAAAAGCATACATCAAACAACTTTGGATCCTTGACAAAACATGAAGAATAGGCCATTATAAGACACTTTCTAAGCCTGATGAAGGCTGAAATCCGAAGCTAAGCAAGCCTAAACAAATATGCAATTTTACGGAAATATGGAGGATACAACATGAAGTACCAAAACCAATCATCAAAGGTCCTAAGACCCTTAACAAAACATGAAGAATAGGAAAAAATAAGGCTCTGTCTAGGCCTGATGAAGGCTGAAATCCGAAGCATGGTGAGCTTAAAAATGCATGCAAAATGGGAGTGGAACAAGAATTCAAAGCAAGTGATATGTAGAGCAAGAAAACCAGGTTGAGCCCTTCTTCAATGTTGAAGAGGGGCTCAAAATAAGCACAATATCAGTATGGTGAATGCTCCAAATCAGATCACAAATAGGCCAAAACAATCATGCAATTTTACGGTAAAATGGAAGCATTTCAAAGGAAGTTCATGATAGAGAATCCAAACATGGCTGAGCCCTTCTTCAATGTTGAAGAGGGGCTCAAAATAGACCCACTCACAGTTTACCTCATGCTCGAAATCAGATCACTCATAAGCCAAATATTCATGCAAAATAAAGGCATACAAGATGCTATTGAAGCAAGTGCACCATAGAGGCTCAAACAGGGTTGAGCCCTTAAACAAAGATGAAAATGAGCTCAAAGAGGACTACTTTCAGTAGGGGTCGGAGCTCAACACAATAAGCAAATAGGCTTAGATTTGAAGCAAAAATGAGCTCAAAGAGGGTGAAGTGTCTTACCCTTGAAGATCAAGACTTTGGTTGCTCTTTGCTTGATGAAAGTTGCTTCTAAGCTTCTCAAGAACCTCCTTGCTGCTGGAATGGAGTTGGTGATGGTGATGCTAGGTGTTGATGAACAAATGGTGCCAAGACTTGGATGTTTGAAGCCTTTTTGGAAGAGAGGAGGGAGGAGATGCATGTATGGAGCTCTCAAGGGATTTTTCTAACCCCAAAACCAGCTGGGAGCTGCTGGTTTTTATGGCCAAAAGAGAGGTCAAAAGGTGGAATAATATCTAGATATTTTGCTCTAAATATCTATCAAAATATCTAGATATTTTGCTCTAAATAAAAAGTGGCGTTCGGCCACGAAGTGGGCATCAGAGGCCCCATGTTCCTCGGAATGATAAACAGGGGTACCTGCCAAAAATCGGAGAAAAGATGCGAAATGAATGCTCGGGGGCCAAACCGCGAGGTTCGGGGCCCGAAAACCGGCTATAGCACCGAAAGTGGATACGGCCACGAAGTGGGTATCTGCGACCCCAGGGTGCCTTGTTATGATGAAACAGAGGTACATGCCAAAAATCGGAGGAATCGGACATGGTTGGGCGGTCCCGAACCGAGGCACACGGCCTGACGGCTCCGGAAACCGGGAACCGGGCTCCGAAATGGCAAAATGCCTACGGCCACGAAAAGTAGCGCACGGCCACCGAGAGATGGTCTACAGGACCACTCCCTTCCCTCAGGAAAGAAAAACAGAGAAAAACCGAGTCTGGTTCGCAAACCGAGACAAGGCACAGAAGAAGGTTCGGAAGTCCGGAGGCGGGGCGCACGGCCGCGACTCTGAGACTTCTGAACGAGCACAGTATGCAACATCACCGAGCGCTCAATCGGTGACGTCTGAGTCTTAAGGTCGGTCAAAAATGGGGTGTCTACAGTGTTAAAAAAAGGGAAAAAAAATAATTTAGATCAGCAATTATCCTATTTTACAAGTACACTAACTAGTTAAACATTATATAGGAATATGAATAACAAATATAGTAAAGGTATACTTACATATAACACCCCACAAACTGGTTCAATCTAATCATCTTTTTTGTTACTCTAATGTGAGGTCTTGTAAAAATCTACAATGAGGCTTCTTCCCATTTTCAATTCCCTGCATGAAACACATAAAATGCAAGCTTAGTAATATTATTAATGAAAAAAAAATGCAGCATTAACTAATAGTTTTAAAACATATATATATATATATATGTTACCTCAATTGAGATTACTGCTGAAAATGACCTTGAACGCATGGTGTGATTATAGGGTAACTTTTTCCTGTTGACTATATTTCTTTTTGATCGTTTCTACAATGCAATAAAAATATTAACTTACAAAATCAGTATCCAAGCTTTAGTTATTCATATTGAAGCATCCATGGATTCGTAGTGCAATTAGAAGAAACATCCATGACTGTTAAGTCAATTACCTTGTGTGTGTCACTAAGAAACACTTCATCAATCATGTACCTCTAATCTTCTTGGCTCGCCCTAACAAATGGCTTACTATAACGATTTGTACCTTCTTTCACCAACTCTCTGTAATGTTGATTCATATGATATTGCTAGCCTTTGAACAAATATGTGGACTTTCTGTGAATAATTTCTTGTGGAAGTGGGCTCTCATCACATCCTTCAATGTCAAACTTATCCTATCCCAATTAAACACAAAATGAAAATTAAACATCATATAGATTAACTACTTCAATCTCAACAACTATAAAAATTAAATTACCCGCAACGATTGTACGATAGCTGCTCTAATGGCTGGTGGAACGTCCTTTCAATTTTTTGTTCCTTGCAATGGGGCTTGCAATCGAATTTGTGTCCTCAATTCATTAGCCGCCTTAGTGGCATTAAGCCCCAAAAATGTCCTCCGCTCAATAGAAACTCTAATAAAAAGCTTCTTGCCACCATGTTGGGTGATAAGTCTACTAGTGTTCTTACCCCTCGTTGGACCTCATACTCGCTTCACTGGTGAACCTGTATTATAAACACAAAATGAAACACTATTATTTCTTTCAATCCATATGTTATAAACAATGTAATGTCCACACTCTACAAGAATAAGGACAATTAAAGAACTGCTTATAGGCGCTGCTATAGGTTGCTGTTGTATATACACTTTGATGGCTTATATAGGCTGTTTATAAGCTGCTACTATATAGGAAAATTGTTAGTACTGCTTATAGGCTGTTGCTATATAGGTTATTGCTGCTATATATACAGATAGCAGATTTTAAGAACTCTCTTTAAATAGCATATGTGAATGAAGATTACTATGTATCATGGAATGTATATAGGTTGTTGCTGCTTCTGCTACAATATAGGTTGCTGTAGATTTTAAGAACTCTCAAGTTTAATGCATCATGGAATGTATATGCCTTTATTCAAGCTTGCAATTATTTCATGTTCATGATTATAAGATTACTATTTCTACAATAATATGATTTCTTCTATCTTTTTAAAGAAGCCAACCTTCAATTCAATTCACCATGCATACTTCACTAACATTATAATTTTTTGTTTGTGCCCCACTAAGTTGAAAAAAGAAAATGAGCTTTTAATCACTGACAAATTTTCAATCATAGTCACTCCAAAAAGAGTAAGCATGTAGTAACTACGCAACATTGATTACAATTTCAGGAGCAAGAATCAAATTGTTCTATATAAAGGATGAAACACTTACCAATATCAGTTGTTTGCAAAGATGGAGATGCATCCATAGGAGATAGATCTACAGATGCGTCCACATGAGATGAAGCTGTTGACATGTGAGCTAGGACCTCAATTGAGGTTGCCTCTGACACTGAAGTCATTCACCTCCTCTTATTGGCTTGCCTAGGTAGCATATGTGTAGTCTTTGTATGTAACAAATGAATTGTAAGCAATGCATTAATAAAGATTTAAATGCATGACAATTCATGAAATTGTAAGATAACCTAACAGTCTAATATTAGAATTACATTACAAGTAATGAAATTATCAACAAAAATATTCATTACAATTTCAATCATAACTAAACATGACTTCATTAACAAGTGCATGTCGTTACAATCAAGGACATTACAATGAAAATGACTTCATAATGTAAAAAGGAAAGGATATTACAATCAAGGCTCTATATCATGATCTGTATCCGAGTTACTATGACTATGAAATTTATCTTCATCATCACTAGGATCATTTGAATGTTGATCATTATCATCACAGATAAAATCATCTCTGTTTCAACCCTCTACATATACACCTCTACCAGATTGTAGAACCACCTGACTTGGAATAATATCAGGTGCAATATCAGTCCTACGTAAAGTGTAGCTAATGGAATCTACAATGGTGATTTGGACAATTTTAGTGGTCTCATCCTGCTGGAACACATCATTCGAAATAGGCAATTCATTATCATTGGGATCTACATCCTCAAGCTCCGGCACATTCCATATTCCTCAGCGTTGAAATTGCTCTATGACTTTCCAATGTCCACCTAATTTGGTATCACTGACATAAAAAACTTGTTGCACCTAGCTTGGCAAGACAAATGGGTCATTTTGATACCAATGGCTTCTTACATCAATGGTTGTCAAATGTGTTTCAGTGCGAAATGTTCTGTTACTACCAGTGTTAAACCATTCGCATTGGAACAACACAACTCAATGCCCAAACATGTATGTCATTTCCCAAACTTTAGTCAACTAACCATAGAAATCAATTGACATACTGTGATGATCCCTTGAACAACCAACCCGCTATTTTGACTTTTACAACAATTGTCTCTCTTTCGCGTGGAATCGAATGCCATTACAAATACAACCCGAATAAATATTCACTATTGGACCAGGTCCATTAGCTAATGACCACAACTCATAAGTTGCTTCCGATTATCCTTGAGCTCGTAATTGATTTATTTACATGAACATATGACAAGGATGCATGATGTTAATATTAATCTAGGAACAATGAATTATGTTTATGATGTTTATTACATATTATCTATATATCTTACCCGCTCTTTGAACCACCTAGGAAATTTTTCTTGTTGTCGTCTTGTAATGTCATGTACATTTGCATTCTGTAACTGATTCTTGTGCTCTCTACTTGAAAAAAAAAAAAATGAATAATTAGTACTTGAGTGTGATCATAATGAAAAAGCATTTTGCATATACTTAACTAAATGAGAACATACTCCAGATATTCATCAATTTCAGTACTATTGTACAAGATAAACCAATGAGCCACTTTTCTTTCTTTCTCAGACATGTCAACTGCCCTTTGAGTTAGCCTAAAAGTATAGATTTTTGTGAAAAAACTAAATGCCCTGAGCCAACATCACAACCATCTTCATTTCTTTCCTCTCTGTTAAATACAGTTTCAATCTCACGAAGATACATAGAGCAAAAAGTGAGACATTCTTTGACAATGTAAGCTTCTGCAATTGAACCTTCTAGGCGAGCTCGATTTGCTACATACCCTTTCAAAATCCCGAGTAATCTTCAACAAATAACAATAAATTATTATATAAACCACATATATGGTACTATAATATTAAAAATATATATATAATTTCAGAGTAAACACATAAAAATACCTTTCGATAGGGTACATCCATCGATATTGCACTGGCCCTCCAAGAATGGCGTCGCGAGGCAAATGAATAGCTAAGTGAACCATCACATCAAAGAATGCAGGTGGAGATTTTTTTTCTAACTTGCAAAGTATGAGTACTATGCTCTCTTGTAATTTCTCCAAATCATTCACCCTCATTGTTTTTTAACATAACTGTTGAAAGTAATTTCCCAACTCAAACAATGCAATAGAAATGTCCTTGTTAAGATACCCATGCATTCCAATAGGAAGAAGTCGTTGTATAAGGACATAGCAATCATGACTTTTTAAACCGGATAACTTGTCCTTAGTGCTTACACACCTAGAGATGTTTGCTGCGTATCCATCAAGATACCTAATCGATTTTAAGAACTCACAAAAACCTTGTCTTTCCTTTAGGGAAAATGTGTACAATGCAATGGTCATTTCAAAGGACCCATCCACGCGCCTCTTTAAGTGCAAATCTTTCCTAATTTTCATATCCTTTAAATCCATGTGTGCTTTTTCCGTGCTCTTGTTCTTTCCATCAATGCTCAACAAAGTCCCAATCAAATTATCATATATGTTCTTCTCTATGTGCATGACATCAAGGTTATGTCGTAACTTGAGTGTCTTCCAGTAAGGCAATTCGAAAAATATGCTTTTATTTGTCCAATTCAGGACAGTATTTTCATCCCTTTTTCCTTTTTGGTTGCTTGGATGCATCCCAAATGGTATAAATGTTCCTGAATCCAATTGATCTAATATTTGTTTCCCTGCCAACTCCAAAGGTCTTGCTCGATCATCTACTTTACCATTAAAGAGCTTACTTTTTCGCCAAGGATGGTCTTCAAGTAAGTATCAGCGAGCACTAGTGTATCTTATCTTATTTATTAATCGTTGTGATGATGCATTCGCATTACAATTGGGACAAGCCAAATATCCTTTTGTACTCCACCCTGACAAGTTACCATATGCAGGAAAGTCATTAATAGTCCACATAACAGTTGCATGCATTCGAAAACTTGCCCTAGTTGAGGCATCATAAGTAACTACACCATCTTTCCATAACTCCTTCAACTCGTCAATGAATGGCCTCAAGTAAACATCAATATCTCTCCCTGGTGCTTGCGATCCAAGAATAAGCAATGACATCATGGAAAATGGTTGTTTCATACACTTCCACGGTGGTAGGTTATAAGGCATAATTACCACAGGCCACATACTATACGAGTTGCTCATATTTCCAAAAGGGTTGAAACCATCGGTGGCCAACCCAAACCTCACATTACGTGGTTCTTGGACAAACACAATATGTTGCCTATCAAAATCCTTCCACGCCTCACCATCGGCTAGATGCCTTATATGTCATCATCAACACGTTTTTTCTTATGACATCTCATATCTCTAGCGTTTTTCTCGACATGTATAATCTTTGCCTTGGTGTTAACGGGAAATATCTCAAAATTTTATGAAGTATCTTCTTACCTTTGCCATCATTCAATTTGTATCTAGGCTCCTTACAAATCGGACAATTTTCTAAATTTGTATTTTCCTTCCAAAAAAGAGCACAATCATACTTACATGCATGAGTAGGCACATATCCTAAACCCAAGTCACATAAAAATTTCTTCACTTCATAAAGGGTCCATGGAACCTTTTGATCACTTTCTAGTAAAAGGTCTTTCAATACACCCAACAACATGTCAAAAGAATTATTGCTCCACTTGTTTAACACTTTCATATGAAGCATCTTAATGACAAACGATAACAAAGTAAGCTTCTAGTAGCCAAGGTATAATGGATGCCGAGCATCCTCTAATAATTTATCAAGGTTTTGTGCATCCTCTCTTTGCTCATTATCATGCCATCCATCCTCTTCATCATTATCAAAAATATTTGCCATGCGACAGTCTTCTAACATATCATACTATTCATCTTCAATGTCAAGGCATTCATTGGTGGCCCTTCATCACCAACACCTTCAATGTCATTGTCATTATTCCACACACGAGGTTGATTGATGGAAACAGTTTCCCCATGGTGCGCCCAAGTCTTGTATGAAAGCGATATCCCTTTTCGGTATGATGTTCAAAATTTAGGCAATCCATACACAGACAACGAATTCTATTATCTAGGCCAACATTTGTCATTGCAAATTGGAGAAATGACTTAACCCCTTCTATATACTCCGAACTCAACCTATTTCTAATTGGCATCCAACTCTTGTCCATATTTGGTGACCAACAAAGTGAAGATTATGTTAGGTGAATAAACCAAGAACCAATTAACTAAATATGAATTAAATATGAATTTATTCCTATTTTGGAGGCTAATTTTTTTATAAGGTGAAAATTTTATTTATACGCTTTAGGCAAGCATAAAAATCTCACATTCCTTCCTATATTATTCAACTATAATAGTTATTGATTCCATTATAGTTGTTTTAGTATTGAATAAGCATAATATTGAATATTGCTGCTAAGAAAAGAAGAGAAATAGATTAAGAACTGACAAGAAGCTTGCTGTAGCATGAAACTGCTGTTACAAGCAAGTTGTTGCCACAATGCACAAAGAACCAACATGAAGTTGTTGCTACCACAATGCTGCCACAAAGAGTAAGACAAAGTGTTGCCACAATGCACAAAGCTGCTACAGCTGCTACTGCCATAATGCTCACACTGGAAGCATGATTCTGTACCAAAAAAAGCAGGATAAAGCATAATTCTAACAAATAGCAGGACAAATAGCACAGGAGGACCTCACCGAAAAACAAGACCACCAGCAGGAGGACCTCAGACTCAACACAAACAGCAACAGCCTCACCAAGCAAATACAGACTAAAATTTGTTTTAAACATGGACTAAGAACCAAACAAACAGACATGAGTAGACTATAACTTGTTACTGCTACTGTAGACTTAACCAATGTAGGGCAGTAAACAAACACCAACACATTTTAACATATACACCAACAGCAAGCCAAACAACCTCAACCAATGCAGAATTTAACTGGACAATATTGACACAGGTTAAGTTGAAAGTTCTTCTCTCTCTCTCTCCCTCTCTCTCTCTAAATATATATATATATATATAATACAGATATGTTTTACTATTTAAATCAATCATACTTTTGGTTCGTGTTTTCTTAGTAAAAATTTGTATTTCCTAATGCAGATGGTTTGATTTATTTTGAGATCTATTGGAGGACACATCACTATCCTCCAGTTTAAATATTCTAGAAAAGGATTATGCTGACCCAACTTGTAACAAGGTGAATTGCATAAGGGGTGTTTTGTAATGTTTGGTTTATTGTAATGAGATGAAATTAAAATATCATTCATTATGCAACCTAACTAAAAATAAATTGTAAAGTTCAATACTTTTCCTACATTTAACTTAATTTTCTTAGCAAATAAACATTGGGATTGTAATGTCTCTTACAAAATAATTGTTTTAGAGCATATCACATTAATTCATGACTATAATAATTTAATAAATAAACAAACAAAACAATTGACTATGTTCTATTATAAACCCTGAGAAAAATTTACAAAATCTTATAGAAGAAACATATAACATCAAATTCAACCCTTTAACTCCTCAAAGTTTTGGTTATACATTCTTTCCAATCAAATAGTTCAGGGATTGTATATCACGAAGAAATAGTCCAATTGATTACAATCGCCTTTTATCCAGTCCATCTAGACAAACATGGACTAAATGTGTCTATTAACAAAGCTAACTATGCATTTTGCCTCACAAAGTAGATGGACGTTATGTGATTATTTTTAAATGTCCAGTAGTGATTTAATTTTAAATTTTATGTCAATTTGATCCAATTGATAACGAGTTAATTAGAATTAGAAGGATCAAAATGACACAAGAATATCCCACCACAGGCCCAATTAAAATCAAGATAAAGCCCTGTTTAGATTAATTGCAAACAATTATTTGCACTTAGGAGATTTTGAACGTAAAACCATTAAAAAGAGTACACTCCTAAGTCCATATTTTGACCACGAGGCTAACCTCGGGCTCTTTGTTCATCCAATTCAAGGCAACAACTGATACATTTACATGCAATAGTAACAGCTTTGTTCATCTAATACATGGCAGCTTTACAATTCCCTGGAGCACACAGTAATATTCCAAAACCTAATGTATCTTATTACTGAACTATATTTCTTAGTAGCATCCATTACAATTGAATTTTTACAAGGTATAATAAATGAGAATAGTTTTTATGCCAAATTAAAATAATTGTAATCTACCTCTTATTTGCAAAGCAAACGTGACATTTGTGGTTTTCTAAAATTTATTATTTCCAAAATCTAAAACCAATTCAGCTTAGGTAAACAATAAAAATGAAAAGAAATTAATTCAACTTGGACTGTATCTTGTACAAAGTCAATATACAATCATAATTTTATTTTTTTTATCAGCAAAATCAAAATTTTATTGATGAAAATACAATGTAAATAAAATATTGAGATATAGCAAAAAAGATCAGTGTGTGGAGCATCATAACAATAATTTTATTAATCACACTGAGCAAATTATGGTGTGAGTAATGCTAAGGCTACATTTGGATTTAGAATTCGAAAAGAGAGTTATGGACAGAAAGAAAAGGGAATAGAATACAAAAATTGAACAGATATTTTATTTACGTGTTTCATATCTGTATGCTCCGGAAGTATGAGCCGGATCCATCACACATGCTGGATTGGACGGAGTTAGGGGTAGACGAGGATGCCTCGTATGAGGAGAGACCGGTTAGAGTTTTAGATACTCGAGACCAAGTCTTACAAGGCAAGACGATTCCTTTGGTAAAAGTGTTGTGGCGACACGCGAGGTTGAGAAAGCCACTTGGGAGCGTGAGGCGGAAGTCCATGTGAAGTATCCAGACCAGTTTGTTGATGTTTGATTACGTATTGAAAACTTTGTTATGTTAATGAATTATAAACATTGCATATGTTTTGGAAATGTGAATTGTATATTTAGTGTTGAAAACTCATTTATCATGCTGATGGGAATGGATGACTGGTGGATGAGTCATGGTAATGAATTGGAATTATTATCATTGTTGTAATTGGTTAAAACATGGTTTTAATGAGTAATTTAGAATTTCGGGGACGAAATTCCTAAAGCGGGGAAGATTATAGCGATTCTAGTTTGGAACCGACCCGTTTGATGTTTTGGATCCGGGTTTCGTTGTCATATATAGTTATTCATGTCTTGTTTCTCATTGTCTCTCTTTGAGTTTATCTTTTGGGATGTGTTGATTGTGTTTGGAACAGGTCAGTAGCTTGTTTTTCAAACTTTTGTTGCCCAGAATTTTGTTCCTTTGCTCGAGCGTCACTTTTTGCGCTCGAGCAGTCTTTGTGAACTCTCAATACTTTTGTAGGTCTGCAAAAGTACTAGGAAGTGGAATTCTACGCTCAAGCGATGCTTCTTACGCTCGAGCAGTGTCGGCTCGAGCGACCAATATTGAGCTCGAGTGATGGTCTGCTGTCTGTAAAACTTCTAGAAGTTCGTTCTGCGCTCGAGTGGTCACATCTTTTGTGTCTAGATGTTTGAGTGACACTTCTTGTGCTCGAGCGGTCTGTGCGTATATCAGTCCGTAAAAGTCACTTTTTACATCACTTTTTCATTTTTCTCTCTCTCTAAACATTTCAAAACCCAAATATTTCTCACTCTCTCTCTCTAAATCTCATCTATTTCACTTGAATCCACCTAGATCCATTGATCTTTGTCCCCGTGTGCTTTTGTTAAAAAGATAGAGCTTGATGAGGGCTTTGTTCTAGTTGAAGCAAAGTTGATTTTCGGCGTGTTTGAGTTTCCTACACTTCCTCTCTCGTCTTCTAAAACTTGAGGTAGAGATTCTTTGCACCATCTATGAGTTTTAACTTAGTTATTTGCGATTTCTAAACAACATTGTGATTTTGGAGGTTTTTGGAAAAAACCTAGGGTTTTGGGTAAAATCAAAAGAGGGGTTTTTCAAATGGATCCTTGAAAATAACTATGATGTTGGTAAAAATATTGAGTTGAGAAAAATGGTTGATTTTGAGACTTGGGTTGATTTTGGAGAGAAAATGAATTTTTCCCTAAATGCCTCAAATATTGATTTTGTATAAATAATGAAATTGATATTAAATTTGTGAAATTGGATTGATATTGATGAGGATGGTGGAGTTGGATATGTATTATCACTCACCTCTTGAAATTTAGAAAGTTTATCTTTACTGAGAATTGTATATCTGTTGAGAAATATCTGTTTTGGGCTATCGGTTGAGGATAGCTATGATTGTTGCTATGATTTTTATAGAGATTGCATAAGAATTAGGGAAATTGAAACTATTTTCTCATTCATTTGCATCGATCATTATTTCACATTTATACATTTCATATGCATATTGTTTTGAGAAAATGGGTGAATCTGGAAAGGAGTTGTTGTTGCTTCAAATAAGTTAGCCTTTGTGTCAAGGGTGAAAGTTCTGAAAATCGTGCGTATATATGGGTGCCGATCCTACGGGCAAAATTTCTGTGAAATGGCAATAGTAGTGCTTGTATAGCCTACGTTTACATGGGTCCCGGTTTACGGTTTCCTCCGGACGAAATTTTCGGAAAGGTTGTATTGTTTGAAATCCCAGAGCATGATTCATTGTCCTATCTTTTTATTCCAAAGGAAGAGATTTATGTTATTATTATGGCATTGCATAGTTTTGGAAAGAGATACAAAAATGTTTTGGCATGAGCATTGCATATGCATCAACCTTATAGCTTTGTTAAGATTCATATACTGTTGGATTATTTCTATTGGGCTTTGGCTCACCCTATGTGGGAAAAACATTTCAGGTGTTGATGATATGCCTCCGCCAAGGCAATAGCTTGGCAGGACTTAGAATGAGAGCTTCTCTTGTGCATTTACTGTATTTGTTTTGTACAAGCCAAGGGCTTTAACTGTATTAGACCTAAGTCCACTTTTGTTGTAACCAAGAACTGTCTTGGAAATTGTAAGCCTTTAGGGCATCTATTTATCTATTTTACTTTCTCATCTTATTTCTTATTGTACATATGCTATAGATTCATGGCTAGACTTATGAATTTATATCTGCATATGTCACCTTTTGTAGATAAACGAAAGATAATTATTTCATCATATGTTGTTATGAAATTTATATTGTGGACGGTTTATAACAATTATTTCGGAGTGTTGCAACTAGAGACTGAATGGTGGTATAATAGATGTGTTACGGTGTATGTTAAGGATATATAAATCAAAAAGTCTAGGCACACAGACGACCGAACACAGAAACTATGCATCCAATTGTCCGGTCGGACGACTGCCCGGACAACCAGCCAGAGCTTGTTGATCGCGGCTGTTATGGTGTTGACCGCGGCTATCATAGTGTCTTCTGGGTGTTCGAGCATTTGGTCGAACGATCACCCGATGGAACAGTTTTTGTGTTTAGTCTCTGTGTGCATAGCATTACTATATGTAAATAATAGATAAAATAAATAAGTAATGTAAAAAGTACAATGGGTCCCACCTCATAAGCACACCACATAAGCACCTTGTCACACAGAGCACATACGAACCACCCCTCTAAGATATCAACATGTTCCATGGCGCTCAAAGATTCCCAAGTGAAAAAAGCATTGACCAAGTACCCTTCCAAAAGGACTTAAATGAGTGGAAAAAATGCAAGTTGTATCCTAGAAGTTTGATCCCATACCCACATAGTTACCTAAACACATACTCATGTTAAGCAATTCACATTCTTTCCTAGCATGGCAACCCATTATGGTGCTAGCCACTTCCCACGAGCTCAAGGTATTCAAACCTAGTTGGCTCTAATACCAATTTGCAAACCCCCGAATTACTAATAATAAAACATTACTCATAATATAATTAATTCTACACCATTCTTCACCAACCAACACCATTAATCCAACACCCTCTTTATCATTGAAATACAACCTCAAGATAACAAATGTCATGTTCAACTTTTAGTTACATCAACATTAACATAATTCAAGAAGTTAGAGGAGATGATACAAAAATGCCCTATTGGCTTACAAATATCAAGGTCACGCCTTGTTACAACAAAATGGACTCATAGTCCCAAAACATGTATGCTCGGGGCTTCCACAAAATATATTCATGAGCTTTGCGCTCCAATCAATACAAAACTTGCACTTCCTTCTCATTGGGGCAGTGTGGCACATTACCAAGTCCTGAAATGTTAGACAAGAATGAGTTAGATGCTCAGTAGAAAAACTTTTAACAAGTATCTAGTTATTCAAAGACCCATATGGTATCATCACAATCAAACCGTATTTAGTTCAACTAATAATATTACTTTAAAGGAGAAAGTGAGAACCCACATTTCTACAAATTTGATAAATTTAACACCAGGGGTAAATACGCTATGAAGTCCCTAAAGAGAGTCCAATACATACATATATATAGGTTACATCGAAAAATATCCCCACATTAGCTGGCTATTAATACGGCGGGAAATGGGCACCCCAAATCATATGTTTTTCCACTTTTACGACTATAATATGGCAGGACTAGTGGACACCCAAAAATATTTCCCCATATTCATCCGACGATATAGCGATTCTCATTTAGACCCAACCCGTTGATGTTTTGGATCCGGGTTTGTCTTATACAATTTTTCATGTCTTATTTTCCTTATTCCTCATTGAGTTTGGTTATTAAAGTGTCTTGGTTGCGTTTGGAATAAGTTGTGAGTTAGTTTTTCAAAATGGTTCATGCCTCTTCGCTCGAGCGATACTTCTTGCGCTCAAACTATTTTTGAGAATTCTTAGTACTTTTGTAGGACTGTAGAGATACTAGGAGTTGGCATTCTACGCTCGAGCGGTGTTGGCTCGAGTAGTCCTTCTTGAGCTCGAGCTATGGCCCTATGTCCGTAAAACTTCTGGGAGTTTGTATTCTTCACTCAAACGATAAACTTATTCGCTCGAGTGGTCTCACTTATTTTGTCTGGTCACTCAAGTGACACTTCTTTCGCTTGAGTAGTTTGCGTATATATCAGACTATAAAAGTCACTTTTTGAGTCACTTTTTCATATATCTCTCTCTAAACATTCTAAAAACCCTAGTTCTCCAGCTTCTCTCTCTAAAACTAACCTTCTCTCTACAAATATACTCTCATCCATTGATTTCTCAGTCTTAGTCCATTTGTTAAAAAGGTAGAGCTTATCTAGAGCTTCATTCTAATCGGAACAAAGTTAGGTTTCGGCGTTTTGAAGTTTCTCCATTCTCTCTTGTCTTCTAAGCTTGAGGTAGGGATTCTCCGCACTTTCTTATGATTTTTAGCTTAGTTATTTGCTATTTCTAAAATAATATTGTGATTTGGAGATTTTTGAACAAACCTAGGGTTTTGGTTTAAAAATCAAAATAAGGTTTTCAAATGGTTGTGGGATTGGAAATGAGGTGGAATTGGGATAAAATGGTTGGTTTTGATACTTGGGATTGATTGCGGAAGAAAATGGGATTTTTCCCTAAATATCTGAAAGGTTGATTTTGTATAAATAATTGGAATTGATGTTGGAAATATGAAATTGGGTTGATATTGATGAGGATGGTGGAGTTGGGTATGTATTACCACTCACATCTTGGAATTTGGAAAGTTTATCTTTATGAAAATTATTTATCTATTAGAGATATCTGTTTTGGCCTATCGGTGGAGGATAACTATGATTGTTGTGGAAATTGTATGAGAATTAGGAGAATTGAAATTATTTTCTCATCCATTGCATTGAGCATTGTTGCATATTTAACACATTGAAAATGTTGTTGTTTTGAGAAAAATGGGTAAATTCCTAGGTGAATCTGAGTAGGAGTGTAGTTGTGGTATTAAGTTGGCTTGTGTGTCCTTGGTGAAAGTCTAAAAACCCGCACGGTTAGGTGTTGAGCCTTCCGGTTAATACAAGTAAAAATGAAAATTTGGTAATGCTTGTAGCCTACTTGCAGACACGTCCTAGAGATTCACAGGGTTGTATTCATTACCATGTTTTCTATTGTAAAGGAAGTGATATCATGAATTGAGATATAAATTTGGCATTGCACAGTTTTGGAAAGAGAAATGAAAATGTTTTGGCACGAGCATTTCATATGCATTCACCTTATATCTTTGCTAAGATTCATAAACTGTATTGTAGTATCTTTACTGGGCTTTGGCTCACACTATGTGGGAAAACCATTTTTAGGTGCTGATGATATGCCTCTGCCAAGGTAATAGCTTGGGAGGACATGGAGCTGAAGGCTTCTTTTCGTGTATCGTTGTATTCATTTTGTACAGCCCATGAGCTTAAATTGTATTGGATTTAAATCCATTTTGATTGTAACCAAGCATTGCCTTGGAAAGATGTAGCCAATAGGGCACTATTATATATGTTTAACTCTTACTTCATATCTTTTGTTTATAACACATGTTATAGATTCAGAGTTAAGGCTTATGAATATATAACTGCATGTGTTATCTTTTATACTATGGAATCAAGTGAAATGGAAGAGACATTGTATTTAGAATGGTATGATTATTTATTAACATTGTTGATGGTTCTATTGTAATTATTTTTGGGACGTTACAGATGATAAGCTCAAGACATGGCAATTGGGCACCTAAACTTCCCCGCGCGGGTACTAACCATACACAACATTTTTCCAAAACCGACTCTTTACCCAAACTCACATACTATTTACGTCCCCCTTAATAATCTTTCCAAAGCTTCCGAGTATTCATACATTCATTGGAATAAAAGTATTCTTTCACCATCCAAGCAATTGGGGCAAATATAAATGACAATATCCAATATCTCAAGAACATTCCAAATTCACAATTCTCTATTCAAATACCACTTTAATATCATAAATCAATCATCAATTTAAAGAATTAAGGGTTAATTTCATTTTTATTACATTATTTCTAAAACTCTAACATTATGGGTTTTTTTTTTAAAAATAAAATTTGGGGCTTTTGCCCCTCCAACATATATCATATTAATTTTCATCAAAAACTTCCATAATGCATGGCTAAAAGTAGAAATCTTAAGAAAATTGTAGGGAAAATACTTTTTTGTAAGAAAAACTTCAATTCATAAACTCAAACATTCATTAACTCATCAATGTCATGGCAACACCACATAATCATCTCCAAATTAAAGATATACAAGGTTAAAAGTAGTCCTACCTCAAGAATCAAGACAAAGAAGCTAGGTTTTTGAAGAACTCTTTGTAAAATCCAAGTCCAATCGATAGAATCCAAGATCTCCAAGTGAACTTCAATTTTTGGAAGAACTTTTAGCTTGAATCTTAGTGTAATGAGACATTTCTAGAGAGAAATAGCTAGGGTTTTTGGAGCTAGAGAGAGAGAGAGAAAAGAAGAGAAAAAGAAAAAGTGAGGAAAATGATCTAAAAGTCACTTTTTAAGTGGCTGATATCGCGGAAACCGCTCAAGTGGTTTTTCAATGCTCAAATGGTGAATGAAACCTCTTAGTATCTTTGTAAGCAAAACGAGATACTGGGAACTCCTCATCTTTGCTCGAGCGACCACTTGTTTACTCCAGTGGTACTTCGACCAACAAAACAAACTATTGAGAGCACTTCAGCTCTGCTCAAGCTGTATTTTCACTACTCAGCAGTCACCTTAAACGAATTGTCACAATCTCTCCCCCTTAAGGAATTTCGCCCCCAAAATAACATCAAGCCTCAACACAATATCAACAATATGATACCAATACAATAATAGCCAATTCACAACCATCCCCAAATAACGAACGAACAACTTCTAATAGCAACATAAAGAAAATATAAGAGGAATGATACATCACATCCGGTTTACTCCATATCAAAGGAAAAAGCAATTCAAGTGAAAACATTACACATTTTGAAATAAATCTGGGTATTTCTCACGGGCCTCAGCCTTTCGCTCCCAAGTTGCTTCCTCAATGTCGTGATGATGCTACAACATTTTAACTAATGGAATGGTCTTACCCTTTAATACTTTTTCCCGGTGTCTAGGACTTGAACCGGTCTGTCTGCATAAGACGCATCCTCATCAACCTCAAGATCTGTCCAATCTAACACATGGAAAGGATTGGGCCCATACTTACAGAGCCTGGCACATGGAACACATTATGCACTCTAGAGAGTTATGGTGGTAAAGCAAGATGATAAGCAACTTCTTCTATCCATTCTATGATGTCAAAAGGACCGATAAATCGAGGAGATAATTTCCCGCTTCAAACAAACCTCGTCAATCCCTTTCTAGGTGAGATTTTTAGAAATACATGATCTCCTACCTCAAAGGACAACAGTCTCTGCCTACGATTGACATAACTTTTTTGACGGCTTTGAGCCATAACTAATCTCTTTCGAATGAGAGCCACCCTCTCGGTGGTCTCACGAACCAACTCGGGCCTAAGCATATGTGAATCCATTACCTTGGCCCAACAAACCGATGATCTACAAGGATACCCATAAGGAGCTTCGAAAGGTGCCATCTCAATGCTAGCCTGATAACTGTTATTGTAAGCAAGCTCGACTAAATGTAAATGTTTCTCCTAAGGCCTTTTGAAGTCTAACACACAAGCTCTTAACATGTCTTCTAAAATTTGAATGGTGCACTTGGATTGTCTATTGGTTTGAGGGTGGTAGGCAGTACTAAATTTCAGTTGAGTACCCAAGGCACTCTAAAGATTCTGCCACAATCGAGAAGTCACACAAGGGTCTCTATCAGAAACTATACTCATCAAAACTCCATGGAGTTGAATAATTTCACAGATGTAAAGTTCGGCTAAATATTCAACAGAATCACCCACACTCATGGCAAGAAAATAGGCTGACATGGTGAGTTGATCTACAATCACCCATATCGCATCATTACCCCTTTGTGTTTTAGAAAGACCCATAATGAAGTCCATGTTGACATGTTCCTATTTCCACTCGGTAATAGGTGAAGGTTGCAATAATCCCTCGGGTTTTTGATGTTCGGCCTTGATTTGCAGATAGGTTACCTAGACACAAATGAGGCTACATTCTTCTTTATACCCCTCTACCAAAACTGACGACTAAGGTCATGTTATATTTTTGTGCCTCTCGGATGTACCACAAGGTGAGAGTAGTGGAGTTCCCGAAGGACTTCGTCTCTAATAGGCTCAGGTACAAAACAACCGGTCATGATAACGAACACTCGAATCAGCATAAATATTCAAACACTTCTCCTCCTTTCCCTTGGAGATTCTCTCTCAAAGAGTCTCCACTTTCGAGTCACCCTGTTGTGCTTTCACTACTCTTGTGACAAGTGTAGGTTATACAAAAGCAATGAACAAGGTGGCTTGTTCCGTGGACTTGCGAAGTTGCAAGTCAAACTCACTAATGTCCCCCATCATCTTCCATTCCCTCACTGTGAGACTAGTTGAGGTACTTATGAATTTTCTGCTCAAGGCATCAACCACTACATTGGCCTTTTTGGGGTGATAGTGTAACTCAAAGTTGTAATCCTCCATAAATTCCATCCATCTCCGTTGACACAAATTCAAATCTTTCTGAGAAAATAGGTACTTGAGACTCTTATGATAAGAGAATACTTCAAATTTTTCACCATACAAATAATGTCTCCAAAGTTTCAAGGTAAAAATGACGACAGGAAGTTCTAGGTCGTGAGTTGGAAAATTTCTCTCATGAATTTTTAGTTGTCGAGTACCGTATGCCACTACCCTGCCCTCTTGCATCAAAACACACCCTATCCCTCCCTTAGAAGCATCACAATGAACCGTATACGCCAAACCACGTTATGGTACAATGATAATAGGAGCGGTAGTCAACCTAAGCTTCAATTCTTGAAGCGGTCTCTCCCAAGCTTCACTCCAAACGAATTTTAGCCCCTTACGAGTCAATCTAGTAAAATGTGATGCTATAAAAGAGAAATTCCTTACAAAGCGATAGTAGTACCAATTAGACCTAAAAAACTATGGATTTCACAAGCATTTTTATGTTGATCCCAATTCTGTACAGCCTCAATTTTGGAGGAGTCCACTGTAACCCCGTCCTCGGAAACTACATGACCAAAAACTTCACTTCTAAGAGCCAAAACTCACACTTTTCAAATTTCGCATACAAACGATGTTCCCTAAGAAGTTATAAAATAATACAGAGGTGCTCCTCGTGCTCCTCTTTGGAAGATGACTAGATAAGAATGTCGTCCACAAAGATGACCACAAACTTGTCAAGAAATTCTCGGAAGACTCGATTCATTAAGTCCATGAATATAGCAACCAAACGACATTACTAGAAACTCATAATGGCCATATCTGGTACAAAAGGCCATTGTAGGAATATCCTCGTCCCTAACCCATAGCTGATGATAACCTAACCTCAAATCTATCTTCGAAAAACAACATGAACCTTTGAGTTGGTCAAAAAAATGTCTATTCTAGGCAATGGATACTTATTTCTTATTGTACTCTATTTAATTTGCAAATAATCTATACACAATCTCAACGAACCATCTTTCTTTTTAGCAAAAAAGGTTGGAGCTCCCCACGGCGAAGTGCTAGGGTGTATGAAGCCCTTATCTAGCAACTGTTGCAATTGTTCATTTAGAACAATGAACTCGCCGGTGCAAACCTATACGGTGACATGGAGATAGGTGTTGTGCTCGGCACCAAATCTATGGTAAACTCAACCTCCTGGTGATGCGGTAATTCGGTGAGATCCTCTAGAAAGACATCTAAATACTTATAAACCACTCTAGGAAATACATCTCGAATCATACCACTCCCATCATCTAAGAAGGTTACAAGGAGGGGGCTAAGTTTGCCTCGACCACGTGGGTCATACAATAATGGCAACAATATTTTGGTTCTATCCCCTAGAAAGGAGAAACAATCACCACCCGATGTGCACATAGTAACTCTCATACAGTAGTAGTTGATAATGGAACGGTTAGAGGACAACCAATCTATGTCGAGGATGACATCAAAACCTGACATATCTAATAACATAAAGCTGAAAGGATGTTGACGGTCAACAACCTCAATCACATACCCACGACATCCCCGATTCAAGACAATCTTACCCTCACCAAGTGACCTACCATAAGCGAAGACTCTAGTTCCACAATTTCTGACCTTAAATAGAAGCGAACGCAGATGCTATGAATAAGTGAGATGTCTCAGTATCTATTAACACACTACCCAAGTATTGAAGATAAAATATGTACTTGTCACAACGGATGGTCCTGTAGACTGCTCAGATGTGGTGACGGTATATACCCTTCCTTGTGGCCTATGCTTTTCTAGGTCACCTCCTAGAACATAGGCCTGTTGCACAGATTGTGCTGATGTGGCCCCGTGCACTACTCTGGATGCCTGGCCTGACTAGACTGGCTGATAAGACTACCTCTGCCCCTGCCCTGTTTGGAAACCTGCTGACTAACGAGATCTCGATACACTAACCGACCCTGCTCTCTGTGGGCAAAACTTCTTCAAATGCCCTAGCTGACCGCACTAATAACAATATAACACCTGACCTCTATTCTGAGATTGGCTCTGGGAGCGAGTTGACTGAGACTATGGCCAGCCCTTCTGTCTACACTCTAAAGCTTTCTGACCCAGCTTGCCACGTCGATAACATGTACCATGGGTTTGACCCGTGATCCTGGAACTTCCCCTCATCACAGAACCCGAAGACTTAGTCTACTGCGCTGCGATGGTGACTGACAAGATGACGAACCCCTAGATTTCTTAGAGGGCTCCAAATCACCCCGTGATTTCAAGTATCTCGACCTCTTCAACTTCTGCCTTGCCTCCTCTACCTCTACCATGATTTCCACATGTGTTGCAGCCTCCACTAACCGATCGTAATCCCTAATCATGTTACTCGCCAACTTCATCAAAATTTTTGATCTCAATCTCTTCTCGAATTCTAAACATCAGCACTCTTCCATCGCTACAAGCTCAGGTGCAAAACAGGAAAGACTGGTAAATGTGGCTTCAAACTTAGCCACTGGTATGCCAACTGTAATAGCTCCTTAAACTACCTCATCAATCGCTCCCTAGCAATGGGAGGGAGGAATTTCTCCTAGAAATCTTGTGTAAATGCCTCCCAGGTGTGCTCAATACAGTTCTTGGCATATTTTCACCACTACCCGGCCTCTTCTTTTAGTTAGCAGACCGCCAATACCACCGAAGTTCACCCTCACGGATGTCTAAGATCTCAAAAGATTTGACTAAATGTTCTAACCACTCATATGCTTTAATAGGGTCAGGCCCACCACTGAACTCGGCGGGGTTGGAACGAAAGAATTCATTTTTTAGAAAAGTAGTTCTAGTTTCTCCTTTTACGGTCCTAGCCGCTTGCTCGGCACTCAATATGTCCACAGACTCTCTAAGAGCCCTTGCCATCTCTCAGACCAAAGCTCCCATTGCATCTTAGGCCGGTGAAGCGGCCATGTTGTTTTGACTCACTCATTCTTCTTAAAAGGGGATCTTTGTTTGGACCGGAACATCTCGACCATCTCGATGAGGTTTTCCATGGCCTCTACCATGTCCTAATATCCTATAAGAAATAGAGATAATTTAAATTCATGAATCACATATCCCATACATAGTCTTACCCGTCACACACACACTAGCATGAGACCACACATACATTTTCACGCAGACCGTTCGAGCGGTGAATGAAATCTCTCAGTATCTCTGCCTGTAAAATAAGATACTGGGAACCCCCTCATCTTCGCTCGAGTGACTACTTGTTCGCCCGAGTGGTACTTTAACCTGCAAAACAAACTACTAAGAGTACCTCGTCTCTGCTTGAGCGGTATTTTCACCGCTCGAACAGTCACCTGTCACACAACAAGTATACAAAGAAGGGATCACAAATGCCTCTTCAACCCACATAACTTGTTGGGGTCTACAAGATAAGAAAACAAGTAACGGTTACCACTCACACCAAAAGATGTCAACCATGTCCCAATCATCAACAAGCACACAAATCACCACCGAGAACTCAACACTCAAACACAGAGGAAAAAAGAAAACCATCCTCACAACAGAACTCCCAGTCAACTCTCATCAAAGAAGAGGACTCACTACGCAACACGGCTCAAAAAACAACACGTCAGCCCAACAAGCCCGAACAATGCTAAACTCTCCTCAAAACACAAAAACACAGACCCATGACTAGCATCCAAGCTAAGTCACTACACAACCCAACCATGCAAGGCAAAATAATTAACAACACATCCTTGTAAACAAAATATTTTGGGTAAACTACCAATAGGTCATAATAGTTGGACTTAATTCCCATCAAGTCCTATTAAAAATAAGTCTTGGCAAAAATGTGGTAAAAATAATTTTTTTGTGACAATTTTTTATATATGTCGCTAAAAATTAACAATTAGTGTAGACACCTCATTTTTGACCGCCCTTAAGACTTGGGCGCTACTAATGGTTTACTTGGTGGTGAAAGTTGTGCAGTACAAAGGTTCGATTTCTCAAACAATGAGAGAGTCAAATCCAAACCTCACACCCCATTTTTGGACCCAAAAATATTTTAGATCTTAAAATCCTCTCTTTCAAAATATTTTGAAAAAGGTTTCTGCGATGTTCCAAGGCTCGCATTTTGTCAAATGTTGTGCTTTTTGGTAAACCGAGCAAGGACAAAGTGGAAATGAATGAAAGAGAGATGAAATCTTTGGAAAATCTTTCAAAACACCTTGTTTAGGGGTTTGGAGTTGAAGAAAAGAAGAGAAGAGGGAAGAAACCAAGTTGGAGAAGAAGATGAGCATGAATCGCTAAGAGAAAGTCGAGCGGTCCTCGCTAAATCGGACCTATCATTTTGTATACTTGGATTTAAGTTTTGAGACCACCACCGTTGGAAAGAAGACTTCCGGGCTTCATTTTTCACTCAAGAATCTCCTAAAGACGAGTCCGAATGGAGGAGATATGATTGGTTGAAGTTGGGCATTATTCCGGTTGGACCGAAACTGAGTAGTCTTCACTAAAAGAGGCATAACGTTTTTCATAGTTGGAATTTTGATGCAAGGCTGCCACCATTGGAAAGCTTACTTTTTGGGCTTCAATTTGGGCACAAGAATGACCTGAAAAGGAGTTCATATGAAGGTGTTATGCCCATTTGAAGTTGGACCTGCAGAGCAGAATTGCCTATCGGCCACAAATGTGCGATCGGCCAAAAAAGTAGCAGACTGGCCATCACAAGTAGCAGATCGGCACCAAAGATGGCCGATCGGCCAAGAGTGACCCAAATTCATTTTTTTGGCAGATATTTCTCCTCCACTATTTCCAACTGGTGCCACCTGTCCTAGCTCAGATATTTCGACCAAAGGTGATATTTTGCTATATATGATAGCCTTATATCTCATATTCAAAGGGGAAGAACATCTTAGAGGATTAGAAAGTTTGAGAGCTTCTCACACTAAAATCCCTCTCTCTCTCTACAATTTTCAGAGCTTAATCTCTGCCTCTCTCTCTATAGTTCACTCTCTCTTGCTCTTTTGTGCATGAAAGCTTAGATACACCTCTCCTTTGCCAAAGCACCCTTAACCAAACTTGACCACCATTGAGCTGAGATTCTTTGGGGCTGTGTTTGAGCTCAAAAAGGTGCTTTTGGCTCAGATTTTGGGCTGGTTTTGCAGCTGTGCATCAAGGGTAAGAACTCTCTCCCTTTTAGCTTATTTTGCATGCTTGCTTGGCCATCTTTTCACACTATTTTGGGGCTGTTTTTAGGGTGGTGTTGAACTAAAAAAACCTCTGTTTTTCCTCTATTTTTCCTCTGTTTTTCAGTCCTAAAAGTGTTGGTTTGTGATTTGGTTGGCTAGGGGGTTGTCCTCCCTTTTGCTCCTTGGCTTGTAAGGCCTTTTGAGCTAACTTTCAAGCTTTTCAAACAACTTCTTTTGGCCTTTTAGCGACTGAAATCCAGTGGATTTTCAGTGGTAGAAAACCTATTTTGAGGCTCAAAATAGGAGGGGGTGGTCCCCCCCTCCTCTTGTCTTGTTAGTTGTGTTGATGGCCAACCAAATGAGCATGTGTTTTTACTTCTTTGTGGCTTTGTTTAGGCTCATTTTTGTGACTTTTTAGACCTACCATAACTCTGTTTTTGGCTGTCTTGATCACCCCTTGCATGCTGATTGCACTTGTAGTGTAAATCATCTTTGTTAGCCTTTCATGCTTGATGTTATAGCCTATTATTTTAGCATGTATTGTCTCCATTCCAGCACATTTTTCATAATGCTTTAACATGCTTTAGGACTGTTTTGGGTTGCCTTGGCCATATGACTCATGTTTTGTATAGCTAAAGTGCAAATGCCTTGACTAATCTTGAGTTTTGAGGCCCCTACCATGCTATACTTGTGATGTTTGCATGCCTTGGCGTCATCTGGAATGATATTTCAGAGCATACAGTGTTGTTACACTTCCATGTTTTCACTCTTTAAGTGCTCTTGAGAGTTGTACCTTTATGCCTTATTTGTGAGCCATTGCATGAGCCTCATTTTCTTGCCTTTCAAGCCATCATCGCAGTCCATTTTGGCTACTGTTTTGGCCTGCATAAGGTCTATTTCGGGCTGGTTTGGCCATTTGAGCATTGTCTTGCATGCCTCTAGTGTAATACACTTCACTAGCTTTGATGCTTAAGCCTTGCAACATACACATGAGTTGTTTGCATGATTTTAAGTCATTCAGCATGACATTTCAGTGCTGGAACATATGCCATTGTACTCCATGTTTCATCCTTTCAATGCCTTTGGAGAGTTGTGTCTTGCGCCTTAATCTTGCATTAACATGTATGCATGCTTGGCTAATCCTTTGAGTCTCCATTTCAGCATGTTTTGCCACTATTTTGGGTGTGAAGTAACTCTGTTTTGAGTTGGTTTGGATGTTTGAGCATTGTGATGCATGCTTATAGTGTTATCCTCTTCACTAGCCTTGGTGTTCTTGGCCCCTTAACATGTTGTGCATGAGTGTTTGCATGATAGAGTCTTGCATACCATCTTAACATGTCAAAATTAGCATGAGAGTTTTGCATGCCATGTTGTATGTGTGCATTGCATTGTGTTCAACACAGTGTTGTGTTTGAACACAAGGTGGATTAGCTCATTTCATACTTGAAGTGATGAAATGAGCCAATCTCCCTTGGTCTCCATTGCCTTTGAGTATCCATGATAAGGTGATGGTCCAAGTGTCTTGTTTGTCATGCATTTATTGAGTTTATGCAAGCTTGACTCTTTGGCCATCATGCATTGAGATGCGTGATTGATGACTCGAGAGCCGAGCACTACACTCCTTTGCGCTTTAGACAAGATAAGGAGTGTGGTTGCACACACATTTTCTTGCAAATACACTGCCATGCCTCTATTAGTGCTCTATTGCAGCAAAAGAAGAAGTTTGCAGGAAGAAGTGGCCGATCGGCTATCTAGTGTGCCGATCGGCTATCAATAATTGGCCGATAGCCTTGAAATTGGCCGATGGCCATTTCTTTTGGCCGATGGCCGCTCTTCTTGGCCGATGACCTCTCAGCATGTCCATGAGGTGGATCAGAAGAGTTTTGGAGATTGGCACAATTTTCAGAAGTCTAAAACAGTGCGAACAGAGGCAACACGAGGCACGGTGGTGGATTTCCGGGAGGACGCGACCGAGCATGCATCATTCATCATTCCGAGGTAGAGCTGTGGCAGCCTATTTAGTTTCTTAATTATTTGGTTTTGTAATTTAATTAATTTGATTAATTAGTTATTTAGTTGTTTTGTAATAATTAGCATAGCATAGCTAGTTAGTTGATTCATTCGGACCCTCCGTCGAGAGGGCGCATTGTTGTAATAAGTGTGCGTGAGTGTGTGAATGTCTTCCAACCCCACGTCTTTCTCCCTTTTACTTAACCACTTTCAATGGTTAGTTTTAGGGCATGTTTCAATTAGCATACTTATGCTAGCATGTTTGCATACATTCATTCGTATCGCATGCACCGGGCTCGGCGCATCATACTAACCACATTATATTTCAATACATTTACTTGAATACGTGTTTAACAGCATGTTATCAAGTTGCATTTACATGACATCTTAGGATAGCCAAGCCTATTTTAGCTGCATTTTTGCATGTGTTGCATTAGCCATTCTTTACATAAACTAGGATCATGCATGATTTCTAACTAGTTGTTGTTTTGGCTTGGAGTACACTGTAAGTGTTTTTCGCTTTAGCATCCTTGCATGAGTGTAAGTGTTGCCATGTTTAGCATGCTTGCCATGAGGCTAACTACTTAAATGTTTAACTGCATGAATGCCTGTGGATGAAGGTTGGATTGCTTGAATTGGAACAAATCATCGAAATGTGAGTTTTAAAGCCCACTTGAGGGTGGCAAAGCCACGTCTTAGCCGACTTGCGAGTAGCACCTTCAAACCATTTTCAAACAAACAAACATGAAATGTTTTATTCCAATTTAGGCGATCTAGTCTATACTTGTATGCTATGCGCATCACATAGTAAGGTTAGATTAATAACCAGAATAAGAACACATGTGTTTTCAAAAACAAAATATCATGTTAGTAAAGGCTGATCTTTGATCGAGCGAGCGGGGGTGCTCATTGCATGACCTTTCCCTTTCGTACCAAAGTTCCCGAGCCGAGGCAACTTTGGTGATGACGGACACATGGCCTTCGGCACGAGACAGGGTTTCCTAAATTTCCCAAAATAAAACCATGTAGGTGGCGACTCTGTATCTGGAAAAACAGTCCATGTTTGGCACTTCTTTATAAAAATCAGTTTTCCAAAACGATTTGTCAGATTTGGACTCTTTGGTGATTTATCGGTCTTGCATTGCACTTTGCAGATTAGATTCAGAACCGTCACATTGAGTTCGAATTGTAGTAGCTAATGAACAAATTGATTTCGCACCTTAGCACACGGAGCCGAAACGTTAGGGGCGGTCTACTGTTTCTGGCGACTCTACTGGGGATTTAGAGAACTTGACTTGAACTCAAGATATGTTGTTTTGTCTACACTTATGTGTTTCTTTGCATTGCATTTGCATCGGTGCGCCTAGGACACCGTGTTTGCCATCTGCTATTCCTGAATGGTTTGCCGGAGGCTTGCTTGGAAAAGCGTGCCATAAAGCTGACCGGTTGCGGGCTCTGCCACGATGGGAACACAAACCTCGGTTTTCACCGAGGCACCCTTTTTGACCATTTGACCTAGTGCATATCGGAATCCGTAGTGACCATTCCAAACTAGGACAGGTTGCTTACCCGATTGTAGGTTGTTTGAAACCGCTGTGTGCGTAGTGAAACCCTAGCTCCTGACAAGATAGGACAGGGACTTACTTGCTTGATATGTGCTGTCAGAGTGTGTCTCTACAGGTTGTATGTATCAGTTGCAAGTCTGAGTACCGTCCTGAGGGTATCAGTTTACCGGCAGAATTTTGGGCAGAATTCAATAGAGAGCACAGTCATTCAGCTATGCTCATATTCGTTCTTGTGAAATCAGGCTGAGATGCTGTCTGTTTTCTCTTTTGCAAGGTAGTCTTGGAACCATAGCCTCAGAAGGCTCCAATATCCCCCGGGTACACTGGACTTGTATTGATAGACTTTGTCAGGTCAGAATTGGTTCAGAAGCAACCTGTGTTTGCCTCAGCCCCATCGGTTACATGACGAAGGAGGTTCAGGCAAAATTCACCAGTACAGTTTCTACAAGCAGTCACACCTCAGTTCACCCGGGTCTAGTCTGGTTTGGGAATAGTTGTCTGCATTCAGCTCAGCACGAGATTAATCACCCATTCCCATGGCTCAATATCCCCCAGCCAATATGGAAGAATAGATGCGGTACCTGTAACAAACAATCGAGGCATTGTAGCAGGACGTAGTCCGTAAGGCTGAAGTCACGGCTCGTTAGGCCGAAGTGATAACCCAACTACAACAAGAACAGCCACAGCAGACTGCGACTTCTACATCTCATGCACCTCCCACGGGTAACCCGACACCCGGAGCCACTGCCTATACTGCTAATTTCCAACAGACTCAGGGTAATCCGGCGGAGCCAATCCCAGAGCAAGTCTCTAAAGCTCCTGTCTATCAAGCCAAAGCTTCGTTTGGATTTGGGGTTGACCCAACTGCACTTAAGGTCAATAAACTAGAGAAGTTATTCAGACGAGCACAGGGAGTGAACTCCATCTCGAATTTAGAGGACGAGTATACTGAATCTGCAGTTACCTTACCAGAGCGGTTTAAAATGTCGCGTATCGACTGCTTCGATGGCTCTGGAGACCCAATGGTGCATCTCCACCTGTTTTCTGATATCTTGAGGCCAATGGGTTTGACCACAGCCCAGAAGTTGTCTCTCTTCGGCCGAACCATGTCTGGGATAGCCGCAATCTGGTATGCAAAATTGGAGGACTCTGTGAAACAGAACTGGGAAGAGCTGGCTGAGGCCTTTATTGCTCAATACTCCTACAACACACAGATCGAGGTCACAACTCGTGATCTCGAAGTCACCCGCCAAGAGCCAAAGGAGGGTTTTTCAGAGTTCATGACGAGATGGAGAGCAAAGGCCTCAATGGTGACTACAAGGCCTTCTGACAAAGATCAGATCATGATGATTGTTCGGAATCTGCATGGCAAGTTACTATAGAAGATTATCGTTCTACCTCTGTTTACCTTTCCAGACCTTCATGGAATGGGGGTTCAAATAGAGGATGCTATCAGACAAGGGATTTTTGCCAAAGATAATGAGCCTTTGAAGAATAATGTTGTTCGCAGTTCCAATGCTGCTACTGATGGTAGCACAGCTGCGAAATGCTCAGAAGTAGACACTATCACCACTTCCCTCAATGGCCAAAAATCGACCACTTCAAATCGGCCCCAAGCTCGAAATTTCCATCCGCTTTACATGAGTCTCTCTCAAGCTTTGAGAATGCTATGAGAAGAAGGGCACCTAGAGCTCCTAGAACCTCAACCCCTTCCAAATCCTCTTCCACCAAGATATGACCCAGCTAAATATTGTGCTTATCATCAACAACACGGTCATGATACGAACCGTTGCATCCGCCTCCGTCATAAGATTCAAGATCTTATTGACGAAGAGGCCATACCTCCACCTAAAGGACCTCAGGCCAGTACTGACCCGTCATCTTTGCATCTCAATCAGATCCATATACTGCCATCCAGCTACAACCCCAGCATATATATCACCCCAGCCCATCTATCCAAGCCTGAGGTGTTCATTCCAGAAAGCACGGACTTGTGCATGATGGATGCACCTGGACCCCAATCATCTCAAACCTGTGAGCCCACTACTTCTGAGCTGATGAGAATGATCAAAGATCTTCAGAGAACTGTGGCAGATTTAGCCTTTGGTTTATTGGCTCCGTCATCAACCACACCACCTACCGGGAATTTCATGTCAAAAGGCTCCCTAATCTTGGGACGGGCTGCATTTGAAGAAGGCCAATCCCTTGGCAAAGTGGAGGTGAGTGGAAAGAACAAGGTAGGGGTAGACATTGATCCCCATGAACACCTTCAGTGGGCTGTTGAGGCTTTGAAAGCCGAAGGATTGAACAAACGGCAAGTGATTACAGTTGTTGCAAATATTGTGGATGGCACTTTTGCCACTCAGAATGAGAGCTGTTTGAATCAAGGGGCAAGTCGGGAGAAGGGCCGTTGTACCAGAAACGTTCCTTTCAACTCTAATCCTGCACTCGGAAGAGATCAGCAAACCCAGTCAGCGCCTACCAATCCCTTTGCCGGTGCATCCAGTAAAAATCCACAAACCTCGAAGTACCCACCCCAAGGCCAAAGGGTCTTCAATCCCCTCTACATGACTTTGTCCAAAGCTTTCCAAACTTTTATAGGACAAGGGCATCTGAAGCCCCTGGAGTCGCGGCCATTACCGAATAAACTTCCTCTCTCCCACAACCCGGCTAAGTACTGTGCTTTTCATCAACAAACCAGCCATGACACTGACATGTGTTTTCGTCTTTGCCACGAAATACAAGATCTGATTGATAAAAAGGTCATCATCACGCCAGGTCCTGCAAAGTCTATCGGCACTGGGTCAGTGAACTTGGGGGATAATGTGATTATGTGATCGGAGGATAAACCACCTGCAGATGGCGCTCAATTTACTCCAGATTTGGGGATGGCACACACTGTTTTGAGCATGTGCAAATGTTATTTATTTTACTTCCTGACTTGGGTGTTGGGTCAGTCTTGTTGTGTTGCATTGATTCAGTCATTTTAACTGAATTGAGTCTGTCTTGTTGTATCGAGTCAATCCTGTTGTGTTAGAGACGGGTGATTTCGGGGGTGTTACCTCGAACATCACTTGTTTGTTTTGTGTTTGTCTTTTCACTTTCCTTTGAGTCTGTTTCAGCCTTGCGCCAGTTGTGCTAGAAGTTCTGAATAAGATGGTAGTATTTGACTAAAAATTGGTCTTTTCTGTGCCTTGAAGTCATTGCATTGACCTAAGTTTTTCAAAACTTTTTGAACATTGTGATAAAAACAAAGAGGGAGGAATTCCTCGGGATTTGCAAAATTTGATCAATTGAGGAGAGAGAGGCATGCTAAACCCTTAATGAATGAAATCATGCTTGTTAATGTGAGTACTGAGAAGGATCCTAGCTTGATCTAGATTGGTTCTACATTGTCTTCCGCGGAGTGATTAGTCGCTTTCTTAAAAGATTTTAAAAAATGTTTTGCGTGGTCTTGCGAAGGCCTGTGTGGAATCACTCTTGAGATTGTGCAACATAGGATCGCTCTCAGACTCGAGACTCGACCCTCTTGCTTTTAAACCTTGAACGTGGATTCAGAATGTTCAACGGTCAACCACGATGTGAGGCTTGCATGGCCAGATCAGAAGTAACCCTTGAACTAGGGGCAAGAGGATCAGATATGATCAAAAGAAAGCTTGCAAAGCTGGATGAGAAGCAGCCCTTGAACTTGGGGCAAAAAAATGTCAGATGTGCTCGAAGAGTCAAAAATTGGGACATTTCTCAAGCTAACGAAGATCGGCAAGAATGCCAAATCCCAGGAGGGAGGAAAGAAGAAAGTATTGCTGAAGGACAATTGAGTTCCTATCCACAACACTGGGGGCAATTCAGACCCGGTTGGATGGACTCTTACATCATCATCGAATAACAGCCATTCTCCTGGATTCATATGGCTTTGAGATCTTAAATCGATCAACATGGACCAGTTCAACCTCTTTTACCCTTGAGAGGCTCGTTGGGCCGAAAACCCAGAAGGGCGACCCAAGCAAAAGTTAGAGCAAGAAAAGAAAGAAAAGAAATAGAACAAAAAAAAAAAAGAAAAAAAAATGAAAAGAAGAAAAGATGAAAAGAAAAAGAAAAGAAGAACATAGCTCGCAAGGTTGAAAATCCGGAAGGGCGGCCTTGGCAAAAGTTAGAGCACAAAAGGAGAGGTTAAATACCCGAGTGTACCTTAACCCAGAACTACGTCAGGCTTGATTCCCATCTTTGGGATACGTAGGCAACTTCATTATGAAGTCTAGCCATAAACACTTCCAAATCGATTGTGTCCATGTAATGGTTCTGATCATCCGAGAGTTCGGTTGTGATCGTCACTTTGAGGACAGATTACAATGCGTTGTGGTGCCATTCAGACAAGGGGCAACTTTTCATTGCTGTGCAGTGCCATTTAGACAAGCGGCAATTTTCCATTGTTTTGGATCTAAGATTGTGCATCTCAAGAGAAAATTCTGTGTTGGTCGAGCAGTGATCATTTGTAAAAACAATTTTTGAGAATTTTTAATGAGGTTGACTAATTTTCTCTCGAAAATTATTCCATTTTTCCAAAACTAGACCATTTCTTGAACCCGAAAAAGGAATATTTTCAGTGCTCACAGCCTGACTTGCATGATTTCAAATCAAAAAGTTGAACAAGTATGTTAATTTAACTCTCATATTGGTCAAAATTGTTTTAGTAGAAAACCAAAACAAAAAATGGTCAAAGTGATGAACTAGGGGCACAGTTGAGTCAGGTGTTCTGTCTTTTCCCCATTGTCAACATCCTTGCTAGAAAGGGCACTCTGCCTGCCAGAAAAGGGCACCACGGAAGTTAACAATAAAGGGTCGAAAGCTCTCTCATCCTCCAAGCAGCGAGGTATCAAGCCAAATACGAAACACAAACTGGAATGGAGCAGGATATTCCACTCCCTTATCCGAAAAGGTCTAGTCACATCCGAACTGGCCAAGGGCGTCATCAACCGATGTCAGCTGCAGATTTGCTACACACCCAGTTATAGCACAACCCCTCTGTGGGAAAGTTCACTGTTGTGAGCAAAAGAAGAAGAATCTAGCAGAATGGTAGGGGCAAGAGCCCACAACTTCCTGTTTATCCATCAACCACCCAGGGGAGGGTTAAAAAATCAGAGATTGAAGAATAGAGAGATGTGTGCTGAGAGAAAAAGTGAGAAAAGGGCTTTTTCAGAAAAATAGAGATTGAGTGCCAGAGTGATGTGAGAATCACAAATGAGAAAGGGTGGGAAAACAATACCCGGAGAAACAGGCTCCCTGTGCACATTTGAGTCTTGTGTTTTGTTGTGTTATGTTTGTCTCAATTCTTGTTTTGAGTCGTTTTGTGCGTCAATAGATGTGTTTAGGTTGTTTTGCCTTTGTTTTCCGTTGTTGAGTCGTTTTTGCTGTGGTTAGTCATAGGCTCAATACCCAATCAAAAACTCATTTTCAATTTCAATTTCAAAAAAATCATTTTGTGCTCAGAGTGCTGTGTCGATCTCCACATATGTGCAAAACAGGATTTGTTCTTTCATAAAACTGCAGGGTTCAACCCAGGTCATATGAGAACAGTTGAACAAGGACCTATTTGAAGCTACATAGGTTCCAGACTGCAAAGCAAAAGAAAAGAGGGAAAATTGGGAGCATTTGAGTTTGTTTCAACTTCAGAAAGTTCTGAGATTGTATTCTGGGTGTACCTCTTCAGGCCTTGTCAATGCTCTGAAATATGAGTGTGCCTCTACCTCAAGCACAAGATCAAGCCTACTTCAAAGCCAGAATGGCAATCAGAAACGCTCTCCCTGAGTACCATTCCCCGCCAGAGTTATCTTAGCTGTGTTTGCAATGAGTTCCTAAGAGATCAACTGTGACAGTGGAAACTAGAGTTCGAATGGCTGATGCTTAGAACACAAAGGTTTGGAATTTTCGAGACTAAAGTCTGGTTTAAATACCCAAGGGTGTATCCTCGGCTTCAAATCTGTATGCAGCCCCATAGATTGAGATAACATGTGTATTTGTCTCAATTCTAGATACTGAACCAACCTAGTCTGTCACCCCGTTGGAGAATAGGGAAAGTTGTGAATATGACCAGGAAGGAAAATGCCATTTGTGGTTTCTATATGCAGAAGTTACCCCTTGTCAGCATTTCAAGACCTTTGTACTATGAGTTGAAGGTAAGAGTTCGAAGAACACAAGGGGAGATCCCCGTCAGAGTAGAGCGGTTCATCGCCACTCACCCCATGAGGTGCTTTTTAAAGCACCGCTTTGTTTGTTTTTGCATTCCCTAACATCATGCACTACATTGCTTGTAACATGTTGTAACATGTATCGTATCATTGCACTTATTGCATTTATTTGCATCTTGTGTTATCTTTTATCATTTATCCTTTTACGCTAAGCAGTGTTTAGGATCGTTGTCCCCCGGGGCTTTCTCAGGTTGCGTAGAACACGCTCCTGATTGTTTGTATTCGGACCTCTTCTCACGATTTCAGCGTGGTTAGAGTGTCTCTTTCCTCACACGATTTCAGCGTGTTTGGAATTTATCTCAGGACGCGTGATGCGCGAGCCTGGGCGTGTTTTATCTCGGGACACATGAACCACGAGCCCAAGCGGTTTCTGACCTCTTCTCATGATTTCAGCGTGGTTCGAGTGTTTTTTTCCTCACACGATTTCAGCGTGTTTGGAATTTATCTCAGGTTGCGTTGTGCGCGCACCTGGGCGGTTGTTTTCGGACCTCTTCTCACAATTTCAGCGTGGTTAGAGTGTTCTTTTCCTCACACGATTTCAGTGTGTTTGGAATTTATCTCAGGACACGTGAAGCGCGGCCTTGGGTGTGTTTTATCTTGGGATGCGTGAAGCGCGAGCCTGAGCGGTTGTTTTCGCACCTCTTCCCACGATTTCAGCGTGGTTTGAGTGTTCCTTTCCTCACACAATTTCAGTGTGTTTGGAATTTATCTTAGGTTGCGTCGAGTGCGCCCTGAGCAGTTGTTTTCGGACCTCTTCTCACGATTTCAGCGTGGTTAGAGTGTGCCCTTCCTCATACGATTTCAGCGTGTTTGGAATTTGTTTTCCTCTTCTCACGATTTCAGCGTGATTAGAGTACCTCAAGACGCATGAAATGTAATCTCGTATGGTTTTTGATTCTTACTTTACCCTAAGCGGTTGTTTTTGGACCTCTTCTCACGATTTCAGCGTGGTTAGAGTGTTCTTTTCCTCACACGATTTCAGCGTGTTTGGAATTTATCTCAGGTTGCGTTGTGCGCGCACCTGGGCGGTTGTTTTCGGGCCTCTTCTCGCGATTTCAACGTGGTTAGAGTGTTCTTTTCCTCACACGATTTCAGTGTGTTTGGAATTCATCTCAGGTTGCGTTGTGCGTGCACCTGGGCGGTTGTTTTCGGGCCTCATTTCACGTTTTCAGCTTGGTTTAAGTGTCCCATTCCTTACACGATTTCGGCGTGTTTGAGATTTGTTTTTCCTTCTCTCACGATTCTAGCATGGTTGGAGTATGTCACCCTTTGCATCTACTGTACTATCCGTTACATCGCATCTATTATCTATTGCATTGCATATAGAATATATTGCATGCATGTACTGCATTGTCCATTTATCGCTTGCATCCTTTCCATGTTAAGCTTAGTCTGGCATGTGCCCATACTTTTCGCATTGAAACATGGTTTTGTGATAATGTGTACGCGCCTATTCCACTAAGAGAATTGTGGTCTGAGGGTGTCGGCACCTTTTCTGTGCTTGACGTGGTCTGTTTTGTGCCCATACCTTTGCTAGGTAGAAATGTGGTTTGGCCGTGCGCCTTATTCATTGCATTCATTGCATCCACTGCATCCATTGCATCGTAGTTTGTTTTTGTTGCATCCAGCATGTAGGATCATGATCTTTCTTCAGCAGATTACTCCTCACTTATATCATGCCACCCAATTACTTGTATTCTTGCTATGAAACACATAGTTCCGCCTGTGCACAAACCTATCCCACTAAGAGAGTTGTGGTTTGAGGGTTCCGACACCTTTTCTATGTAAAACGTAGGTTGATTTTGCATCTCCATCCCTTTATGATATTAGTGTGGTTTTGTGCTGCTTGTGGTATGATTATTTCATTACATTGCATGTCATTTGCATTGTTTCATTACATTGTGTATCATTTACACTGTTTTGCTGTATTGTGTATCATTTGCATCTTGTCCCTGAACTACACTGGTTTGATTCCTTGCAAAGGGATACGTAGGCAGCCTGCGGGTGCAACCATTTATTTACCTGTATTTTGTTTGTTTGTCCAAGTCTTCGGCCTTGTCAAAAATGGGTCGTCTCTGGGCTTTGACATTCACTCACGTCATTTCACGACTTCGAGCTCTATCAAAGAGGGGCAACTGCAGACACCCCATTTTTTACCGCCCTTAAGACTTGAGCGCTACTAATGGTTTACTTGGTGGTGAAAGTTGTGCAGTGCAAAGGTTCGATTTCTCAGGCAAGGAGAGAGTCAAATCCAAACCTCACACCCCATTTTTGGACCAAAAAAGATTTTAGATCTTAAAATCCTCTCTTTCAAAATATTTTGAAAAAGGTTTCTGCAATGTTCCGAGGCTCGCATTTTGTCAAATGTTGCGCTTTTCGGTAAACTGAGCAAGGACAAAGTGGAAATGAATGAAAGAGAGACGAAGGGTATGTTTGGTTTGAGTTTGGGAAATGAGTTTCAGAAAAAAAATTTCTCAAAATTTGTTTGGTTTGAGTTTTTTCTCAAAAAATTTCCAAAATCACTTTCTCTCTCTTACACATCAATCAATCACTTTTTCTCTCTCTCTCTCATTCTCAATCACTTTTTCTCTCACACACATCTACTCAATTCTCCCAAAATATCAAATCATTCCAAACTCCCAAAAAAATTTGTCTCTCAAAATATACAACCAAACAAACCAAAAAAATTTCTCAACAACTCTCCCAAATTTTTTTCAAAAACAACTCTCCCAAAAACAAACCAAACAAGCCCGAAATCTTTGGAAAATCTTTCAAAACACCTTGTTTAGGGTTTGGAGTGGAAGAAAAGAAGAGAAGAGAGAAGAAACCAAGTTGGAGAAGAAGATGAGCATGAATCGCTAAGAGAAAGTCGAGCGGTCCCCGATAAATTGGGCCTATCATTTTTTAAACTTGGATTTAAGCTATGAGGCCACCACCGTTGGAAAGAAGACTTCCGGGGCTTCATTTTTCACTCAAGAATCTCCTAACGACGAGTCCGGATGGAGGAGATATGATTGGTTGAAGTTGGGCATTATTCCGGTTGGACCGAAACTGAGCAGTCTTCACTAAAAGAGGCATAACGTTTTGCACAGTTGGAATTTTGATGCAAGGATGCCACCATTGGAAAGCTTACTTTCGGGGCTTCAATTTGGGCACAAGAATGACCTGAAAAGGAGTTCATATAAAGGCGTTATGCCCATTTGAAGTTGGACCTGCAGAGCAGAATTTCCTATCGGCCACAAATGTACCGATCGGCCAAAAAAGTAGCAAACTGGCCATCACAAGTAGCAGATCGGCACCAAAGATGGCTGATTGGCCAAGAGTGACCCAAATTCATTTTTTTTGGGCAGATATTTCTCCTCCAGCTGTTTCCAACTAGTGCCACCTATCCTAGCTCAGATATTTCGACCAAAGGTGATATTTTGCTATATATGAGAGCCTTATATCTCATATTCAAAGGGGGAGAACATCTTAGAGGGTTAGAAAGTTTTGAGAGCTTCTCACACTAAAATCCCTTTCTCTCTCTCTACAATTTTCAGAGCTTAATCTCTGCCTCTCTCTAGAGTTCACTCTCTCTTGCTCTTTTGTGCATGAAAGCTTAGATACACCTCTCATTTGCCTAAGCACCCTTAACCAAACTTGACCACCATTGAGCTGAGATTCTTTGGGGCTTTGTTAGAGCTCCAAACGGTGGGTTTGGCTCAGATTTTGGGCTGGTTTTGTAGCTATGCATCAAGGGTAAGAACTCTCTCCCTTTTAGCTTATTTTGCATGCTTGCTTGGCCATCTTTTCACACTATTTTGGGACTGTTTTTGGGGTGGTGTTGAACTACAAAAACCTCTATTTTTCCTTCTTTTTTTTTTCAGTCCTAAAAGTGTTGGTTTGTGCCTTGGTTGGCTAGGGGGTTATCCTCCATTTTGCTCCTTGGCTTGTAAGGCCTTTTAAGCTAACTTTCAAGCTTTTCAAACAACTTCTTTTTGGCCTTTTAGCCACTAAAATCCAGTGGATTTTCAGTGGTAGAAAACCTATTTTGAGGCTCAAAATAGGAGGGGGTGGTCCCCTCTCCTCTTGTCTTGTTAGCATGTGTTGATGGCCAACCAAATGAGCATGTGTTTTTACTTCTTTGTGGCTTTGTTTAGGCTCATTTTTGTGACTTTTCAGACCTACCATAACTCTGTTTTTGGCTGTCTTGGTCACCCCTTGCATGCTGATTGCACTTGTAGTGTAAATCATATTTGCTAGCCTTTCATGCTTGATGTTGTAGCCTATTATTTTAGCATGTATTGTCTCCATTACAGCACATTTTTTATAATGCTTTAACATGCTTTAGGATTTTTTTGGGTTGCCTTGGCCATATGACTCATGTTTTGTATAGCTATAGTGCAAATGCCTTGACTAATCTTGAGTTTTGAGGCCCCTACCATGCTATACTTGTGATGTTTGCATGCCTCGGCGTCATTTGGAATGATATTTCAGAGCATACACTGTTGTTACACTTCCATGTTTTCCACTCTTTAAGTGCTCTTGAGAGTTTTACCTTTATGCCTTATTTGTGAGCCATTGCATGAGCCTCATTTTCCTGCCTTTCAAGCCATCATCTCAGTCCATTTTGGCAGCTGTTTTGGCCTGCATAAGGTCTGTTTCGGGCTGGTTTGGCCATTTGAGCATTGTCTTGCATGCCTCTAGTGTAATACACTTCACTAGCTTTGATGCTTAAGCCTTGCAACATGCATCACATGAGTTGTTTGCATGATTTTAAGTCATGCCATTGTACTTCATGTTTCATCCTTTCAATGCCTTTGGAGAGTTATGTCTTGCACCTTAATCTTGCATTAACATGTATGCATGCTTGGCTACTCATTGGAGTCTCCATTTCAGCATGTTTTGCCACTGTTTTGGGTGTCATGTAACTCTGTTTTGAGTTGGTTTAGATGTTTGAGCATTGTGATGCATGCTTATAGTGTTATCCTCTTCACTAACCTTGGTGTTCTTGCCCCTTAACATGTTGTGCATGAGTGTTTGCGTGATAGAGTCTTGCTTACCATCTTAACATGTCAATATTAGCATGAGAGTTTTGCATGTCATGTTGTATGTGTGCATTGCGTTGTGCTCAACACGGTGTTGTGTTTGAACACAAGGTGGATTAGCTCATTTCATACTTGAAGTGATGAAATGAGCCAATCTCCCTTAGTCTCCATTGCCTTTGACTATCCATGATAAGGTGATGGTCCAAGTGTCTTGTTTGTCATGCATTTACTGAGTTTGTGCAAGCTTCACTCTTTGGCCATCATGCATTGAGATGCGTGATTGATGACTCGAGAGCCGAGCACTACACTCCATTGAGCTTTAGACAAGATAAGGAGTGTGGTTGCATACACATTTTCTTGCAAATACACTACCATGCCTCTATTAGTGCTCTGTTGCAGCAAAAGCAGAAGTTTGCAGGAAGAAGTGGCTGATCGGCTATCTAGTGTGCCGATCGGCTATCAATAATTGGCCGATAGCCTTGAAATTGGCCGATGGCCATTTCTTTTGGCCGATGGCCGCTCCTCTTGGCCGATGACCTCTCAGCATGTCCATGAGGTGGATCAGAAGAGTTTTGGAGATTGGCACAATTTTCAGATGTCTAAAACAGTGCGAATAGAGGCAACACCAGGCACGGTGGTGGATTTCTGGGAGGACGCGACCGAGCATGCATCATTCATCATTCTGAGGCAGAGCTGTGGCAGCCTATTTAGTTTCTTAATTATTTGGTTTTGTAATTTAATTAATTTGATTAATTAGTTAAAGTTTTATAATAATTAATTAGGTAAGTTAGTTAATTAGTTGTTTTGTAATAATTAGCATAGCATAGCTAGTTAGTTGATTCATTCGGACCCTCTATCGAGAGGGCGCATTGTTGTAATAAGTGTGCGTGAGTGTGTGAATGTCTTCCAACCCCACGTCTTTCTCCCTTTTACTTAACCGCTTTCAATGGTTAGTTTTGGGGCACGTTTCAATTAGCATACTTATGCTAGCATGTTTTCATACATTCATTCGTATTGCATGGACCGGGCTCGGCGCATCATACTAACCACCTTGTATTTCAATACATTTACTTGAATACATGTTTAACAGCATGTTATCAAGTTGCATTCACATGACATCTTAAGATAGCCAACCCTATTTTAGCTGCATTTTTCCATGTGTTGCATTAGCCATTCTTGACATAAACTAGGATCATGCATGATTTCTAACTAGTTGTTGTTTTGGCTTGGAGTACACTGTAAGTGTTTTTCGCTTTAGTATCCTTGCATGAGTGTAAGTGTTGACATGTTTAGCATGCTTGCCATGAGGCTAACTGCTTAAATGTTTAATTGCATGAATGCCTGTGGATGAAGGTTGGATTGCTTGAATTGGAACAATTAATCGAAATGCGAGTTTTAAAGCCCACTTGAGGGTGGCAAAATCATGTTTTCTTAAGCCCACTTGAGGGTGGCAAATCGACGTCTTAGCCTACTTGCGAGTAGCACCTTCAAACCATTTTCAAACAAACAAACATGAAATGTTTTATTCCAATTTAGGCGATCTAGTCTATACTTGTATGCTGTGCGCATCACATAGTAAGGTTAGATTAATAACCGGAATAAGAACACATGTGTTTTCAAAAACAAAATATCATGTTAGTAAAGGCCAATCTTTGATCAGGCGAGCGGGGGTGCTCATTGCATGACCTTTCTCTCTCGTACCCAAGTTACCGAGCCGAGGCAACTTTGGTGATGACGGACACGTGGCCATCGGCACGAGACAGGGTTTCCTAAATTTCCCAAAACAAAAACATTTAGGTGGCGACTCTGTATCTAGCAAAGCAGTCTATGTTTGGCACTTCTTTATAAAAATCAGTTTTCCAAAACGATTTGCCGGATTTGGACTCTTTGGTGATTTATCGGTCATGCATTGCACTTTGCGAGATTAGATTCAGAACTGTGACATTGAGTCTGAATTGTAGTAGTTAATGAACAAACTGATTTCGCGCCTTCGCGCGCGGAGTCGGGACGTTCGGGGCGGTGTAGACACCCCATTTTTAACCGTCCTCAAGACTTGGACGTCACCATTCGAACACTCGGTGATCATCCTTGTTTGTGTTCGTCTTGAGTTCCCGGAGGTCTCGGCCACGCGCCTTGCCTCAGGGTCTCTCGACTCGACTGTTTTGTGTTTGGTTTTGCACCTAACACTTGTGTTTTGCTTTTGAGGGGCAAGGAATGGCTTGTTGGCCATCCCCACACCTCACCGGCCTTGGCTTGAGGCCACCGGCCATGTTTTGTTGCTACCGGCCATTAGTGATGGCCGGCCGGCACTATTTGTGGTCGGCCGACCATTGTTTTGGTCATTTGGCATTTTCGGCTGGCCGACCACTGTTCATCTGCTTTTGGCAGATATTTTGTGCCAGCTGTGCTAGCTGGCACCCATTTTGCACCCCCTCCATACACGTGCATGGAGGGATTTCACTCTTGCTTAGCTTGTTTTGTAAGCTTTGCAAGAGTGATCTTCTATAAAAAGGACGCTTCTCCCCCCTCCTCTAGGGTTACAAAAAAAAGCTCCAGAGGTCTGGTTTTAGGGTTAGCATAGTGTATCTATTCTATCTCTATATCTTCCTCTCTTTGTGTATAAGTGTGTGTTTGTCCTTACTTTCGTGCACAAACACCTAGTGTTACACTTTCCTTTGGCTACTGAGGTACTAAGGAGTGATTTTCAAAGTTATTGAGCTGGATTTGGCCTAAGGAAAGCAGTTGGAGTGCTATTCTTGAAGGGGTCTACAAGGGTAAGAACTTTACCTTTAAATACCCCATTTTTGCATAGTCTTTTTCCCAACTTTGCATCTGTTTTTGAGCTTAGTGTATAACATATAAAAGTCTTGTTTTTACTTGCTTAAAATAGTTGTTTAAGGTTGCTTTGTCATTTGGGGTTGTTTGACCCCTCTTAGGCCTTGTTTGGCCCCCATTTTGTGCTATTTTGGTGAGCTCCGAGACCACCTTGTTTGGGCCTCCTCACCACTGAAATCTTGACGGATTTCAGTGGTGAGGATGGTGGTTTAAGGTCCTAAGAAGGAGAGGGCCCTCTCCTTGTTGTCTTCAAAATGGGCCATTTTTGCCTCATGTGTGAGCACCATTTTTAAGATCATGTTGGCCATGTCTTAAGTGTTATTTGTGCTTATTTTGCTATGATATAGCACTATTTTTACTTGGTTTAGACACACCATGCATGCTTAGCATACTTGTCTTGTAATGTCATGAATTTGCCTTAACATGCTTTGTGCTTTGAGCCTTGTTCTAGCATGATTTTGGCCAAGCTTTGTGAAGCTTTTATGCGTGTTTTAGTATGCTTTAGCTCTGTTTTTAATTGCTTCGGCCATGCTTGACATGCTTTGTATAACCACCTTGCATTTTGGCTTGCTAGCCTCGGGTGTGTGAGTGTTGAGCATGCATTGCTTAGCTTGTTTCAGTGGTTTGGCACCACTTATAGCATCATTTCAGTCCCTATGGTATGCTTGTATGCTTGCATTTGATGCTCCTTTAATGCTTTAAAAGGTTGTAATCTTGTGCTCCATGTTTGGCCTCTTTTGTATGCTTCCATGTGTAGGCCACTTAGATGCCATCTAGGTGTGTCCTTAGCTTTGTTTAGGTCTGCCTTGGGACTATTCTAAGTCTTCTTAGCCTTGTGAGGCTTGGTTGGCATGGCCATGGTTTAAGCCTCTTGGCTTGTCTTGAGTTTTGGACATTGTTGCATGCTATGCTTGTCTTGTTAAGTTGGTTTGGCACCCTTTTCTAACATGATTTTCAGAGTTTAATATGCATGCCATATGTCCATGTTTGTCCCTTTTAAGTGTGCTTAAAAATTGCTTCTTTATGCTTAAGTGTCGGACCATGTTTGCATGCATGTTTGTATGTGTTTTGGCCCTCATCTCCTTGGCATTTGGCCACTGATTTTGGCATGCTTGAGAGCTACCCAAATTGGAATAAGTCCATTGTTTGCATGTTGTCGCATGCTCGCCTTGTGTGTCGTTGTATGTTTAGCCCATCGCATATGTTGCATGCTTCAAACACTTTGCATTTGGCATGCATTTCCTTTGCTAAGTTGCTTTGCATGTCTCCATGTTAGTTCCCTCACATGTTGTTGCATGTTTGCCATTAGCATTGTTGTTGAATGCCTTGCATTCTTGTTTACTTAGGTTGAGTGCCTAGTGCATATTGCTTGCTTGCATGCTCACGTTCCATACTTAGCTAACATGTTTAGGTTGCATTTGGCATGCATGTCTTGCCTCTTGATCAAGTGATAGAGGTTGGGCCTTATGTGTTTATTTGGTTTGCATTACATTTGAAATCAAAATGCACAACTTGGCCTCTTTGGCCATCACGCATTGGAATGCGCGATTGGCGGTCCGAGGGCCGAGTACCAAACTCCTTTGAGTCATAAATATGATAAGGAGTGTGGTTGGTGCAAACATTGCTTGAAATGCATTGCCATGCCATGTTTTGCCCTCTGCTGCTGTCAAAACAGGTTTCTGCAGGCATACATGGTTGGCCGACCATCTCTACTACCGACCGACCAAATATTGATGGCCGAGAGCTCAACCAATGGTCGGTGACCATCCTTCCATGGCCGGTGATGATTACCCTTGGCCGATGGTGTTCCACAGTGTTCATAGAGTGTTCCTTGGGACTTGTGCAATTTCCAGAGGAGCAGAGCAGGGTAAACAGAGGCAGCTTGTGCATGGCATTGGATTTCCGGGCAAAGCCAATCCGAGCATACGTGCATCCCTCTTCCCGAGGCCTTTTACTGCTTTCCTTAGCTTAATTGATTTGTTAATTAATTAGGTGGTCTATAACTTATTTAATTAGCTTGTAGGTTAATTAATTTGTATATTCTTTTGGTTCCTCCGAGTGAGGGCGAATGTGTAATAAGTGTGGGTGTGTGCATGCATGTCTTCCAACCCCCGCTTCTTTCTCCCTTTTACTTACCTGCTTTTGATGGTTAGTACTAGGGCATATTTAATTTAGCATACCTTATGCTATGCATGCGTGCATTCATTCATCTGTATTGCATGCACCAGGCTCGGCGCATCATGCTAACTGCATAATATTTCAAATCTAACTTGAATATATGCTATCTATCGCATTTCACATGCCATCCATAGATTAGCCGAGCCTATTCTAGTGACATTTTGTATGCGATGCATTAGCCATTTTAAACATGAACTAGGATCATGCATTTGATTACTAACTAGTTTCTATTTTGGCTTGGAGTACTAGGTAAGCATTTACGCTTTAGCATCCTTGCATGTGTGTGAGTGTTGCCATGACAGCATGCTTACCATGAGGCTATATGCTTATATGATATAAACTGCCTGAATGCCTGTGGGTGAAGGTTGGATTACTTGAGTTGGAACAACTCGTCGAAATCCATGTTTTAGCCTACTTGCGAGTAGCAAATTTCAAACCAATTTCCAAACAAACGGATATGCGATGCTTCGTTCCAAATTAGGCAATCTAGTCTATGCTTTTGTGTTGTGCGCATCACATAGTAAGATTAGCTAATTAATCGGAATAAGAACACATAACATTTTCAAAACTAAATATCATGGTTAGTTATGGCCGATCTTCGGATCGGGCGAGAGGGGGTGCTCATAGCTGACCTTCCCCAATCGTACCCAAGTTCCCGAGCCGAGGCAACTTTGGTGATGACGGATACGTGGCCTTAGGCACGAGTTAGGGTTTCCTAAATTCCCCAAAATAAAATATTTAGGTGGCGACTCTGTATCTGGCAAAGCAGTCCATGTTTGGCACTTCTTTACAAAAAATCTGTTTTCAAAAATGATTTGCCAGATTTGCACTCTTTGGTTCAGATTTGAACCGTGACAATTTGAGTCCGAACTGTAGTGAGCCCGTAACGAACGGAACGGGAGTTTCCCTCCCGGGGCGTTCGGGAACGTCTACAGTTTCTGGCGACTCTGCTGGGGATGTTTAGAGAGCTTGACTCGGACTCATGATATCATGTTTTGATTACATTTATGTGTTTCTTTGCATTGCATGTGCATTGGTGCGCCTAGGACACAGTGTTTGCCGTCTGCTATTCCTGAACGGTTTGCCGGAGGCTCGCTTCGAGAAGCGTGCCATAAGGCTAACCGATTACGGGCTCTACCACGATGGGACCATTCGACCTAGCGCATATTCGGATCCATAGTGGCCATTCCAAAGCTAGGACAGGTGGCTTACCCGATTATAGGTTGTTTGAAACCACTGTGTGCATAGTGAAACCCTAGCTCCTGACAAAATAGGACAGGGAAACCATACCCCAACATAGGGGTGTTTTGGCTCTTACTTGCTTGTTATGTGCTATGTGCTTTTTGAGTTGACCTCCACAGGGAACGCACATATCCATTTGCGAGTTTGGGCATCAGGCCTGTGGGCATCAGTATCAGTGTTTTTGAGAATCAGTTATATCTGCGGGTATTCGATTCAATTTTGGGGCAGTGATTTTGGGGAACAGTGATCAGCAATAGAGTACAGTTATTCAGCTATGCTTGTGTCTGTTCTGATTGGGCTGAAACACTGCGTGTTTTCTCTTTCAGTTCAGAGAGTTAGTTCAGAATAGTCGGTGTTCTTCTTTGCTGAGGCAAGACAGATATCTGATCTGTTAGTCACCGTTCAAGTTCAGCAGACTTATGATGACCGAAAGTTCGAAGGAAATTATAGTTATGGCAGCCGCATTAGACCAAGGAATCATCTTCCAGGATGAGACCAATGTTGATGTACCACACCCGCCCAGGTCGCCTGCTGCGCGCTCGATCTGGGAACCCCAGTTGTATCAAGCTCGTGAGCCCACCACGTTCAAGCTGATGGGAATGATTGGCGACCTCCAGAGGTCTGTGGCTGATCTCGCCTATGGGATGTCGGCTTCGCCACCAACCGCGTCGTATGCCGGGAATTTTATGTCGGAGGAGCCCCCGCTACTAGGACGGATTGTAATTGAGCTCAGCCATCCGGAAGCTATTTCAAACTCCGGCAATGACATGTCAACAACGGCCGGGTTTCATTCTGATATAGCAACCCAAACCCTCGATCAAGCTGGGGCTAGAGGTAAGAACAAAGTAGGAACAGATGCTGATCCCGTTGAGCAACTGCTGTGGGCAGTCGAGGCTTTGAAAGCCGGGGGGATGAATAAGCAGCAAGTATTCGCGGTTGTGGCTAAGACTGTGGATAATGCTTTCCCCACTCCAACCGAAAGAAGTTCAAGCTAGGCGGAAGATCGGGATAGGCCCCGTCTTGCCAGAACAGTTCCTTTCATTCCCAACTCTGTACCTGGGAAAGATCAGAAAGCCAAGGCAGTGCCTGCCGACCCTTTCGCTAGTGCGCCTAGCAAGAATTCTCAAACTTCAAAGTACCTGCCTCGAGGCCGCAAGGTCTTTCATGCTCTCTACATGCCTTTGTCTAAGGCGCTCCAGATCCTTGTTGAAAGGGGGCACCTTAAACCCCTTAAGCCTCGGCCTCTCCCGAAGAATCTCCCTCTCACACATGATGATACCTTGTACTGCGCGTACCACCAGCAAATCGGTCACAGCACCGACAACTACTTCCGTCTTTGCCACAAAGTGCAAGACTTGATCGACAATGAGGTCATCCTCCCACCCACCTCAGCAAAGTCTGTCGCCGCCGGGTTGTTGGATCTTGAAGATAGCGCAAGTATGTGATCAGGGGTTGGACCACCTGCGGGCGGCACTCATTTCATTTCAGATGTGGCGTCTGGCACGCACTGTTTTGAGCATTTGTGAATGCAGTTCTGTAATTTCTGGCTTGGGTGTCGAGTCGGTTCTTTGTTTTTGTCTTGAGTCTGTCTCTTTGTTTTGAGTCAGTCTTTTTGCTTAAGGGTCTGTCTTGTCGTACCGAGTCAGTCCCATTGTATAGAATGTCAGGTGATTCTGGGGTTGTCGCCTCGAACACCATTTTTGTTTTTGTAATTACCCCTTTTGTTTTCTTTTTAGTTTGTCTCTGTTGTGGAGCCAGTTGCAACCAGAGGTTTTGAATGAAACAGCTGCGGCTATCATGTTCCCGTGCTTACCGCTACTTTGAGCTAGTTGTGCCAGAGGATTTGAATGGAACGACCGCACATTCCACTTGCTCTTCTGCACCCTCGAAATCATTATATTGACCTAAGTTTTTCAAAACTTTTTTTTAACACTGCGGTGAAAACGAAGAGGGAGGGATTCCTCGGGTTTTGCAAAACTTTGATCAAACTGAGAGGAAGAGAGGCATGCTAAGCCCTTAATGAATGAAATCATGTTTGTTAACGTGAGTACTGAGAAGGACCCTGGCTTGATCCAGATTGGTTCCACACTATCTTCAGCGCGAGCGATTTGTCACTTTCTTAAAAACTTTCAAAAACAAAATGTTTTGCGCAGTCCTGCGGAGACCTGTGTGGAATCGCACTTGAGATTGTGCAGCTTAGGATCGCTTTCAGCCTCGAGATTCAATCTCTTTGTCCTCAAAACCTTGACCTCGAATTCAGAATGATCAACAATCAACCGCAATGTGAGGCCTGTGTGGCCAGATTTGAAGCAGCCCTCGAACAAGAGGCAAGGAAAGTCAGATCAAGAAGATCAGATGTCGTCAGAAGAAGCTTGCGAAGATAAAATAGAAGCGCCCCCCGAACTAGGGGCAAAAAAAAAAACGTCCAATGTACTTGAAGAGCTGAAGATGAATCCTTCTGCAAATCAATACAACAACTATTCTCCTGGATTCAGATGACTTCAGGATCTCAAAACCATTTGGCATGGACAAAGCTACGCTTTTACCCTTGAGAGGCTCGCTGGGCCGAAAACCCGGAAGGGCGACCAAGGCAAAAGTTAAAGCAAGAAAAAAATAATACAAAAAAAAAAGAAGAAAGAAAAGAAAAGAAAAAATGCAAAAGAAAAGAGAAACATAAAAGATGAAAAAGAAAAAATGAAAAATACAAAAAAAAAAAAAAGAATTGAAAGAAAAGAAAAACATAGCTCGCAAGGTTGAAAACCCAGAAGGGCGACCTTGGCAAAAGTTAGAGCACGGTGAGGGTTAATACAACGAGTGTACCTTAACCGGAACTACGTAAGGCTTGATTCCCATGTTTGGGATACGTAGGCAACTTCATCTTGAAGTCCCATAAACATTCCAAATCAAGTGTGTCCATGTAATGGTTTTGATCATCCTTGCCTTCTCTGAAGACCAGCCACACCGCTTTCAAGCGACTGTGTCCATATATTGGTTTTGACCATCTTCGTCTTCTCTCTATCCGAGAGTTCGGTCGTGATCATCGCTAATGAGGATTGACTACAAATGCCGTGGCGCTATCCAGACAGGGCAACTTTCCGTTGCCATGAGTCACCATTCAAACAAGGGGCAACTTTCCATTGCCGTGCAGTGCCATCCAGACAAGGGGCAATTTTCCATTGCCTCCGATCCGAGGTTGTGCATCTCGAGAGCAAGTTTTGCGCTCGTTGAGCATTGACCGTTTGCAAAAATAGTTTTTAAAAAATTTTACTGAGGTTGACTAATGTCTCGGAAATTATTTCATTTTCCAAAACTGGACCTTTTCTTGGACCTAAAAAAGGGGAAAATTTTCAGTGCTCAAGCCTGACTTGCATGATTTTCAAATCAGAAAAGTTGCACAAGTAGTTAATCTAACTCTCATGTGGTCAAAATTGTTTTAGTAGAAAACACAAAAAAAAAAAATGAAAATGATGAAAATGATGAACTAGGGGCGCAGTTGAGTCAGGTGTCCTGTCTTTTCCCTCATCGTTAACGTACTTGCCAAAAGGGCACTCTACTTGCCAGAAAAGGGCACAACTGAGGTTAACAACAAAGGGCTGAAAGCTCTCAACATCCCTGAGCAACAAGGTATCAAACCAAGTGCGAAGTACGAATCGGAATGGATCAAGATATTCCATTCCCTTATCCGGGACACTGACCAGCCATCACCAGAAGAAGTAGCCGTGAGCTAACAGTGTTGGGCATGAACCCACTACCTCTTGTTTATCCACCGACCATATCTGGGGAGGGATAAAAAAATGAGAGATTAAATAATAGAGAGGCGTAAGTTGAGAGAAAAGTGAGCAAAAGGGTTTTGAGAGAAAAACCAAGCTTGAGGGCCGAGTGATGTGAGGATCACAAATAAGAAGGGTGGGAAACAATACCTGGAGAAACTGGCTCCTCGTGATCTGAGGTCTCTCACCTCGGTAACACGTCCGTGTGTCGTGCCTTTTGCTTTGTTTGTCTCGATTCTTGTTTGAAGTCGTATACGGGCGTGTCTCGTTGTGTTTAGGTTGTTTACCTTTTGTTTTTCCGTTGTTGAGTCGTTTTCGCTGTGTTCAGTCGTAGGCTCAATACCCGGTTGAAAACCCTGTTCTTTCAATCGTTTGTGCTCAGAGTACTGTGCCATTCTCCACATTTGTGCAAAACGGATTTGGTTCTTTCATAAGACTGCAGGGTTCACCCCCGATAAGTGTGAATAGTAAAACCTGGACTTATCTGAAGCCTTTGGGTTCCGGATTGCATCTGAGTGTGTTTCAGCTTCAGCAGATTCCACCTTTGTATCCCGTCTTTTCAAGATTGAATTGTTTGTCCATAATGGGCCGTGTGCAAATGAACAGAATACTGTATTATGGGCTGTGTGTTCAAAATGAGCAGTGGGTTGTTTGAGTTGTTTTGCTGTTGGCCGGTTCATTATCTATTTATTACAATACAAGTGTTTGATTTTCAGATAAGGAGATCGATCTCATTTACATCGAGGTGTAATATGATGCAATGAAATGCAATATACGAAATGTACCAATGTAACACTTTTTTAGACAAAAAGTTTGTTTCATTTTATCATTTTTCAAGTACATAGCTTTGAAGAAAATAAAACTTGCCAGCGGCAGTACAAAGATACTCAAACTACTAGCTAAAAAGGAAAATGTCTGAACAAAGAAAAAAGAAAGAAAAAGCAGCAAAAGTCTGGATCAATGCTAACTGGTCTCAGGCCTACAGATCTCTCCTCGTCCTCTTCCTGGACGAAGGTCCAGGAGCGTCATCGCCACCGCCATAGTCTGAGCCCGAGCCCGAGTCATCTCTGGTCTCCTCCTCAGACGACTCTACCTCTACCTCTGCCTCAGACTCATCTCGCCTGGAGTGGACTCTCGAGAACTGCCCTCAGCATGGGTGCGCCTATGTCTGCCCCGACGGTGGAATGTCATCCCGCGCCTGACCCCCCTACTCCCCGAGCAGGAACAGAAGGCCCAGCTGGAGCACCCCCTGCAGCCGGAAGCTGGAACGGAGGCTGAAAAGGACAAATGGCGAATGCAACAGTTTGTAGATAAAACAGAATGCAGTGTGTGAGTACAGTGTATGAATGCCGTGAGTAATGCTGTGAACAGTCTGTGGGTTACAGTGTATCAAATACCGTGAGGGCCCTGTATCAAGTATTGTGCTGATAGTGCGATGCATCAGATTATGTGAAATAGTTTATGTATGGTTTGAGACCGTGGTCAGAAGAACATACCGGAATACTGTAAATGGCCAGAAGGTCGAGGCTCTGCTGGAGCATCCCCATCACAGAGGCGGTCAACTCCAGGGACTGGTGAGTGTACTTGGAGGAAGCCTACAAAAGTGTCAGAAACATCAGTATTCTGCGGAATATCAAATGAAATGAAATGAAATGATGATGCAAGATGCAAGATGCAAAATGCAATAGTACATACTGGAGGCAAGCCGTGGAATCCGACTAGCTCATGATCAGCTGGAGGGGGAGCGATGGGGATCTAATAGGTCTCCTCACCCTGTCCTCGGCATGTGATCGAAGTAGGTAGCGATGGCCACTCGGCTCTCTGCCCTCTCCGGGGTCCACTCCTACCACGGGCCCGAGCCATCCTCGATGCTCCCGCCCCTACCCCTACTCCAGTCGTCGGTGCCGCTGGCCTCTCTCTCTCAGCTCGACAGCCGCTGCTCAAAGGCCGCATAATGTAGGTCCGGACGTACTCGGCGTAATCGCCCTCGCCCCTAAAGCGGTCACACTCCCAGCCAATGGTGTACTCCGTCATCTCCCGCAGAGTGTACCCCTCAGTGTGCCTTACATAAGTGGGAGGAGGTGCCGCAACTGGCTGCTCTGGCAAACCTAGGGTCTAGCGCAGGAAGCGCTCGCCCAGGTACCATGCCCGACAGACCGGGCCCTCTAGCAAAATCCTGAAGCGGGAGGTCTCCTGAGCGCCCTCATACCGCTCCCGGACTGCAATGGGCAAGGAGGCCCACGGCTGCCAGGTGATCTGCAAACAAAGTACAGTTTGTTATCTACTGCTATTGAAAATGCAATACAAAGCAAAGCTTAAATGAAGTGTAATGTTTGACATACCTCTGCAGCGGTGATGGTGTCAAAATAGTGGCGAAAAAATATGAAAGACTCCCGAGGCCTCCACTCGCACCTCACGTCGAAGCGGTGGGAGAATGGGATCATGAGAGGCATCTCCTCCTCTGGCACTAGAGCAAGCCTTGGGAAGTAGGCATATACCGACAACTGTACAGAGTGTAACAGAACAGATATCAGTATGCTGATCAGATAAAGCAAAATGAAGAAGAAAGTAGACAAATCAGAAAGCAGTGCGCAATGTGTCGTGTGCAGTGTGTGCAGTGTACAGTTAGTGTGAAGCAGATTGCATGTTCGCAGTATGTGCAGTGTACAGAGTACAGATACTGTAAAGCAGAAATGTAAAACAGAAGAAGAAGACGTACCTCCCATGCCCGCCAGTAGCCTCCGAGCAGTTGTCTGCTGAGGCGAGAAGATGAGCTCATGTAGCCATAGAGTGTGGCCAAACTTGCGCCACCCCAGTCATAGCGGCGAATCCGAGAGACGTCCACCAAAGCGCTCAGCAGATAGAGGGGCACTGTGTTCGTCCGGTTGGCGAAAAGGGTCGTCCCCAACAAGAACATGAGGAAGCCGCGAGCATACCACTCCTCCTCCTCCTGCGTGGTCGGCGCCTAAATCCTGAAGTGGTCCTCGAACCACGAGTATCGGACAAAGCCTGGACGAGCAAGAGGCAGCAACTCGCCGAGCAAATATATCTGAGCGCCTCCCAATCATCCATGTCGGTGTCGAAGGGGATCGCGTCACCCCCTACCCCGATGCCGGTGAGCATCGAAAGTCAAAGGGAGTCATCGTCATCTCCCAGCGGCGGAAAGATGGAAGAGTCGGTGGTGTCCCACCACCTCTCCGCCAATGCAGCAAGGAGTGGCCTGCTCGCAGTGTGGCGCGAGAGCCCCATGCAGAAAGTCCCGAAACCAGCTCGGTCGATGATGCGCGACGCGCGTCAGGTAACTCCACGTACCAACCTCGCTGCGGGCGACGTTCCCATACCCCCGGAGGCATGAGAATCTCCCTGTGGTCAAAACAAACAGCCACGAAGCGGTGTTACGAATACAGTGTTGAAAATGCTCAGAGTCAGTGAAAGGTGTAGCGTGTGTGCATGTGTTCGAATTCAAACGGACATCGGGTGCCGGTGTGCTCGCAGTGAATTACAGCATATGATGTGTCACTGTACTTGAGTGGCCCAGTACAGATGTAGCGTGTGTGCACGTGTTCAGATTCAAACAGACATCGGGTGCCGGTGTGCTCGCAGTGAACTACAGCGTATGATGTGTCAGGGTGTTTGAGTGGTTCAGGGCAAATACAATATGTGTGCGCGTGTTCCAATTCAAACAGATACCGAATGCAGGTGTGTTCACAGCCAACTACAGCATATAGTATATCGGGGTATCCAGATCAAACAGTTAAAGGCAGAATCGACTATGGCAGTTAGGTATTCTACATTGCAGAAAATGAAACAGGGAAGAACATACCTCGGAGGCGCCGAAGGATAAATGTGACTCTGGCTCGCGCAGTAGGAGCTCCAGTGCCACACCCCTCGCAAAGCCGCTGAAGTGGCGAATGCCATCAGGAGGTAGCACATGAATTGCCGGCCTGTAGGTCGCCGGGTCGAACGGTCGAACACTCAGAGGCAGGAGCTCGACCTCGGGGTCAACATCCATCTCCGGGGAAGCCCCGCCCTGTGGAAGATCGTCCGCCATCTCGAGTAGGGTGCGAAAATGGCCGGAAGAGTGAAAACCGGGCAAGAATACGAAAAGTCAACTGAAAAGTCAACCCCGAGAGGGTGAAAAATGGCCGGAAAAGCGAGGTGCGGAAAAGGCACAGAGATCGAGGTAAACTCGAGGGAAACAAACCCCAAGTGGCAGAAATCGAAAAAAGGGCACCGAAACAAAGTTTTGTTCGGTTCAAAACGTGCGAAACAATGAGGTATTTGCGAATCGAACGTTGAAACGGGCTCTAAAACCGAGGAAAACAGAGGAATGAAGGGAGAAAAATGACCTAGGGAGAGAGGCAAAGAAATTTCGAGCAAGTGGAAGTGAACAAAATAAGGCTAGAGGCCCTATTTTAAAAAGCCCGTACCAAATGTCCACTGCCCCGAACAGGCATTTTTGGCCGATCGGCCATGTTGTTGGCCGGTCGGCCAAATTTATGGCCGATGGCCTTATTTGGTGGCCGGTGGACTCCTCTGATGGCCGGTGAGCCTCCTACACCCTTGTTTGGGTCATTGATGTGGTTTGGGACTTTCTTTGCTCAACACAGTGCAAGAAAATGCATTTTGAAGCTTAATAGACCCTCATGTTGACCTCGAGTCGCGTCTTCGGCGTACGATGCTCAATGCGTGCAAAGTGTATCCTTTCCCGTATCCTTTTATGTTGCGAGTTCCGCAAGTCACTGTAATAAACACGCTCGTTATGCATCTTGTTTTAAACAAATGCCTCGTCTTGTTTTGGTTGCATCTCAACAATGCGAGTAGCATGCCTTCACCATACTCATGCTGAACATGTATTCAAATTCCAATCATACACATTGCTTGCGTTAGCACGCTTGCTTTACTTACATGTGTTCATACCTTTGCTTGCTTTACACATTTCATGTGTTTTCCCGTGTGCTTTACTTATATGTGTTCATGCATCCCCCCCAGGTGGTTACACATTGCTTGCGTTAGCACGCTTGCTTTACTTACATGTGTTCATACCTTGCTTGCTTTACACATTGCATGCATTTCCCCGTGTGCTTTACTTATATGTGTTCATGCATCCCCCCCAGGTGGTTACACATTGCTTGCGTTAGCACGCTTGCTTTACTTACATGTGTTCATACCTTGCTTGCTTTACACATTGCATGCGTTTCCCCGTGTGCTTTACTTATATGTGTTCATGCATTCCCCCCAAGTGGTTACACATTGCTTGCGTTAGCACGCTTGCTTTACTTACATGTGTTCATACCTTGCTTGCTTTACACATTGCATGCGTTTCCCCGTGTGCTTTACTTATATGTGTTCATGCATCCCCCCTAGGAGGTTACACATTGCTTGCGTTAGCGCGCTTGCTTTACTTACATGTGTTCATTCTTGCTATACACATTGTATGCGTTGTCGCGTGTACTTACTTACATGTGTCCATTCCTGCTATACACATTGTATGCGTTGTCACGTGTACTTTACTTGCATGTGTCCATTCCTGCTATACACATTGTATGCGTTGTCGCGTGTACTTTACTTACATGTGTCCATTCCTGCTATACACATTGTATGCGTTGTCCCTTGTACTTTACTTACATGTGTCCATTCCTGCTATACACATTGTATGCGTTGTTGCGTATTCTTTACTTATATGTGTTCAAGTTCCTTTTTATACACATTGCATGCGTTGTCGCGTGTACTTTACTTATATGTGTTCAAGTTCCTTCTATTTCACACATTGTATGCGTTGTCGTGTATGCTTTACTTATATGTGTTTGTGCCTACCTAGCATTGTCATGCTTGTTTCAAATCGCATTGTTATGCACACACCTTGTGCATTGTAGCGCATATCATGCTTGCATTATTATGCATCTTCTTTAGGCCGCATCATCATGCGCACCTTACGTGCATCACCATGCATATCCAAAGCCACGTGTTGTCGCGCATTCAGATCACATGCATTGTCATGCATTTCGAAAGACACGTGCTGTCACGCATTTAACTCATGTGCATTGTCATGCATCTCAAAAGAACGTGCGTTGTCACGCATTCGTTTCTTGCACTTTGCATGCATTTCAAAAAAAAACAACAAAAAAAAATATATATACATCATCATGCACTTTTCACGCATTTCAAAGCAAAAAAGAAAAAAAAAACACCAACAAAAAAAAAACATACATCATCATGCACTTTTCACGCATTTCAAAGCAAAAAAAATAAAATGCATTGTCATGCATTTTTTCTTCCTTTTGCATTGTCATGCATTTCAAAAAACAAACATGCATTGTCATGCATTACATTGTAAATAGCGCATATGTCATGCATTCATTGTATACATGCATTGTCATGCATCTCACTGTAAATATTGCATTTACATACATTCCATTGCATATTATATATTGCATTGTAGCTTGCATGCATTCACTGCATCACCTCCATCTACCACTTGCGCCTTTCCATGTTGAGCTTGGTCTGGTATGTGCCCATACTCTTCGCATTAAAGCACAGTTCTGAGAATTTTGTGTACACACCCAGTGTTGAGGGTGATGGTACTGTTTCCGTGTTAAACATGGTTGGTATGTGTCCATGCCTTTCCTAGGCAAAGTGTGTTTTGGCCACGTGACTTTTCCACTGCATCCATTGCATTCTCCCCAGCAGATCGCATTGTACATATCTATTGCATATTGTATATATCGCATTGTAACTTGCATGCATTCGCTGCATCATCCATCAATGGCTTGCGCCTTTCCATGTTAAGCTTGGTTTGGTATGTGCTCGTACTTTTCGCGTTGAAGCACGGTTCTGAGAATTTTGTGTACGCACCTAGTGTTGTGGGTGACGGCACCGTTTCTGTGTTAAACGTGGTTCATATGTGTCCATGCCTTTCCTAGGCAAGACACGGTTCGGCTGTAGGCCTTATCCATTGTAAATATCCATCACATGCATATTGTACATATCGCATCGTAGTTTACATGCATATTGTATATATTGCATTGTAGTTTGCATGCATTTGCTGCATCACCTCCATCAATGGCTCGCGCCTTTCCATGTTGAGCTTGGTCTGGTATGTGCCCATACTTCTCGTGTTGAAGCAAAGTTATGATATTATGTGTACGCACCTAGAGTTGTGGGTGACGGTACCGTTTCTGTGTTAAACATGGTTTGTATATGTCCATGCTTTTCCTAAGCAAGATATGTTTTGGTCGCGCGCCATATCCACTACGTATACTGCATTGTAGTGTAGTTCGATTGCATCCAGCATTTAGGGTCGTGAGCTTTTCTGAGCAGAGCATGCCTTACTTATGTCATTCCACCCAATTACTTGTTCTTGTGTTCCGTCTACATCACTCATAGTTCTGCATGTGTACGCGCCTATTCCACTGCTGGTATTGTGGTTTGAGGGTTGCGGCACCTTTTCTATGGTAGACGAACTTTGTATCTCCATCATCTTTATGACATTTGTGTGGTTTTTTAACCGCTCATGATTTGATCATGATTCAATTGCATTACGTATCATTTGCATTGTTTATACATAGGTTTGTAAATGTTACATATCATTTTGCATCCATTTCGCATTGTTATGCGTTGTCATACATAGGTTGCATTGTCATGCACTCCTACACTTGCGTTGTCACGCAGTCTTAACTTGCATTGTCATGCATGTTGCTAACAATATTGTACCTGTTAACTTTCTCTCTTTTGCAAGCACGATATTGTATGTACGGTTCATTTGAGGCTGGCGCAACTAGACGAACCAGACAGGTATCATATTCTCCGCGTGAAATGTAGCGAGAATTGCATAGTTCTCTTACACCCTTTCTGCATTGTAATGTAGTTGGATTTGTGTTTGATTGCTTAAAACAGTCGCATGTTATACTTCATTACAGCTTTCTTTGCATGATCATAAGTTATGCTTGGCTTATTGCATTGTCTTGCATTTTGCCCCCGCCTTCGGGCGCATATCTTTATCGTCTTGCATGCTTTGTCTAAGTCTTCGGCCTTGTCAAAAATGGATCGTCTCTGGGCTTTGACACTCACTCCCGTCATTGTTATGACTTTCGAGTTCTGTCAAAGAGGGGCAACTGTAGACACCTCATTTTTTACCGTCCTTAAGACTTGGACGTCACCATTTGAACACTCGGTGATCATCCTTGTTTGTGTTCGTCTTGAGTTCCCGGAGGTCTCGGCCACGCGCCTTGCCTCAGGATCTCTCGACTCGACTGTTTTGTGTTTGGTTTTGCACCAAACACTTGTGTTTTGCTTTTCAGGGGCAGGGAATGGCTTGTTGGCCATCCCCACACCTCACCGGCCATGGCTTGAGCCCACCGGCCATGTTTTGTTGCTACCGGCCATCAATGGCCGGCCGACACTATTTGTGGCCGGCCGACCATTGTTTTGGTCATTTGGCATTTTTGGTTGGCCGACCACTGTTCATCTGCTTTTGGCAGATATTTTGTGCCAGCTGTGCTAGCTGGCACCCACTTTGCACCCCCTCTTAACTCTTGCTTAGCTTGTTTTGTAAGCTTTGCAAGAGTGATCTTCTATAAAAAGGAGGCTTCTCCCCCCTCCTCTAGGGTTACATAAAAAAGCTCCAGAGGTCTGGTTTTAGGGTTAGCATAGTGTATCTATTCTATCTCTATATCTTCCTATCTTTGTGTATAAGTGTGTGTTTGTCCTTACTTGTGTGCACAAACACCTAGTGTTACACTTTCCTTTGGCTACTGAGGTACTAAGGAGTGATTTTCAAAGTTCTTGAGCTGGTTTTGGCCTAAGGAAAGCAGCTGGAGTGCTGTTCTTGAAGGGGTCTACAAGGGTAAGAACTTTACCTTTAAATACCCCTTTTTTGCATAGTCTTTTTGCCTACTTTGCATCTATTTTTGAGCTTAGTGTATAACATATAAAAGTCTTGTTTTTACTTGCTTAAAATAGTTGTTTAAGGTTTCTTTGTCATTTGGGGTTGTTTGACCCCTCTTAGGCCTTGTTTGGCCCCCATTTTGTGCTATTTTGGTGAGCTCCGGGACCACCTTGTTTGGGCCTCCTCACCACTGAAATCTTGATGGATTTCAGTGGTGAGGATGGTGTTTAAGGTCCTAAGAAGGAGAGGGTCATCCCCTCTCCATGTTTCTTCAAAATGGGCCATTTTTGCCTCATGTGTGAGCACCATTTTTAAGATCATGTTGGCCATGTCTTAAGTGTTATTTGTGCTTATTTTTCCATAATATAGCACTGTTTTTACTTGGTTTAGACACACCATGCATGCTTAGCATACTTGTCTTGTAATGCCATGAATTTGCCTTAACATGCTTTGTGCTTTGAGCCTTGTTCTAGCATGATTTTGGCCAAGCTTTGTGAAGCTTTTATGCGTGTTTTAGTATGCTTTAGCTATGTTTTTAATTGCTTCGGCCATGCTTGACATGCTTTGTATAACCACCTTGCATTTTGGCTTACTAGCCTCGGGTGTGTGAGTGTTGAGCGTGCATTACTTAGCTTGTTTCAGTGGTTTGGCACCACTTATAGCATCATTTCAGTCCCCATGGTATGCTTGTATGCTTGCATTTGACGCCCCTTTAATGCTTTAAAAGGTTGTAATCTTGTGCTCCATGTTTGGCCTCTTTGTATGCTTCCATGTGTAGGCCACTTAGATGCCATCTAGGTGTGTCCTTACTTTGTTTAGGTCTGCCTTGGGACTATTCTAAGTCCTCTTAGCCTTGTGAGGCTTGGTTGGCATGGCCATGGTTTAAGCCTCTTGGCTTGTCTTGAGTTTTGGACATTGTTGCATGCTATGCTTGTCTTGTTAAGTTGGTTTGGCACCCTTTTCTAACATGATTTTCAAAGTTTAATATGCATTCCATATGTCCATGTTTGTCCCTTTTAAGTGTGCTTAAAAATTGCTTCTTTATGCCTAAGTGTCGGACCATGTTTGCATGCATGTTTGTATATGTTTTGGCCCTCATCTCCTTGGCATTTGGCCACTGATTTTGGCATGCTTGAGAGCTACCCAAATTGGAATAAGTCCATTGTTTGCATGTTGTCGCATGCTTGCCTTGTGTGTCGTTGTATGTTTAGCCCATCGCATGTGTTGCATGCTTGAAACACTTTGCATTTGGCATGCATTTCCTTTGCTAAGTTGCTTTGCATGTCTCCATGTTAGTTCCCTCACATGTTGTTGCATGTTTGCCATTAGCATTGTTGTTGAATGCCTTGCATGCTTGTTTGCTTAGGTTGAGTGCCTAGTGCACATTGCTTGCTTGCATGCTCACGTTCCATACTTAGCTAACATGTTTAGGTTGCATTTGGCATGCATGTCTTGCCTCTTGATCAAGTGATAGAGGTTGGGCCTTATGTGTTTATTTGGTTTGCATTACATTTGAAATCAAAATGCACAACTTGGCCTCTTTGGCCATCACGCATTGGAATGCGCGATTGGCGTCCGAGGACCGAGTACCAAACTCCTTTGAGTCATAATATGATAAGGAGTGTGGTTGGTGCAAACATTGCTTGAAATGCATTGCCATGCCATGTTTTGCCCTCTGCTGCTGTCAAAACAGGTTTCTGCAGGCATACATGGTCGGCCGACCATCTCTACTGCCGACCGACCAAATATTGATGGCCGAGAGCTCAACCAATGGTCGGTGACCATCCTTCCATGGCCGGTGATGATTCCCCTTGGCCGGTGGTGTTCCACAGTGTTCATAGAGTGTTCCTTGGGACTTGTGCAATTTCCAGAGGAGCAGAGCAGGGTAAACAGAGGCAGCTTGTGCATGGCATTGGATTTCCGGGCAAAGCCAATCCGAGCATGCGTGCATCCCTCTTCCCGAGGCCTTTTACTGCTTTCCTTAGCTTAATTGATTTGTTAATTAATTAGGTGGTCTGTAACTTATTTAATTAGCTTGTAGGTTAATTAATTTGTATATTCTTTTGGTCCTCCGAGTGAGGGCGAATGTGTAATAAGTGTGGGTGCGTGCGTGCATGTCTTCCAACCCCGCTTCTTTCTCCTTTTACTTACCTGCTTTTGATGGTTAGTACTAGGGCATATTTAATTTAGCATACCTTATGTTATGCATGCGTGCATTCATTCATCTGTATTGCATGCACCGGGCTCGGCATCATGCTAACTGCATAATATTTCAAATCTAACTTGAATATATGCTATCTGTCGCATTTCACATGCCATCCATAGATTAGCCGAGCCTATTCTAGTGACATTTTGTATGCGATGCATTAGCCATTTTAAACATGAACTAGGATCATGCATTTGATTACTAACTAGTTTCTATTTTGGCTTGGAGTACTAGGTAAGCATTTACGCTTTAGCATCCTTGCATGTGTGTGAGTGTTGCCATGACAGCATGCTTACCATGAGGCTATATGCTTATATGATATAAACTGCCTGAATGCCTGTGGGTGAAGGTTGGATTACTTGAGTTGGAACAACTCGTCGAAATCCATGTTTTAGCCTACTTGCGAGTAGCAAATTTCAAACCAATTTCCAAACAAACGGATATGCGATGCTTCGTTCCAAATTAGGCGATCTAGTCTATATTTTTGTGTTGTGCACATCACATAGTAAGATTAGCTAATTAATCGGAATAAGAACACATAACATTTTCAAAACTAAATATCATGGTTAGTAGAGGCCGATCTTCGGATCGGGCGAGAGAGGGTGCTCATAGCTGACCTTCCCCAATCGTACCCAAGTTCCCGAGCCGAGGCAACTTTGGTGATGACGGACACGTGGCCTTAGGCACGAGTCAGGGTTTCCTAAATTCCCCAAAATAAATATTTAGGTGGCGACTCTGTATCTGGCAAAGCAGTCCATGTTTGGCACTTCTTTACAAAAAATCTATTTTCAAAAACGATTTGCCCATTTGGACTCTTTGGTTCAGATTTAGAACCGTGACAATTTGAGTCCGAATTGTAGTGAGCCCGTAACGAACGGAACGGGAGTTTCCCTCCCGAGGCGTTCGGGGACGTCTACAGGCGGTCTACAATTAGTGACTTTTTTTTGTCATGATTTTTATGAATTGTCGCTAAAACTTACAATTAGTGACATTTTTTTATGAAATTTTTTTTTCGTAGGACCTATTAAACAATAAGTCCACTTATTAGGACCTACACGTAAGTACCCCAAATATTTTTTGATTTCCTTTAAAAATCCTGGCTTTGTATATAAAATCCTCCAGAAGGTGCTCAAACTTGCACCGCCCACTACCAAAATACATTTTTCGATTTCCATGTAAAACTTAAAATTTCACAAATAGTTTCTGAAAACATTAAATGTTACTCACAACACATAATCAACCATATTCTCATGTTTAATTAGATTCAGCTTTTATTAATTCGAATAAATGACTCATTGAAATTCCTCATTACAACTTAGATTAAATCTACAACATTCTCAATTTAATAATGCCATCCAAGGCCACCACATAAGGGGTGAAAAAAAATCATTTTTTGAATTATTCTGATTATACCAACTAGTGAACCTCAACCGTCACCCAACAACACCCATCACTCTTATAATGATGTCACAGCACAAACACAACATTTCTATAATAATTAACATAAATACAAGCAAGCTAATAACACAATAAAGCATAAAGGAAATTCACAATTATTGGGGTCTCATCCCATCACAATCACCAATCACATGCAGGCACAAAAGCACCACAAAACTAAAGCTCCAACATGTAACCACAACATAGAGGATTACCATAAGCCCACACACTCATCTACATGTGACTTCAAGCTCACAAGCCCAACCTAGGGCACTCATAACATTACAACCCTCTCAATTCCAAGCTAACCCTAAAGTGACTACTTGTCAACCAAACTCCAATATCAAACAACCGACCGACCAAACCAATGCTACTCTGCACTCGACACCAAACACCAACATGTTATCCAACACCATTCACTCCTAGATGGAATTCCACACACAACCCATCATATCATTTGAATCACACTGGATTCCTTAAGCATAGATCACACCACTATTGTTCCAACACATTACCACTCATGTGCCTATATGAAACACACCCCTTTACATCACGAACACAAGGTCAATAGGGTCAACGGCAAAACACATAATCCCGGACGCACAAAACAACCAGCACACGCTACCCCTTTCCCCGAGAACACAAACATCGCTTTCTCCCACGGAACACTCTCGTATCTAGCCAATAAGTTCTCATCACCATTACATATCCCACACAACCAGTAGCAATGCCACCCAACACTCATCACAAACTAATTTACAACTACTCGAAACCACCAAGTCTCAACATACCATAACACAAGCTCACCATCATTAAAAGATACGAGTCTCATACTCTCTCAAAACACTTTCACAATCCACCAGGTAACTGCTACCACCCTCACAAAACTCAAAGTATCACACCACCCCAAAACAAACACACTTAGCACTATACAACTCAATTCTCACTACATTTAAGACTAGTAATAACAACAAACTCTCCTGTCTCTCAACTAATAACTCCAAAATAATCTAAGGCTCACAAGGTCACACATGCTCAACCTAAGAAGATAACACAGATGCACAACAAAATTAGGATTTTCATTTCCCACAACACTTCTCAATACAAGCAAGTTCAAGATTAATTACATACCCACACCAGTTGGGTTCACAACAACATATATACACATATGAAGGCATAAAGCCCTTTATAAAATAACATAACATTACAACAACTAAACAATACCACTTCACAACATCACCACCGTCCCCACCTAGACTACAGAGGGCAACGATGCCGAATATGACCCGACTGACCACACCTAGAACACGTAGGCAGTCTTCTATTTCGCGATTGACTCAAAGAAGCTTGAGTCTGATTGGACCTCCCAAAAGACGAGTCTGAAGAAACAAAAGTAGATTAAGGCGACAATAATGCCTATGCCTGAGATCTCGCCCATCTCTAATTCTTGATAGGTCTACTACCTCCCCAAACATCAGAATTTGCGATATGGCCTCCTCTTCCCCATCTGACCAACATCAAGAATAACGGCTTCCACATGAGCCACTGCCTTGCAAGTGTGTGATAATCTCAGTATCCTTTTCTCTGATATCATCACACAACCTTCCCTCAAACTCAAGACAACGACGCTCCTCTGTTGCGACCAACTATGGTGCGAACATCACCTCAAACCGTGTCAAAAGAGTATCATCCTGGTGTAACTCAACAAATTGTTTTCTCAATGTTTCTGGAGCAAAAGGAGGAAAATACTTAGCCAAAAAGGCCTCAGTGAAAGTAGCCTAAGTGTGCCCACAGAATCCTCGTAGACTTCCACCAATAACCAACATCTCCCTTTAGTTGGAAACCAGCCAAAACTACCCTCAACTCTTCATCCTCGGCTCTAAGCATATCAACAGTCTTGATAATCTGTTCCAACCAATCTTCTGCCTCCAATGGTTTAGGCTCTCCCAAAAACTCAAGTGGATTTTGTGGAGAAGTGGTTCGGAAATACTCTTCGGGTCCTGGAGGGCGCTTGTGATCCTCAGGTAGTCACCTGAAAAGGAATGACCACTCCAGTCGAGGGTGTCGGAATTAGCACTCCGATGGATAAGTCAGTATCTACTCTCTTGGTTGCTTATGTCTTAAGTTAAGCTTACTTGTTCTCACATACCTCTCTTTGGTCGATGTTCCTCTATTTATATTTCCCTCTGGGCCTCAGAGTTGGGCCCACCTTTAGTCCACCGTGCAGTTATTCACTCGGCTCCTTCTGTTGCTGACCCCCCTACTCGGCTCCTTGCTCAACTGATTCTATGGCCGATTAGGATACCTCTGAATTTATAGACGACGGGGCTGAATGCAATGTATACATCTCGATTCTCTAAGAATAATATTCGGCCTCTTCACATCCCCTAATACTCGGCTCCCACAATTGCCCCTCAAACACTCCACTAATGATAGTTGGCTGGCGTGTTTGGTTTCAAACTTGAAAAGTTAGAGCCAAAATTCGGCGGTTAACCTCATTCCAATGCGAGTGTCAGAACGCATGCGCTTTACGGTCATCATTATAACTTCCCGCCCCTTCGTACACTTCTTTCATTATTATTATGATTTAAAATTTTGTTGTCTTTTCGAATGCGTGTATATTGTTTTGAATACTTGAAGCTCTTAGTCTGCCTTCCGATACACCTCTGCAACCTCTGTCCATTCTTCATTGTCTTCTCTGTCTCTTGTAAGTTCTCTTCCTCTTTATTTTGAATCCATTTCCTTGTTTGTTTTCAATTTAGCGTACTCCATAGACTGACAAAAATGGCAAAGCATTTGAAAGACCTCCTTTCTACGGATCAAGTCTCTGGCTTTCGACGCCATTTTTCCATCCCGATGACATCCATCTATCGCTCGTGACAGACAGCACCCTTGATATGGAGAGGGAGGATCAAAGCACAATCGTCTTCCCTCTCTTATCAATTGCTGAGGGCGGAGTCTGTTTCCCCTTCACCCATTTCTTAGGGCCGTCATTCGCCATTGGGGTCTAATCCCTTCACAACCTAATGTAAATTTCTTCCGAATCATAATGGGGATTATAGAGTTAAACCGTCGCCTTAGGATCAATCTCGGCATACCTGCTATTCGCATTGTTATGCCTTGGCCAAGTCTTCTGGCCGACATGGGCGCTATTTCCTCAAGGCCAAGGACACCGACCATTAATTAGTGACCATGCTATCTAGCTCCGGTAAGCGGGTTGATGATGTCATGGTCGTTGTCCGAGGTAACTGGGAATTCGACGAAGGCGAAGACCGCCTAGATCTAATTTCTAGATGGAGAGGCGAACCAGGTGGCCATATAGTTTCTTGCACTTATTTTCCTTATATGTGTTCGGCTTTATTTTCGTGGTCTTATGATTTTACTTGTACAGGAAATGATTTGAAGAAAATTTTGGTTCCAACCGACGACTCCGTTCTTGAAAATCAAAGTCGCGCTCCAATACTTCGGCCGTCCAAGCCTTCAGAGACAACGGAGAGCGGCCCACATTCTTCTTCGATACGAGCCGACGTATACGACTTTCTCGGCGGCAGACAACATTCCAGTTCTGAGGCGTGAAGAGTATCTTACGGCCCTTATCTTAACCAACTTCAAAAACTTGAGGCAAGTTGGTTTGGAGGCATCCGATTCGGAGCAGGTGGAAGTAGCCGAAGAGGTCGCTGAGGAGTCAAGCCAGTCTGAAGCCGAGGTAGACGAGGCTTTAAAGTTGTCCTTTGAGGAAGCCGAACTCAATTTGTCTGACCCTCCGTCCACCTCAAGCCAAGGGGACGTCTCCTTCGAAGACATTTTTACAAACTTAGGGGACTTACCTGGCTCCTACCCTGATAACATGGCCAGCAAGTTGCTCAGCCAATTGGCCAAATGAAAAAACGCAGAGAGGATGGCTGCCCGAAAAAGGGCTGAAGCCGAGCGAAACCAACCTCCACCCCCTCCACCTGTCGTTGGGGAAGAAACTCCACCTGTTCCCGTTGAAGAGGTGGTCCAGAATGAAGTGGCCAAAAAGGAACCTGGTCGAAGAACAGAGGGTCAAGTGACGGAGCATGAGAAAAACGCCCGGCCGAACACAAAACTGCTTGTTCGGAAGACCTAGTGGAAAACGGCCACGCTTGGAAGAAACGGACTTGGTTGTGCCATTCATAGTACAACCAAGGATAAAAAAACATGTCGGTTGGCTCAGATGCAACGGCTATAAGAGATCCAGCTGTGGCTTTGAGCCTAGCTTCCTCATTTCTACGCCGGCAAACAAAGCAACTTTTAGAGCAAAGGCCAATCTTCTGGCCATCGCGTTGGCGCTCAATGGGCGATATTGGTACGTGATCCTTTATACTTTTGCAAGGCTGACCAAAAGAGTTTCCATATTAGCCTACTGATCTTTTTTTTTTACAGGCGGGAGGATAACGAGATTGGACGTCGCCAACATGACGCTATCGAACAGATCGGCTTTCTTTCAGCCGAGTAGGAAATCAATAAGGGGAAGACAGCTGAGGCTTTTCTCTGAGCCGAGTCTGAGGTCGCGAAAGCGGCGGCAGAAAGAGCTAGGGCCGATGCCGAAGCAAATAAGGCCAAGACTGCTGATGAACTAAAAGTGGCCGCTGAGGAAAAGGCGAAAATAAATGAAGAAGTGCTCAGATTGGCGAACAAGATGATTGCCAAGCTGGAGGCCGACTTGGAAGAGTGAACTGGGCGAAGGCAAATGCCGAGTCTGCGCTTTCCGAGTCGTTCAAGGTTGGCAAGGATTCGGCCCTGGCAGACTACGTAGAAGAAGTGCGAAATTTGAAAATAGGGGGTTCAAACACGGTTGGCTCAAAGCCTTGGCTGCTGCTAACATGGTATCGGAACAGCCGATTCCGTACGAGTAGGTAGACGTTGAGCCGTTGGAGTCTGACCCCAAAGACTGAGTTGAATATTTTCCATTTTGTCTTTGGTACTAGGTGTATATAGGTTTTACTAAATGTATTAGGTTTTTGGTTATTCATTGTTGTGAGAAGCTGATGTAGGTAGTTTTCATTTGTAAAATGAATTGTAATTGTACTCAATTTACGAATGAAAATTATTTTTGCTATTTGTGCTCAGTTTATGTGCTTGTTAGCGGCTAATGAGATGTAAAATCATGAAATGAATGGAACAAGCTACCGAATTATCATAACTGTGAAGTGCTGCAACTTAGCGAATATATTAGTGAATTGCCCTTGCCCCAGCAAGTTAATGAACCAGTCATCCTAAAAACGGCAGTTCAGGAGTTTGCTGGGGCAATGGCAATTCGGCTGAGCTTTGATAGTTAAGCCGAATAGATTGATGAATCTGCCCTTGTGCCAGCAAGTTACTGAACCAGTCAGCCTAAAAACAGCGGTTCAGGGATTTGCTGGGGCACAATGGTAATTCGGCTGAGCTTTGATAGTTAAGCTGAATATATTGATGAATTTGCCATTGTCCCAGCAGGTTATTGAACCAGTCAGCCTAAAAACGGCGGTTCGGGGATTTGCTGGGGCACAATGGTAATTCGGCTGAGCTTTGATAGTTAAACTGAATAGATTGATGAATCTGCCCTTGCCCCAGCAGGTTACTAAACCAGTCAACCTAAAAACGGCGGTTCATGGATTTGCTGGGGCACAATGGTAATGCGGCTGAGCTTTGATAGTTAAGTCGAATAGATTGATGAATATGCCCTTGCCCCAGCAGGTTACTGGACCAGTTAGCCTAAAAAACAACAATTCAGGAGTTTACTGGGGCACAATGGCAATTCGGCTGAGCTCTGATAGTTAAGCCGAATAGATTGATGAATGTACCCTCGCCCAGCATGAACTGGAAGGCCGAATTATCTTAGTTCATGGAGTGGCTGTTGCGCATGAGTAGATCGGCGCCAGGCTTAGATATTTGCCCGACTAGATTATTGAATCTGCTGTTGCCCCAGCCAATGCTTGTGTTACCCAAAAAGCAACCTAAGAGGGGGGGTGAATTAGGTTTCTACAAATTAAAATTAATAATACCCCAATAAAATTAACTACTAGTACAACAAATTATTAACAAGCACAATGATGAACTTAGCAATAAATGATCAAGCAAAATAACAATGAAGTATAACTAACATACAGGGTAAATCAAATGATTAACACATGAATATTAGATAGCCATAGCAGTAGTAGGAAAGTAAAGAGATTAGGGAAGAGGAGACAAAAAGATTTATAGTGGTTCGGCTTCAACCAAGCCTACATCCACTCCTCAAGCTTCACTTGAGATTTCCACTATCTTCTAGCTTCACAGGGGTTCTAACAACGTCTTTACAAATGGAGTAATCCTCCACAGATTTTACACAAACTTCACAAGCCCAAATCCTTGTAAATCTTAGGTGATTCACAATCACTCTCAAGATTTCAATAACACAGTGTTTGCAACACTTTTACAAGATGAAATGGTATTTTTGTTTTCAAAGAAAGCTTACAATAAATATCTCTCAAAGATAGATATATAAAATGAAGCTTTGATTTTCCTGTAAATCTCACACATGAAAGATAAGTTTAATGCTATAGGGCTCAGTGTATAATTTCTGAGAATAGATGTGAGTGATTATAGATCAAAGAATATTTTCAAGTTTTTTGTAACTTGTTTACATTAGAGGCTTTGGTATATATAATGAGAATTATAGCCGTTTATAACCGTTGTAGTCATTTGAATATCTTCCATTTGAACCTTTTGGCCTGCTGTTGTGCTGAGCTGTTTGAACCTCTGTTTTGGGCTGTTTGAACTCCTGATTTAATCAAATATTAAATACATTCAAACAATATTTAAGATAAAAGTTTAGGTGAGAAACAATGGGACAAAATAAATTTTGATTTTATTAAAACATAAAATCATCAAAATAAATGTTGATTCTATTTTTCTCTTTCAAATAAATCATCAAAATAAATGTTAATTCTATTTTTCTCTTTCAAATAAATCATCAAAATAAATTTTGATTAAAATATAATTAAATAAATCATCAAAATAAATTTTGGATTCTATTTTTCTCATTTAAATAAATCATCAAAATAAATAAGTCTAACAATCTCTCCCTTTTTGATGATGGCACACAATGATGTTTTGATTTGATTTGGGAGTAAAAAAAGCTCTCTCTCAAGTCATGCTCCCTGAATTCATTTCTAAATACATAGGTTTGCACATGTGTAATAAATAAGCTTTAATCAACAACATGATATAAGATTAAGATATCAAACTATAAATACGTAACATCATATTAGTTTGAAAATAATACCATAATACATAACATCATATAATTTCTCCCCTTGTGACATTATCAAAAGGAAATCATGGGTCAAAATCTGGTGGAGGAGGAGGAAGAAAATGATAGTGATAAATGGCATCAAAAATATATATATATATATATATATCAATCAACGGTCAATCAACAAATGTATATATTACATATACAACTCTCCCGTGTCGCTCTTGTTTTTCGCAAAACACGGTTGCCACGCTGCCTAGCTTTTGCTTCATTGGCCGACAAAAGCAGCTCTCCTCGATTGCCGCTCGCCACAGCTATCTTGCCCTCCTTGTCTTCTTCTCTTCAGTCTTTTCCCTTCAGCATTCTTCTAAATCACACACTCTTCCATTTTCTTCTTCACCATTCTCTTCTATCTCTGCTTCACCACTCTCGTCTGTTTCTTCTTCCTCATCGAGAGACAAAAAAACTGAACGGAGGAGGCCAAACCTCAGTTTGTTCTCTTCTATTTATCTATAACTCATTTCATTTACAGCTCTCACCTCTAAACCATGGCTTCCTTATCCTGTCCCCTCACTCTATTTCCGGACCTGAACGATCCCATAAGCTTTGCTGGACCGAGTGCCCCTACTCCTACTCTTCCTGTCATTCCTCTTCCTAACCTTCCTATGATGTCGATTGAGCAAATCATAGCGGCTCAATCAGACATTAAAGCCAATCATTTCACACTGACATCCTGTATGGAGACGGTGATTGCAGTCACAAAATTGGCGCATCGACTGCAGAACAGAACAAGTGAGCTCCATCAGGTCAACGCCCAACTCTCTTTACTCCAGCGCATGTACAAGGATGCTCAAGCATAAATAGGCGCACTGAAGGCCAAAAATAAAGAGCTTAAACGGAAGACCACCTCCATGGCCCGATTTGGAGCAACGTCGTTCTTGGCCTTTTATAGTCAGCGGGGAGTCGTCGCTCTCGACGAAAGCACGGGGGCATGGGTGTCAAGGGTCATCCAAGATGATAAAAAGAAGAAGAGAGCGGTGGAAGAGGCGAGTAAGTAAGATCGGTGTATGGCCATAAAAAAAAATGAAGGGTTTTTTTTTTTATGTAAATATGTTTATTTTGATCGGCGTATGGCCATAAAAAAAATGAAGGGTGTTTTTTTTTTTTTTAATGTAAATATGTGTATGTTGATCGGCGTATGGCCGGAAAAAAAATGAATGGTGTTTTTTTTTTATATATATAAATATTTGTATTTTGATTTGTTTTTATTTTTATATTTAAGTACTGAAAAATGAAATTAAAAAGCAAAAAAAAAATAAAAAAATTAAGTCCAAAAAAAATAATAAGGAGAAAAAAAATAAAAATAAAAGAAATTAAGCCTAATAGAAAAAATAAAAATAAATTAAAATAAAATAATACCAGCAGAAGTTAAACTTAAAGTATATGTGAAGCAGTTGAGCATGATTTAATAATCGATTTGAGTATGATCTAACAATCAATTTCTGGCAAGAGCATACAGATTTTATACAAGATAATTTTTTAAAAAAATATGTGAGATGCAAGGTCATAAGTGTGATATCACAAATAGAATAGAATCTGAGGGGATTTTTATTTATTTATTTTAACTAATCAAGTTTAAATTCTTCCCCTTGTTTCATTTGGCAAGATTAATAGGAGATATGAACAATGAAAGCTCATAACTGAAATGTTCTCCTCAATAATATCAACTAGGATGCCAAATGTTACCAATAAGGATGCCAAAATGATACCAACATGCAATCTACCAAGGATACTAATATGCAATCTAGAAGATTTAACAATCATAGCTTAAGCATTATGTAGAATACCAAATATTGCTCATAATAGGTTAAACTCAATATAATCTCATAGAGCTAATGTAAATCCAAAAAATGAAGCATGTTCAAGGTATAGCAATCCATATGCCAAGAAAAATCATGAATTTCAATATATAGCACACATTTTAAGCATAGGCATGATTTTTAGGCAAGAGCATCATCAAAGAATATACATTGCAAATCATATGAAGCATAATCAATCTTTTTCATATCAAAGTAATAACAGTATTAGCTTAAAGGATATAAGATAGAATTTTTACTTCAAAAGCTTAAGAGAGTAGATGAGGCATACGTTAGGTTTAAGAGATGGAAGCTTTTCAATCTTCAATTTTCTTTCATGAGGAGTTCATCTCAAAAGGGTTTAACAAGTATGTTGGAAAAATAATTTCTCCCCCTAAGTTGGTGCTATCCTTTTCTAATGTGATTTGTGTAAATATAGTATTCATAGAACAATCACTATTACTCAATAAAAATACTGCACAAATCACTTCTTATCACAAACTCAAAAGGTGAAAAATCAAACAAGAGTTTGGAATGCTATTTTTCAGAATTTTTAAGTTGTAGCACATAGCATAATATGCATAAGAAAATAGTGTTCTGCTCTTTGTTTTATTAAAAAATGATGCAACAATCTCATTTAATCACATAACATTATCAAGAGGCATTTTCATCAATTCAATCTACATACTCAAGTGTGATAAAACATTTTACTTAATGTGGAACACAACATGAATGTTATAAACAATTAATTCAACAATTTCTCAATCAAAAGCATTTCATGAGATGCATGCCAATATAATCCATATTCAAAAGATATTCAATAGGATAGATGCAATGTCTTTACAAACGTATGATACTTCTTTTCATTTAGACATTGTTGATGGATCATAATCAAGGAATTTCATAACTCATTCAAATATTCCAATGTAAAGTATATAAGAATGAAATTTTCATATTGAGCATATTCTTGAGATCATAAATGTACAATTCAAAATATAGATAGTATAAATCTCAAAAACATGCTATGACATCAAAATTGATTCTACAAAGATATGACTCAAAAAGGAATTAACATATTAGTATGAAGTCATATATAAGATGTGAAAAGTATGCTCACAAAAATTTTTATCACTTCTTATCTCTTTTTCATAGCAATGGATAACATGATATAAAGTTAATGAATACATGAATCATTCATATTCTAATAGGAATTCATCAATATAATATAATTCTCATTTTTGAGTTCAATGAATGTTTGAAAGAAACTAGCAGAACATGACTTAGCAAACTTAGTACAATTAGGTTACATGGAAGCATTGATTAGACACAACCTATTGTACACAAATCACACCTTAAAGAATATAGAACTTTAAGCTTAAAGGTGTGTTAAGAGTTATACCTTCATTTACCTCTTTGGAATCTTCACCCATATATTACCTCTATTGTTTATCTTGGTGATTTTCATTTCGTCATTCTTCTTCTTGTAGGAGCTGATTTTGCTCTTTAGATTGAACACTCTTGTTGTGCATTTCCTCTCGAAGTCCTTGGTTTTCTTTGAGATTCCACCTACAAAATATCTTGATTTCTTTCTTGGTACCCATACTTTCTTGGGTCCATAAGGATTAGTCTCAAGAACATTTAATCTCATAAAAGGTTTAGGAGGATCAAAACCAATGCCTACTTTGTCAAAAACACATTTTTTATTTCCAAGAAGCTTGTTGAGGTTTTCTTTTCCTTTTACAAAATTTTCAAGAGTTTTGTTTAAATCATCAACATTGTTTTTCAAAATGTTTTCTTCATTGGCAATAGACGTAAAGTCATTTTTCAAAGTAGTATTTTCCATTTTTAAAGCATCCACATCATTTGAAAGAGAAGTAACTAATTTTTTTAATTTAGAATTCTCAACACAAACATTTTTAAATATGTCATATAATTCATTGAAAGCACTTTCAAGTTCTACATAATTAGAATTACCTCATCTTGAGTGAATTCTTCTTCTCCAAAAGCCATGAGACATAAGTTGGCTACTCCATCATTTTCTCCCCAAATGGCTTCCTTTTTGCTGCCATCCATCATTAAACATTCATGAGCTATGAGTGAGCCTAGAAGTTCTTCAATGCCTAATTTTGTTACGTCTTTTGCTTCTTGGATAGCTGTAACCTTAGTTTCCCATTCATTTGGCAAAGACCTAAGTATTTTTCTCACAAGCTCACCATTAGTATAAGATTTACCAAGAGATTTTAGAGCATTAATAATATTGGTAAATTTATAAAACATCTTAGAAATAGATTCAAATGATTCCATAGTAAAGAGTTCATAATCATGAATAAGCATGTCAATCTGTGACTCTTTTATTTGGCTAGTTCCTTCATAAGTGATTTCAAGTTTATCCCAAAACTCTTTAGCAGTAATACATCCAGAAATTCTATTGTACTCATTTGCATCTAGTCCACACACAAGAATAAGCTTGGCTTTAGCATTAGCTTGAAGGAGTTTATAATCACACTCATCAAATTCATCCTCAAGTTTAGCACACTAATATGGTCTACTACCTTGGAAGGGATTTTAGGACCTTTAGTGATAATGAGCCACAAAGCATAATTGGTAGCTTGAAGATACAAAGTCATTTCTTCTTTCCAATGAATGTAATTACTACCATCAAAGAGAGGTGGCCTATTGCTAGCTTGTCCTACAGCAGAGTAAGTAGAATACATGGTTGCTATGGATCAAAAACTCAAGATTGTTAAACCTAAACAAGAGCCCCAGGCTCTGATACCAATTGTTACCCAAAAAGCAATCTAAGAGGAGGGGTGAGTTAGGTTTTTACAAATTAAAATTAATAATACCCCAATAAAATTAACTACTAGTACAACAAATTATTAACAAGCACAATGATAAACTTAGCAGTAAATGATCAAGCAAAATAACAATGAAGTATAACTAACATACAGGGTAAATCAAATGATTAACACATGAATATTAGATAGCTATAGCAGTAGTAGGAAAGTAAAGAGATTAGGGAAGAGGAGACAAACAGATTTATAGTGGTTCGACTTCAACCAAGCCTACATCCACTCCTCAAGCTTCACTTGAGATTTTTCACTATCTTCTAGCTTCACAGGGGTGCTAGCAACCTCTTTACAAATGGAGCAATCCTCCACGGATTTTACACAGACTTCACAAGCCCAAACCTTGCAAATCTTAGGTGATTCACAATCACTCTCAAGATTTCAAGAACACAGTGTTTGCAATACTTTTACAAGATGAAATGTATTTTTACTTTCAAAAAAGCTTACAATAAATATCTCTCAAAGATAGATATATAAATGAAGCTTTGATTTTTCTGTAAATCTCACACGGAAAGATGAGCTTAATGCTATAAGGCTAGTGTATAATTTCTAAGAATAGATGTGAGTGATTATAGATCAAAGAATATTTTCAAGTTTTTTGTAACTTGTTTACATTAGAGGCTTTGGTATATATAATGAAAATTATAGCCGTTTATAGTCGTTGTAGTCATTTGAATATCTTCCACTCCATCATTATAAATTTGAATATCTTCCATTTGAACCTTTTGAACATTTTGGCCTGTTCTTGTACTGAGCTGTTTAAACCTCTGTTTTGGGCTGTTTGAACTCCTGATTTAATTAAATATTAAATACATTCAAACAATATTTAGGATAAAATTTAGGTGAAAAACAATGGGACAAAATAAATTTTGATTTTATTAAAACATAAAATATCAAAATAAATGTTGATTCTATTTGTCTGTTTCAAATAAATCATCAAAATAAATGTTGATTCTATTTTTCTCTTTCAAATAAATCATTAAAATAAATTTTGATTAAAATATAATTAAATAAATCATCAAAATAAATTTTGGATTCTATTTTTCTCTTCAATAAAGTAAAACATAATTAAATAAATCATCAAAATAAATAATCTAACAACTTGAACTGGAAGGCCGAATGATCTTAGTTAATGGCGTGAGGCTTTTGAAGTTTATCATTAATGCGATCGCCTCGGGGGTGCTGCACCCGTAAGGAATAAATGGGGTGAGTGCTTCGTGCGCGTAGGTCCTATTAGCTTGCTCAAACTCAATATCCTAGCCCAGTCTGTTGAGGAAGGTTAGACAAGTGCGAATGTCAAATAGACTATTCTTCAACAGCAGAGGAGAGGGGAGTACATTGGGTGAACTGGACGCAGAGATGAATCGAAGTGGCGAGCCTATGCGTATGAGCAGTAGGGTGACGAGGGAGCGGGAGAGACGCCAGTCCCCTCGTCATCGAAGTAGGTCACCCAGAAGGGAAAAGCGGCAACGGGGCAAATCCCTTCAACCGCGCTCCAGAGGAGAATCCGGTGCAACACCGCGCCCGTTGAGTTTTGCGGTCTTTGTGGGGAACAAACTAATGACGAAAGCAGATTCAATCGTTCACAACCCAAATGTGGCAGTCGAGTTCGCTCAACAGATTTTTTCACCAGAAGTCTAGCAGTCGATGGTCAGTCGACAAGATTTCGAAGTGTTTCAGGAGGGCATCCATGGGGCGGTGAAAGGGCTGTACACCACCTATGAAATTGGCATGTGTCTACGTGCCGCACGGCGGGATATAGGGCAGAGAGACAAACACATTCGAAGCTTAAAAGCTTGCGCGGAGAAGGCTGAGCGCGAGCTAAGAGAGATCAAGGCTACCGAGTCTCAATCGGCCGGCAAATCAAACCTGATCGTGGAGGAGAGGGTGACCCAACGACTAATAGGTCATGCGCTTGCCAATCGAGATACGGCTAGCATGTTTGCAATTAAGACTACCAAGTCCAGGGCTTATGAAAAGGCCTTCCACGACAGCCGAAAGGTCAGGATAGACAAGACCTAGGAAAAACTCGCCGAGGAGGTCTGCCGGTGTGAGAATCGTGGATTCAAGCACGGATGGATCAAGGCACTACAGGCCTTGGACACTCTCTGGGCAGTAGGCGTTGATTCAGCGTCGCCGCTATATCAGAGTCATCATTTTCCCTTCGCGGCCTTCGAAGTTGAGAACAGTGATGATAAGGAAGAAGCTGATTTAGACTAGATATTGTAAACGCTCCAACACAGATTGGGAGCAAATTATGTATTTATTGGTTAATTTAATAAAACACTCTATTTTAAATGTTTGCATGTTTCGATTTATACATTCGGAGCCAGTCGGTTAATGTAATGAAACATTTCGTTTTCAATGCTTGTATGTTTCAACTTTCGCCAACTACGCGTGCTTTTTAATCGTAATATTAACGAGAAAGCGCGCCGAATCCACGGCTTTTATCTACGGCAGTCATGAGACCTAAGATGAGCGCTCCGAATCCGGAGGCTTAATCGACCCAAAAATGCCATGCACTGATGGGGCTCCAAATTCGGAGGCTTAATCGGCCCAAAAGTGTCGTGCACTGATGGGGCTCCGAATTCGGAGACTAAATCTTGGCCAATCGTGATATCCACGAAGGGCGCTCCGAATCCGAAGGCTTAATGCCCAAAAGTGTCCTGCACTGATGGACTCCGAATTCGGAGGCTTAACCGGTCCAAAAGTGTCGTGCACTAATGGGGCTCCGAATTTGAAGACTTAATCAGCCCAAAAGTGTCATGCACTGATGGGGCTCCGAATTCGGAGACTTGTATCTTGGCCAATCGTGATATCCACAAAGGGCGCTCCGAATCCGGAGGCTTAATCGGCCTAAAAGTGTCATGCACTGATGGGGCTCCGAATTTGGAGACTTATATCTTGGCCAATCGTGATATCCACGAAGGGCGCTCCAAATCTGGAGGCTTAATCGGCCCAAAAGTGTTGTGCACTGATGGGGCTCCGAATTTGGAGACTTATATCTTGGCCAATCGTGATATCCACGAAGGGCGCTCCGAATCTGGAGGTTTAATCGGCCCAAAAGTGTCATGCACTGATGGGGCTCCGAATTTGGAGACTTATATCTTGGCCAATCGTGATATCCACGAAGGGCGCTCCGAATCCAGAGGCTTAATCAGCCCAAAAGTGTCATGCACTGATGGGGCTCCAAATTCAAAGACTCATATATTGGCCACCCGTGATATCCACGAAGGGCGCTCCGAATCCGGAGGCTTAATTGGCCCAAAAGTGTCATGCACTGATGGGGCTCCGAATTCGGAGGCTTAACTAGCCCAAAAGTGTCGTGCACTGATGGGGCTCCGAATTCGGAGACTCATATCTTGGCCAATCGTGATATCCACGAAAGGTGCTCCGAATTCGGAGACTTAATTGGCCCAAAAGTGTCATGCACTGATGGGGCCCGAATTCGGAGACTCATATATTGGCCAATCGTGATATCCACGAAAGGCGCTCCGAATCTGGAGGCTTAATCGGCCCAAGAGTGTCATGCACTGATGGGGCTCCGAATTCGAAGACTTATATCTTGGCCAATCGTGATATCCACGAAGGGCGCTCCGAATCCGGAGGCTTAATCAGCCCAAAAGTGTCGTGCACTGATGGGGCTCCGGATTCAGAGACTTAATCAGCCCAAAAGCGTCATGCACTGATGGGCCTCCAAATTCGGAGACGTAACAGGAAGACTTGTTTTAACGAGCTGAATTTCACAGTGAGGAAATAAGAGACTTTGTATTGCAAAAGTGAAATTTGTACACGGTGAACATTCAAAACAAGTATCGTGCCCCACAAGTCAGGTTAATGATAGAATTTACGCAAATGCGTGGAATTCCAAGGGCGTGGCAGACTCCTCCTAGACATGTCTTTGAGTCGATATGCCCTTGTGCCGGCAATTGACTCTATCTGATAGGGGCCGTCCCAGTTGGGACCTAGCTTTCCGTCGGCGGGGTTCTTACTAGCGGGAAGAACTTTCTTCAGAACCAGTTCTCCGAGTATATAACGTCGCTGACGCATACATTCATTGTATGACTTAGCGAGCTGTTGCTGATACCGTGCCATAGACACGAGGGCTCGGTCTCGCGTTCTTCAATCAGAGTTAGGTCCTAAAGCTAGCATCATGTCGTTATGGCCCAAGTCAAAGACCTTTGTTTTCAGAGTGGGTAGGCCAATCTCCAGTGGGATAATTTCCTGAGTCCCAAAGCACAGAGCGAACGACGTTTCTCAAGTTGATCGCCTTGGTGTAGTGCGATGAGCCCACAGTACACTGGGGAGCTCTTCAACCCACTTTCCTTTAGCTTTCTCCAGCCGTTTCTTGATGCCGTCCAAAATGGCTTTGTTGGAGGCTTCAGCTTGACCATTGCTCTGTGGATACGCCGGGGTGGAGAAATAGGGCCAAATACCACAACTACCTTCATGTATTTTAGTCAGGAGTTCCTCAACTTTATCCGGGTGAACGCATTCTAGGTACGGACCTGAAAGGGATTTCTTGTAGAGCTTTCCTTTCGGATCCAAGTAATATCGCAGGGCTTTGTTTCATAGCTTGTGTGCTTCGTTCTTATCCATCGGGAGCTGTTCGGAAGATAGAAATAAAGCAATAGGGTCCATCCAACTCGGACCTGATTCTATGATAGTTATCTGGACCAATTCCGAAGGGCCAATGCTCGGCTTAGGGATAATACTTCAATTGTCTGTTTAATCTCTGAGTTGATAGCGGAGGCTAGGCAAGCCAGGGCGTCTGCATATGTGTTCTAATCTCGGGTAATTTGGTTCAATTCATGGTGGTCAAATTTTGCCAGCAAGGAACTCGCCGTTTTCATGTAAGCTGTCATACGGTCATTTTTGGTCGCGTATTCACCCTTTAACTGATTAATGACTAGCTTTGAGTCGCAAAAGATAAGAAGACGCCGAACACCCAAGAGATGTGCATTCCATAAGCCGGTTAGCAGTGCTTCATATTCAGCCTCCTTGTTCGATGCTTCAAAGTTAAGTTTGACTGCTTGCTCGATTATTACCCCGTCAGGAGCCATGATCACTACACCCGCCCCACTACCACGTTGGTTGGATGATCCGTCACAATACCATTGCCAAATGTCCCCAACATAAATTCTTCAGTTCGGCTTAGGTTAAATCTGATTAGACTTATAGTCGGCGAGTCCTCCAATGAATTTGGCCACAAAGTCGGCAAGGATTTGCCCCTTGATTGAGGTTCTAGGCAAAAACTGAATATTGTACTAGCCGAGTTCGAGAGCCCACTCTAAAACGCGCCCTGATGCTTCTACACTACGGAGTATTGTCCGGAGGCGGTAGTCCGTTAGTACCCCGATGGTATGCCCCTAAAAGTAATGCATTAGTTTTCTTGCTACCATGACGAGGGCTAGGATGAGTTTTTCCAACAGAAGGCAACGTATTTCAGCGTCAACCATTGCCTTGCTCACGTAATACACTGGCCGCTACTCCCCAAGCTCTTCCTTTAATAGCACGGCGCTGACGGCCCGGTCGGAAACTGCCAGATATAAAATGAGCGGATATCCTGCTGAAGGTGTTGTCAAGAGTGAGACTGATCGAAGGTAGGTCTTCAGACCATTGAAAGCGGCTTCGCACTCAGAGGTCCATTCAAAAGCTTTACCTTGCCGTAGGGTATGAAAGAATTGTCGGCAGCAATCAGTGGAACGGCTGATGAACTTGTTGACTGCGGCGGCCATCCCCATCAACTTTTGGACCTCCTTGATCGATCGAGGAGAGCCGAGTTCCAGGATTGTTGTGATTTGCCTCGGGTTGGCTTCAATTTCACGGTGATTGACGATGTAGCCCAGGAATTTTTCGGAACCGATCCCAAATGCACACTTGGAAGCATTCAACTTCATTTTGTACTTGCGTAAAATGCCGAATGTCTATTTCAGATCGGCTAGATAAGTCTGCTCTTCTTTAGACTTAACCACCATATCGTCAATGTACACTTCCATCATTCGGCCGAGTTGCTCCTTAAACATGGCAGTGACTAGTCTTTGGTAAATTGCCCCTGCATTCTTCAGCCCAAAAGGCATAACCTTAAAGCAGTAGTTTCTCTTGGGGTGAGGAATGCAGTTTTGTCTTGGTCTTCTAGGTGCATTACAATTTGATGATAACCTCTATAGGCATCGAGGAAGCTCATACGTTGATGACGCGCCGTGGCATCCACAAGTTGGTCTATTCTGGGGAGGGGAAAACAATCCTTGGGACAAGCTTTATTTAAGTCCGTGAAATCCACACAAACACACCAAGTCCCATTTTTCTTCTTAACGACCACAGTATTCGACAGCCATGTTGGGTAGGTGACTTCCCGGATTGCCTCGGCATCAAGCAACCGGTCAACTTCTTCAACAACGGCAGTAGTGTGTTCTGCAGCTGACCGCCAGCTTTTCTGAATAATCGGCTTGCATTTGGGGTCAACATTTAAACGGTGCTGAGAAACAGATGGATCCACCCCCGACATCTCATACGGCGACCATGCAAATACATCAAGGTTGCTAAGTAAGAAGGTAATTAGCTGTTGTCTATCGACTTTATTCAGGGAGGCGCCGACCATGAAGAACCTGTCAGGATTCCCATCAATTTCAACTCGATCCAAGGCTTCCGTGGCCTTTTCACTTGGGAGCCGCCCAACATTGTCGAGGCTCTCTCGATCCAGCACCTCAATAGAATTCACTTCCAGCTCTCTTGGGGTCTTTGCGGCAAGGAGATAACAAGCTTGTGCCGATTTCTGGGAACCACAGATTTGTTAAATGTCGCGTTCAGTTAAGAAGCGGAGCAGTTGATGATAAGTGCTTGGCATGGCCTGCATGGTATGCAGCTAGGTTCATCCCATGATGAGATTATACGGCGAAGGAAGCTTGACAACCAAAAACTCCACATCCACTGATCGGGAGCCCGCTCGAACTGGTAGTGTGATTTTGCCCAACGAGTATTCTGGATTGGCGTTGAAGTCGAATAATGGATAATGGACTGGAGACAGGTCCGACTCAGTGAAGCCGAGTTTGATGAAGGTCTTATAGTACATAACCTCCGAAGTACTCCCCTGGTCAATAAGAACCCGTTCAACACTGAATCTGTTTACGCGTAGTTCGATTACCAAGGGATCAATGTGGGGGAGTGTTACACCGACCAAATTGGAGTCATCGAAAGAAATACTCACAGCTTCATGGGGGCGTTTCGCCGGTGTGATTTTCTTTTGGAGGTTAGGATGTGACTGAATTGTATGCACCGCGGAAGCCGTTGGCAAGCTGTATATCATATGAATTATGCCGAGCGGTGGTGACTCCGGCCACAAAGCAACTGTTTTGGTTGAGTTGTCCTTTCGGGCATATTGCTTAAGCCGACTGTCTTGTACCAACTCCTCGAGGTGATCCTTCAACGCGTAACAACTATCGGTATCATGACCGTGGTCCTTGTGATATTTGCACCGCTTATCCCGCCTCCTCGTATCGGGAGGTCCCACCATTTTAGACGGCCATTTAAAGAACGGCAAGTGTTGAACCTTAGCCATAACCATACTGATCGGCTCTGATAACTCCGTGTATTTCTTGTCGGCGCGCAAGGCGCTTGAAGCTACTCATTAGCTCGGTGTGGACATTGGTCATTTGATCGGCACGAATCCTGTCTTCTATCTCGTTTAGTCGATTCCGTGATTCAAGGCTCCGTGGTGGTACAGCGTTCATTGGCTGCACGATTTCAGGCGGGGCCGACTTAGTGGCTTTGTGCCTGGCTTTGACCGTAGGGCATCGTCTTCTACTTTGTAGTATTCCTCAACTTTTTTCATCAATGGACAGACCGTTTTTGGGGGCCATCTGGTCAAAGAGCTGAGGAGGGCACTGTCTAGATGTAACCTCATCTTGAAGGCGGTAATGGCCATGGAGTCATTGCAGGCATCATCTACTAGGTTAAAACATTCCCAATATCGCGCCGAATATGCACGAAGGGTTTCCCCTGGTTGAATTTGCATTGCCCACAGAGAATCAGCTTGCTTCAACTGGACCTCATTAGTGATGAACCTTGCCCTGAAGGATTTTTGGAGTTGGTGGAAGCTCTTGATTGATGTCGGCTCCAGTTTATAATACCACTTGACAGCCAGTGGTCCCAAACTGCTCTGAAATATTCGACACATGAGGGCCTCGTCGTCTGCATGAAGCGTCATGGCTTGCTTGTAATGGCGAATGTGATCGATGGGGTCTGATTTACCATCATACAAAGTGAATGACGGTGCTTTGAACTTTTTGGGTAGCACTGCCCTTGCAATCCGTCGTACAAAGGGGTCATGTTGATCCTCTTCATCTGAATCATTTCTTCTTCACTTTTTCTGTGCACACGGACTTCCCTCAGAAGAACTGGAGATGTCGACTCGTCCATTCCTTGTAGATTTTGGGGATGATGAGTCAAAGCCACTACTACTATCATGTCTCCGAATTCGAGATCATCGACCATCCTTTCTCAGAGGTCGTCCCGGGTCTTGGCGTGCGGCTTGTTGGGATTTTGCCACCTCCAAGGCCAAATCTTATCGAAGGCGCTTGTTCTCAGCCATCATGTTTTCCAACCTCCGCTCGTTTTGCTTCGCTTGCTCCATAATCGCTTACATTGTTTCATGTGCTGATGTCAAGGGTGAATCGAAGTTCAAGGCCTTTCTTGTGGTAATATTTTCTGGCCCAAGCATGTTGCTTGGAGTGGTTTCATCTTATGGCGTAGGGTCGCCAGCAATTGCCGGAGGATCTTCCGTTACGCCCGCCATGGATATGCTTGAGTATTCCCACAGACGGCGCCAATTGTGGAGAAGTGGTTCGGAAATACTCTTCGGGTCCTGGAGGGCGCTTGTGATCCTCAGCTAGTCACCTAAAAAAGAATGAACACTCCGGTCGGGGGTGCCAGAATTAGCACTCCGACAGATAAGTCAGTATCTACTCTCTTGCTTGCTTATGTCTTAAGTTAAGCTTACTTGTTCTCACATACCTCTCTTTGGTCGATGTTCCTCTATTTATATGTCCCTCTGGGCCTCAGAGTTGGGCCCACCTTTAATCCACCATGCAGTTATTCACTCGACTCCTTCTGTCGCTGACCAACCCTTACTCGACTCCTTGCTCAACTGGTTCTATGGCTGATCAGGATACCCCTGAATTTATATACGACGAGGCCGAATGCAATGTATACATCTCAATTCTCTAAGAATAATATTCGGCCTCTTCACATCCCCTAATACTCGGCTCCCACAGATTTTAGCGGAGAAACTCCTTGGTAAGCTTAAGGGTACGACTATGGTCCCCCTCATTGCGAGCTAGAGCATCCCTTACCACTCTTACAATCTCGTGTGCAACTTCCTCGCCCACAACCGATGTTGTAAAGGCAGGCTCTAACAGAATTACTGTGCCCCTCTCGACTCTTTTACTCACAACACGACCTCTACTCCATCATGTAAACATCCTATAAACCAAAAGCAAAACCAAACTTAGTGAACAACACAACAGCCTTCCCTGAATCACACATACTCACCACCGCTAAGATACAAGACACACACTTAGCACAAAATCACACAATCCTATTCACATAAACAATTAAACATTTAATTACATAATCTAATCAAGTCCAAAAGGATAACTACTCATCCCGGAACTCTCAAGGTATTCTCATCAGAAACCACGTTAATCAAGCATGTTTTCAAAAAGACCTCAAATCAAGTTCATCAGCTACCAGCACTATCCATGAAACTTAACCCCATACTCATATAAATGCAACACATGGAGTCCTAACACTTATCCTAACTATATGCAAACGTCCTCACCAAACATAATAAACCCATTGTGGTAAAAACCACTTCCCACGAGCCCAGGGTATTCAAACCCGGTTAGCTCTGATACCAAGTTGCTAGGCCCCATTTTTTATTAGTTGGGTAATCTTACTATATCCATCAACATAATCCAATTCCATTAATAACATGCGGAAACTATATATACATTACAACCATAATTAAATGAAAGCTCTCTTAATTGTACATATATTGAATGCACCATGATTTACATTTAAACAAAATGTCCATAGGCTCACATCTTTACATAAAAATGAAGGGCATAACCCTTTTACAACAAAGGCGTTCCGCCAACAGATACAAGGCCACGTGGCCAACAATTAAAAAAGATCACCGATCTTGAACCATCTTTCAACTTGTACTTGAAAAATAATTAGCAGCGTGAAATGAACATAAAATCCAGCATAGATCCTAACATGATCCTAAACAATAATAACATACAAATAGCTATGATCATTAATGCACCACAACATACAATATAAGTAATGTGACAGTTCATACTGAAATTATACTTATATAGGTACATTTTTTCAAAATCATCATCTTTAACACAACCAAATGTAAAATCTCTTCTTTTCTTTTTAATTTCCATTTTAGTTAAAAAAAACATTTCATCACAACACTTGCTTCTCACTTAAACCTTCCACGTTGATATAAAAGGGTTTCATCTAAACATTTGTTTTTAAAACATATTCGCACATGTAATTCATAACCCGGTCTTACATTCCCAAACACTATACACACTTATATACACAAATACATCTACTACCTTCCCTGGCCATAGGCCCAAGGGCAAGGAACAACCACAACAATATCTCAAGACATATAGATTTCTAAACATTTATAACCAAAAGTAATACATACTTCCATTAGCACAAAAATGCTTTAACGGTCTCACCCGATGGGGAACGACCCCAAGGTCACACTTTATTGGGCATAAACTGGAAGAGCGAAGAACTTATCTCAAGGCACCAAGCTTTACCAGCCTAACTGCAAAAAAAAAAAAAAAAAAAAAACAAAGGACCTCAATTCACACTTTACCGGGCGCAAATCGTAAGGAAGAGGAAACCTCTGTCAAGGTACCACGCTTTGCCAGCTTAACTGGAGAGAAATGGACCTCCAAACAATATCACAACAAGCTAGATTCATAAATGCAATGCTAGTGTAATACATACACATAATCTACTCATCAACAGTAATGCGATCCTCCACCGATAACCAATGACAAAACCTCTAACAGTGAAATACTAGACTCTTACGAATTAAACTCCACAACATGTTCCACAATTCCAAAACAATTCAATGAAATTATTTCATAAACAACCATTTTTCCTTTTCATTTCAAAAAAGTGATATATACTTCATTTTGTTTCCAAAATCAAACCCATTGTTCCAAATCCTCAACACTTCCAACTCTTAACCAAATTTTCTTTTTCTTTAACAAAAATCCAAATTGCTATACACAACTCCCTAGCACAACACAACAATAACTATAACTAATAAACACATTTAAATCCTCTTTAGCAACCAAAGCACTAATTCATTCACATAACGCATGACTCAACTATTATCCAACTTTACTTATTTTTATAATACTATACCCTTAATAATAAATTAGGGCTTTTTGCCACTATCAACTTAACCACGACTAACCACTTTACAATTTACCAAAATAACTAAATACATACAATTTCAACTCCCAAAACTCAAACCCTAAACCCCTTTTCATGCTTTTGGAAAAAAAACTTTAACAACCTTGCTTTTAAATGTAATAAAAACTACCACATGTCTATCTATAACGAGAATTGAAAAGGAGCAAAAGAATCTCTACCTCTCGAAGCGAAGAGGAGAAAGTGAAAAAACCCACGATAACGAAAACACAATCCACTTAAATTAAATGAAAGCCCTTGACAAGCTCTACGTTTTGGTATAACTAGGGGTAGGAAATGGGTAGAAATAGATGAAACCCAAGCTTAAAAGTTTAAAGGACACAAAAATGGCGGAGAGAGAGAGAGGGAGAGAGAAAGAGAGAGAATCAGAAGGGAAAAAAATGAGAAAAAGATCTATCCTCGCAGTTTTATACAAACAGACCGCTTGAGCGAACAAAACACTGCTCGAATGTCAAACACAACATGTTGCTCGAGCGACCAAAACTAGGCTCGAGTGAAGAAACCAAACTCCAAGAAGATCAACTCTGCAGGATAGACCGCTCTGAGCGACACCACTTGAACGCAGAATACAAACTCGTAGAATTTCATTCTACAAACCCAGAAACTGGAAGAAACGAAAGACTGCTTGAGTGACCAACACACTGCTCAAGCGAACCCTAGAACAGACAACCAACATTTCCCTAGAGAATATTTCAAAAACTAAATATGCTCCACTAGCATAAATGATCTTGATGCAGTACATATATGCAATATGCCCAATGCATTTCAAAATCCATTCTGATTTCTCAACAAAAAGCCTTTTTCATTCCAATTCTCAAAACCACTTGTTTATTCAAAACGTTTTCGAATTCAAAACATCTATTTGAATAAAATCCATTTCCAAAACGAATTCGGTATATTACAATACCAACTAGCAAAAACATTGCTAAATCAAATGCAAATACATCGCTAAACACGAACCAATACATTGCTAAAACCATTTTCCAAAACATCCTTTTGAAAACCAAAGCGACAATAAATAAAATGGGTAAATCTCCAGGACTAGTGTTCATAATAGTGTGCTATACAAACCACTATGCCATTTTACCGAGATTGTCCGAATGGATTGGCACCTATCGCCCAGGTTTTCGGACTTTCACCATGGACACACAGGCCAACTTAATTATGCTCTAACACCCCCTTACAACTTTACAACTTTATTTACCCTTTCCAATAGGACAATACATGTGATCCAAAATATTGTTTTCAAAATGATACAAATGTTCTTAAAACATAATATGAGAATTTCCAAAACATTCTTTCCAAACCATACAATTCCTGCTCTAAAATCTATTCCAAAACCATGTTATGCACCATGATATGTATGATTTACAACATTCTAGTTTTCCTAGTCCACATGCAATTTCTAACACACGACAATGCAATCCTCCACCGATAGCCAAAACAGTTATCCCTAATGCAATAATTAAAAGATGACAATACATATATATTCTCCAACAAATTCCAATCCCGTATATTTCTCAACAAACCAAGATTTCCCAAAAGTGTAATAATACTCATTGTTTTCAAAATCCCACAACCATTTCCTTTCCAACCAAACCATTTACCAAAATCAATCCAACTCCCTAAAACAATATATATTAGGGTTTTTTCACACATTGGGACTTTTCCATTTTTAGAAATTTATATGCAATTTTGTATACCAAAAATAGCGATAGTAGCAAAACGATTGCCCAACAACCCTGAATTTAACATAACCCTTAAGCCCAAAACATAATTTCAAAATCAACCAAATGACCACAAAATCTATATAACAAAATACACCACAAATACACTCCCAAACTCATATTGAATTAAGAAAATAGACCCTACATGTTTAAGTGAAGAGGAGACAAGTCAGAAAAACTGCCAGCGACGAAAAGACCATTCACTCAGATTAAATGAAAGCCCTCATCGAGCTCTACATTTTGGTATACGGAACTAGGAGTGAAAAACTAGTAAAAGTAGATGAAACCAAGCTCAAATAGCTAAAAGGGTCAGAAATGGCAAAGAAGAGATAGAGAAAGAAGATGAAACCAAGAAAAATAGATATTTTCAACTTTTGGAGACTTTTATAGGCAGACAAATCGAGGGCGCGAAGGCCACACCGTGGCCGCAAACAAGTCGACACAATAGGTCGCGGATGTGACCCATACAACTACGGGCACGACTAAGACACTTCACCAGGTCGCGGGCACGACCACTCTGACTACGGGCGTGACTATGCTATTTGCGACCCACACCACAGCCAACGCACTTTCCCCCAACCAAAGGACCTAAGAGCCACTTCTGGTCACGGCCCCTCGCGAGCGCGACCCCCCCAGCACAGCCCATCATGGGCGCAACCTACCTAGTCACGAGCGCGACCAACCCAACTCAAAAGACCAGGGTTGTTGCCCAGCAGCCAGCCTGACGCACGCCAAAGGTCCCAACCAAACAGAAAGGTCCAAGCCACCCAGGACAACTCTGTGTCCCTACCAAAAAGAAAATGGGTCGGGTTAAACTGACACGGGCCACTACAATCTCCCTCACTAAGGAAATTTTATCCCTAAAATTGAAGAAGCATCAAAACCAAAAAGGCCACCCAATCTATAAAAGAAAACACAACACCAACCCAAGCTTATATCCATCTGGGGATAAGTTCCCAGATTCCGGTCCAACACCTCGGGGCCCCAAAGGCACCCGAACACCAAGAATTCTAAGACAATCCCACGAATATCCCTCTGATCCACATAACGCGCTATGGTCTTTGAGACAAGAAACAACAACCGCCACAATAACAATGACAACATCCACTCAGACTCAAAGACAACAACTATGTCTCGACTATCGGCAACACCCAAACCACCACCAAGTGCTTAACACTCGAACACAGAGAACAAGAAAATCACTTGCACACAAAACCCTCAGTGAACTCTCATAAAACGAGAATAGAGAATAAAATACGGTCAAACAAACAACGTTATGGCACATTAACTCCCGAAAAATTATAAAATTCTTATAAACTAAACATATACCACATAACTAGCAACTCGAGCTAGATCACAACACAACTCCACAATACAAGGTACAATACAACCCATTCAGGTTTAAGTAAACTTTCTCTTTTCTTTATTTTCCTTAAAATACTTCATTTTTCTCAAAAGGTGCTCAATCTCGCACCGCCCACAACCAAAACATCTTTTCGACCTTTCGCAACAAAATCCATAGATTTCAAAACTAGTTTTCAAAAACCAGAAGTGTTATTCGTAACACAAAACTAATTCCATTGTTTTTTGATTTGTTGGATTCAGCTTTTTATTAAACCGAAAACTTACATTTCAAACCCAAATCGTTTTAGTTCAAGAAGACCACCCAAGGCCACAACACCAAAAATATTTGTTTTTCCCCAAAATCACTTCCTCAACATTCTTCTGGTGACCCACGACATGGTCACCCAACAACACCTGTTACACCCCGGTGATGACATAACACCAAAACAAAATCTTTATGACCATAATCCCTAGAAATTTTCAAAGTGCCAACAACACCACAAAACACAAGAAAAGAAATTTCACAACTACCAATCACATAATGGTGCAAAAGCGCTCACATGACCAAGGTTTCCACCTGTAACACCAAACCGGTTACCCCAAACTCGCAACAACTTCATATATGCCTATACAGGACTTGCATGCCATACTATGGCACTGTTGAACTACATAATCCTCAAGTCCAACTCCAACCTAACTCAACATCAATACCTATATGTTCCCCAACTACGCTAACTCCGAGATGGAGTTCCTCACACAATCTCACAGATTCGTTAAATCACACTAGATTCTTCAAAGTCAACCCATACTAAGTTCAATCCTCATATAACCCACCACACATATGCCTATATGGCAAGCACATCCTCAATTCAAATATGCATTCGAGCTAGATTCCTATAGGCCAAAACACATAACTCACACCCTCAAACTAACTCACTCATACACCCATAGTAACCAAGTACCTCACACCACATACCTAAGGACCAATAAGGTCAATAATAAACCTACTATAACATACCAACCGCTCTACACAACCTTACTACATCATGCGGAGTTCCTCTCAAAACCAAAATCACAACAAGAATTGTCCCAATACGAGAGATTCCACACAAAACAGCCCAACAACAAACACACACCAAAGTGACTCAACACTATCGAACATTAGACCACTCAATCAATACATTAAACATACTATTGCCACACTGAGGCAACCTCTTGAGTAGTCCCATGACTAATCCCCTTCTACACATCACCTAACAGCACACAAACTATGTACCGTTACACACCACGCAAAGCAAAACCCTTTTACTCACTATACAACATCTCACCCTTAACCCCAAGTGGGTTATCTCAACCTTGGATCCCTCATTTTGCCAATGTTCACATAACCTGACTGAACTCACAACAACCAACTATACATACTTGGCATCTCGTGCTACACCAACTCGTAAAAGCCTACCACGTCACAACATTGCCGCTACCATGTAACAACCCAAACCGAACAACAAACAAACATAACACCTCCATTCTTCAGCGACCAATAAGGTCAACCCTTGATCCACCATTCTATACCATCACCCATTACACTGGTACCAACAAAAATACCACTTTTCCTAGCTAACCTACCAGTTTGGTAACATTTACCGAACAATTATCCTGAACCAAACCTGTAATGACCCTCATCCTCGTCTTAGCCATGTTCATGTGCATCTGCATGATTTTGTTTTGTTAAGCTGCATTTGTAGATTTCGACTTGTTTTGCCTAAAGTGAAGGTCCCTGTCTTGTTTTGTGCTTATGTGATTTGCCTGAGTATTGCTTGTATGCTTTGTTTCTTGCTTGGTGCGTTAAGCCTAGGTCACACCCTTGAACCTCTTACACCTAGGCCGTTGTGCGTCAACACCTAGGACCATCTTGAAACCACTTTGGTTGACTTCCACCTTCACCCTGGCTTATTGGCCGAGATGTCATCATCTAGGCCAAGATGTGTATCATCTAGGCCGAGATGTTATCATCTAGGCATCCAACATCCTTGATCCTTGCACCTAGTGATCTTGTTCCTGGACTGGTACGACCTAGACTGAGGTGTGGCACATCTAGGCTGAGGTGTGGCATAGCTAGGCCAAGTGTCATCCTTTCTAGCCGAGATAATCGAAACCTTCTTGCCCGAAGACTATGTCTTGAACCGAGGTCATTGCCTTGTCAGAGTGCCCTTGCCACCTTACTTGTTATACACACTTTGTCATACTCTTGTCTTGTCATTCTGGAACCTTTTTGAGGAAACCCAACCAGACGTTGCCACGTGTCCCAGCAGAGGGTTAAGTCAATGAGCTATTGAGAAAACATATCATTTGCTATATATCTTTGCCCTAGAAGAGAGAGAAGCTCTAGGAAGAGGAAGAAGGAGTTCTTTAGAGAGAAGTAGATTTCCAAGCTTGATCCTTAGATTTTGAACCGTTTGATCCGTGTTTTGAGGTTAGAATCTTGATCTTCTCTGGTTGTTCTTTGTATATATATGATCACATTGCATGATTTAGCATGATTCATAAGCCATGCATTGATTTAAAGTTTGGTTTTAGAAAGAGAAAATGATGTTCTTGTGTTCTTGAAGAAAAACCATGTTTTGATCCGAAGGGTTGTAACAAGTTCCATATTTTTGTGTTTGTTTTCATGAAATCTCCAAGTATGGGTACCGAGGTCCATGTTTTTGAACTCATATCATGAAATCTCATATTTTGAATAAGTTATGATTTTAGCATTCATGTTCTTCATGTTCATATTCTTCATGTTCTTCAAAAGGAAACCCAGATTTTCCAGACTTCATTTCCCTGAATGTGGGCATCGGGACCACACCTTGGCCAAGAGGTGTGGGACCTCGGCGAAGACCTGGTTGGTACCCAGCATGTTTGCCCGAGATGAAAAAAGTGTTTTAACTCCCAGCACATGTTTTGCTTTGTCTTGACTTAGTTTTGAAAGAAATGCCGGGATCATTTACACTCATGTAAGGCTTGTTTTACGGATGCACTGCATAGCCATCTTTTGAGCATTCCTTCTTGTCTTCTTGAAATACATTCGTGGACCTTGCCATGTATTTGTAGGTCTTGGATTCTTGCCTTAAGCCCTACACCCGAAGAGCTATGTGAGTGGTATTTTTAATAAAGCTATATTCTAATGTTTTGATAAAAGCTTTGCTTGTTTCGTTTTGGAAAGGTGTTTGTTCAAGTATGAATGATTATTCCTAGTTTTGTATCAAGTACTATCTTGTTTTGATGACATTCTTGGAAAGTCCTTAGTGCTAGGGGACTATAATGCAACTAGTACCCTTTTGAGATATCTCCCTTGCCACCGACGGTCTTGTACGGGTGGGTTTGTCTAATCGATTCCGGGTCGATTATTCCCTTGTTTGTCAAGAATGTCATCCCTTGTATTATATTGATGCTAGTAAGCATCCCTTGAAGCTTTGAAAGACTTGATAGATGAACTTGGTTCATCCCTTGATTTGTACAAGATATGCTATGTATTGTTTTGATAAAGATCTCGAATATCATTCATTCAAACCTTTATTACTAATATCATTCACTGAGTATCCAAGCTCACCCTCTCCTTATATATATGTAGGTGACGAGCAAGAAGGCGGTGACGCCTAGATGTCATTTGCAAGTTGTGTTCGGATTCATATTTTGCTAGCATCTTGAAGATTATGCTTCTTAGCTTTGTATTTCATGTCTTTTGTATATGTCGGCTTGAGAAGCCTTTTGATCAAGACGTAACGTGCACTTTATTTTATTGGTATTCAAGTTGTAAACCATGTTAAAATGTATGTCATTTCATTTGATCTATGCACAGCTCTTATGGACTAATCAGATTTAAATTTATTGCTTTCGTACATGTAAGCCTCATATGTATACTCTGATTGTGTGTGAATCATTATAAGTTGGCCTTTGGTAATCTCGGATTACTGGCCATCATGGCACCATTCTACTAGGGGCAGAATGGGGTCGTGACAGAATGGTATCAGAGCACGAGTTCCTTATAGTACGTTATTCAGACACACTTTTAGTCCTAAAGAGCATAGGATTTCCCTTAGAATGATATTAGGATTGCATCATATTGCTTGCTACTTGACAAGATGTGCATCTTCTCAGCATGGTTATTTGGTACTTGCAGACATGTCTATTTGTTCATTTTGTTTTAAAAGGTCACATTTTGCATACTTCTAGCATCATGAGAAGGGCTAGACCTCCAGTTAGCCAAGATCAATCCGAGGATAGATTGGACAGATTAGAAAGGACGGTAGAGAGTTTGGCCCATGAGTTGAGGCAAGCAAGGCAGCAGAACACTGGTACTACCTCTGCTCAGGCCGAGCACACGAACGGCCGACATGCAGTTCCACCTCCACCTCCTCCAGTACCGCAGGTGCCTCCACAGCCAGCTCTGTACGGGGACGGCACGATAACTTTGTTCAAAGAATTCAAGAAGATGAATCCGCCGAAGTTCCATGGGGGTATAGAGCCGTTGAAAGCCGAAGCGTGGGTCTTGGAAATGAAGAAGTTGTTTGAGATCTTTCCTAACACCAACGCTCAGAAGGTGTCATTGGCAGCATTCACATTGGACGACGACTCGTAGGTGGTGGATGATGATCCGAGAAGGTAATCCAGACTTGACTTGGGCCAGATTTTTGGAGTTATTCTACGACAAGCACTTTCCCCTCAGTGTTCGAGATCGCAAGACCACCGAATTCTAGACTTTGACACAAGGTAACAAAACCGTGGCTGAATACGATCGTGCTTTCACCGAGTTAGCAAGGTATGCACCTCACATGGTCAATAATGAATATAGAAAAGCCTGAAAATTTGAGATTGGGCTTTGTGGACCCATACAAGATTGGGTGAATATGCTCAACATGTCGACTTACGCCGGAGTATTAGACAAGGCCATCCTGGCAGAAGCTAACTTAAATAGATACCAGAGTTCAGGAGAGAGCCAGAGGAAGAGGCAAAATTATGATAATCGCCGAGTACCGTTTGGTGCCAAGAAGAGAGCGAATATGGGTAGTTCGAAAAACTCAAATCAGGAAGGTGATGCTAGTCCAACATGTTCGAGTTGTGGGAAGCTGCATTTTGGAGTTTGTGGTTGGGCGTCTGGAGCTTGTTTTGAATGTGGTGAGATAGGTCATCGTGTGAAAAACTGTCCGAAGACAAAGACTAATGATGGTAAGAAAAATGGGAGTACTTCGGGCTCTGCACAGAAAAGCAACGTCGGGAAGGCGCAGATGAGGCAGGGCAGAGTTTTTGCATTAGTGCCAGGAGAACTCAGAGTGCCGAGACAGTAGTGTCAGGTACCCTTCCAATTTGCTCTCAAGATGCATATATATTGATTGATTCGGGTTCTACACATTCATTTGTCTCTACTAAGTTTGCAGAGAAGTTAAATAGAGAACCAGAACCCCTTGGTTATTTATTGTCTGTGTCTGCTCCATCTGAGAGAACTATGACTGTTGCATCCATTTATAAAGCATGTGTTGTAGTAATTGAGAATGTTGAATTACTAGTTGATTTGATGCCGTTGAACATGACTCATTTTGATGTTATATTGGGGATGGATTGGTTAGTAGTAAATCGTGCATCCATTAATTGTGTTTCCAAAAGCATCACATTGAAACCCCCAAACCAAGCCGAGGTTACGTTTCAGGGTAAAGGAGTAGTATCCCCACCTTACTTGATCTCATCCATGAAGGCTTATAAGTTGATCCAAAAAGGGTGTCAAGGTTATTTGTGTAGTGTACTAAGTAATCTGAATGGAAACGTTGAATTGGCCGATATCGCAGTTGTTAATGAATTCCCCGACGTTTTCCCAAATGATTTGCCTGGCCACTTAGTCGATAGGGAAATAGAATTCACTGTTGACGTCATGTCGAGAACCCAGCCTATCTCCAAAACGCCCTATAGAATGGCCCCAGCCGAACTTAAGGAATTGAAGCTGCAATTACAAGAGTTGTTAGATAAGGGTTTTATTAGGCCGAGCACTTCACCTTGGGGAGCGCCAGTTCTATTTGTTAAGAAAAAGGATGGTACACTTCGTCTTTGTATTGATTACCGAGAACTGAACAGGGTAACCATTAAGAATAAGTATCCATTGCCGAGGATTGATGATTTGCTTGATCAACTACAAGGAGCACGAGTCTTTTCTAAAATTGATCTCAGGTCGGGCTACCATCAGCTGAAGGTTAAAACCGAGGATGTTGAGAAGACTGCTTTTCGGACGAGGTATGGCCACTATGAATTTTTGGTAATGCCTTTCGGAGTGACTAATGCTCCCGCAGCATTCATGGATTTGATGAATAGAGTCTTTAAGCCATACCTAGATAAGTTTGTGGTTATTTTCATCAACGATATATTGATCTATTCCAAGAGTGAAGTTGAGCATGAGAAGCATTTGAGACTTGCCTTACAGATTTTGAGAGACAGAAAGTTGTATGCCAAGCTTAGCAAGTGTGAGTTTTGGCTTTCCAGCATTTCATTTTTGGGTCATGTGATTAATGAAAAGGTATTTCGGTTGATCCTAGCAAAATTGAAGCCATTGTGAACTGGCCGAGACCGACTAATGTGTCCGAGGACTATAGTTTTCTGGGTTTGGCAGGTTATTATAGAAAGTTTGTGAAGGACTTCTCAAGGATTGCAGTACCATTGACACAATTGACTCAGAAAGGAGTGGCATACGAATGGACCGAGGATAGAGAATCAGCTTTGAAGAGTTAAAGACGAGGTTAGTCACAGCACCGATTCTTATACTACCGTCAGGCAATGAGGAATTTCAAATTTATAGTGATGCTTCACATAAGGGCTTGGGTTGTGTGTTAATGCAAGGGGGTAAAGTCATAGCATATGCATCCCGTCAATTGAAACCCCATGAAAAGAATTATCCTACCTATGATTTAGAACTAGCAGCTATAGTATTCGCCTTGAAAATTTGGCGTCATTACTTGTATGGAGCTTCTTGCCAAGTTTTCACCGATCACAAGAGTTTGAAGTACTTGTTCACCCAAAAGGAATTAAACATGAGGCAGAGAAGGTGGCTTGAGTTATTGAAAGACTACGACATGCAGATTCAGTATCACCCAAGTAAAGCAAACTCGGTGGCCGACGTGTTAAGCGGGAAATTAGTTGGGAGTTTGGCATGTTTTGCAATGATTTCAGTGGACCGACTATTATTGAGGAAGTGAAGACCAGACAGATGGAGGATGAATTCTTCAAGAAGGTAATCAATGAGTTTGTCACCAAGCCGAGGTCAGGGTACACCATTGAGAATCAGGTACTTAAGTTTGAAGAAAGATTGTGCGTGGCCGACGTCCCAGAGTTGAAAAGGAGAATTTTGCAGGAAGCCCATGGTTCCAGATTCGCCGTCCATCCAGGGAACACCAAGATGTATCAAGATGCGAAGCAAACTTTTTGGTGGCCAAATATGAAAAGAGAAATAGCCGAGTTTGTATCCCAGTGTTTGTATTGTCAACAAGTAAAAGCGGAACATCAGAAACTAGCAGGACTTCTTCAACCTTTGTCAATTCCTGAGTGGAAATGGGAACACATCTCCATGGATTTTGTGATTGGTTTGTCGAGGACACAAAAGGGTATGGATTCGATCTGGGTTATAGTTGATAGATTAACTAAGTCAGCACACTTCTTGCCTGTTAAGACTACATTTAATGCCGATCGACTTGCTTTGTTATATATGAATGAGATTGTTAGACTTCATGGAGTGCCGATGTCCATTGTGTCAGACTGAGATCCGAAGTTTGTTTCTAGATTTTGGCAGAGTTTACAAAGAGCTTTGGGAACCGAGTGGAGGTTTAGCACAGCTTTTCATCCCCAGACCGATGGGCAAACAGAGAGAACAATTTAGACACTTGAAGATATGCTTAGATTATGTGTATTGGACTTCAAGGGAAGCTGGGAAGTGCATTTGCCATTAGTGGAATTTGCTTACAACAACAGTTATCAAGCTAGCATTGGCATGGCGCCGTATGAAGCTTTGTATGGAAGGAAGTGCAGATCGCCGATATGTTGGACCGAGATAGGAGACAAAGCTTTGATTGGTCCCGAGCTAGTTCAAGTGACAACTGAGAAGATTAAGCTCATTCAACAAAGAATCAAAACCACTCAGAGTCGACAAAAGAGTTATGCCGACCAGAGAAGAAGAGAGTTAGAACTTGAAGTTGGGGATCCTGTATTCCTGAAGATTTCGCCGATGAAAGGAGTTTCAAGATTTGGGAAAAAAGGTAAGCTAGCACCCCAATACATTGGGCCATTCGAAATTCTTGAGAAGGTTAACCCCGTTGCCTACAGGCTTGCTTTGCCGCCAGAATTAAGTCAAGTTCACAATGTGTTTCATGTTTCGATGCTGAGGAGGCATATTCGGGATCCACTGCATGTGATTGATTATTTCGGATTGTGGTTAATGAAGATTTTGGTTACAAGGAGAAGCCAATAAGAATTATTGATAGGCAAGTGAAACAATTGCGGAACAAGTCGATACCGATGGTGAAAATTGAATGGAAGGAGCATTACGGCAAGGATGCCACATGGGAAATGGAAGAAGAGATGAAAATCAGTTATCCAGAGTTTTTTTGAGGACAAGGTGACTTAAGTTTGGGACCAAACTTCTTTAAGGAGGGTAGACTGTAATGACCCTCATCCTCGTCTTAGCCATGTTCATGTGCATCTGCATGATTTTGTTTTGTTAAGCTTGCATTTGTAGATTTCGACTTGTTTTGCCTAAAGTGAAGGTCCCTGTCTTGTTTTGTGCTTATGTGATTTGCCTGAGTATTGCTTGTATGCTTTGTTTCTTGCTTGGTGCGTTAAGCCTAGGTCACACCCTTGAACCTCTTACACCTAGGCCATTGTGCGTCAACACCTAGGACCATCTTGGAACCACTTTGGTTGACTTCTACCTTCACCCTGGCATATTGGCCGAGATGTCATCATCTAGGCCGAGATGTGTATCATCTAGGCTGAGATGTTATCATCTAGGCATCCAACATCCTTGATCCTTGCACCTAGTGATCTTGTTCCTGGACTAGTATGACCTAGACCGAGGTGTGGCACATCTAGGTCGAGGTGTGGCACAGCTAGGCCAAGTGTCATCCTTCCTAGCCGAGATCATTGAAACCTTTTTACCCGAAGACTGTGTCTTGAACCGAGGTCATTGCCTTGTTAGAGTGCCCTTGCCACCTTACTTGTTATACACACTTTGTCATACTCTTGTCTTGTCATTCTGGAACTTTTTGAGGAAACCCAACCAGACGTTGCCACGTGTCCCAGCGGAGGGTTAAGTCAATGAGCTATTGAGAAAACATATCATTTGCTATATATCTTTGCCCTAGAAGAGAGAGAAGCTCTAGGAAGAGGAAGAAGGAGTTCTTGAGAGAGAAGTAGATTTCCAAGCTTGATCCTTAGAGTTTGAACCTTTTAATCCGTGTTTTGAGGTTAGAATCTTGATCTTCTCTAGTTGTTCTTTGTATATATATGATCACATTGCATGATTTAGCATGATTCATAAGCCATGCATTGATTTAAAGTTTGGTTTTAGAAAGAGAAAATGATGTTCTTGTGTTCTTGAAGAAAAACCATGTTTTGATCCGAAGGGTTGTAACAAGTTCCATATTTTTGTGTTTGTTTTCAGGAAATCTCCAAGTATGGGTACCTAGGTCCATGTTTTTGAACTCATATCATGAAATCTCAGATTTTGAATAAATAAGTTATGATTTTAGCATTCATGTTCTTCAAGTTCATATTCTTCATGTTATTCAAAAGGAAACCCAGATTTTCTAGACTTCATTTCCCTGAATGTGGACACCGGGACCACACCTCGGCCAAGACCTGGTTGGTACCCAGCATGTTTGCCCGAGGTGAAAAACAGTGTTTTAAATCCCAGTACATGTTTTGCTTTGTCTTGACTTGGTTTTGAAAGAAATGCCGAGATCATTTACACTCATGTAAGGCTTGTTTTACGGATGCACTGCATAGCCATCTTTTGAGCATTCCTTCTTGTCTTCTTGAAATACATTCGTGGACCTTGCCATGTATTTGTAGGTCTTGGATTCTTGCCTTAAGCCCTACACCCGAATAGCTATGTGAGTGGTATTTTTAATAAAGCTATGTTCTAATGTTTTGATAAAAGCTTTGCTTGTTTCGTTTTGGAAAGGTGTTTGTTCAAGTATGAATGATTATTCCTAGTTTTGTATCAAGTACTATCTTGTTTTGATGACATTCTTGGAAAGTCCTTAGTGCTAGGGGACTATAATGCAACTAGTACCCCTGTTTGAGATATCTCCCTTGCCACCGACGGTCTTGTACGGGTGGGTTTGTCTAATCGATTCCGGGTCGATTATTCCCTTGTTTTGTCAAGAATGTCATCCCTTGTATTATATTGATGCTAGTAAGCATCCCTTGAAGCTTTGAAAGACTTGATAGATGAACTTGGTTCATCCCTTGATTTGTACAAGATATGCTATGTATTGTTTTGATAAAGATCTCGAATATCATTCATTCAAACCTTTATTACTAATATCATTCACTGAGTATCCAAGCTCACCCTCTCCTTATATGTATGTAGGTGATGAGCAAGAAGGCGGTGACGCCTAGATGTCATTTGCAAGTTGTGTTCGGATTCATATTTTGCTAGCATCTTGAAGATTATGCTTCTTAGCTTTGTATTTCATGTCTTTTGTATATGTTGGCTTGAGAAGCCTTTTGATCAAGACGTAACATGCACTTTATTTTATTGGTATTCAAGTTGTAAAACCATGTTAAAATGTATGCCATTTCATTTGATCTGTGCACAGCTCTTATGGACTAATCAGATTTAAATTTATTGCTTTCGCACATGTAAGCCCCATATGTATACTATGATTGTGTGTGAATTATTGTAAGTTGGCCTTTGGTAATCTCGGATTACTGGCCATCATAGCACCATTCTACTACCTTCGGAATGGGTTCGTGACAAAACCCCAAAAATACATTATAGACATTTCAAAGTTATACTAACAAATAGAGTTCTTAACCTCCTCCCCCCCGTCACAACTCCACACTTTCAACTACCTTCTCAACCAACCTAGAATACTACTTGAGCTAAAAATCACGGTTCACCTCTGGAAGATAATCAACTCTTCATCTCATCTTAAACCTCGACCAACCACACAAAACTACTATGACACTACACATAGGTCACACACTAACCATGGGTTATATACCCGACCGACTATTCCAAACCTCTTCTATCTCCGCCCGACACGAGGTACACACCTCCTGCACCCAAATACAGTAATTAAATCCTAGAACTTAGAAAACATTCTTTATACCACTTCCCAAAACACCACATATGGTGTTCGAAACACATCACCCAGCAAATACTAACAACAAATATTACAATAAGGGACTAACATCCTTTCACAAGGAACAACCAAGCATACATTACCGAGATCAGCTAACGTTATCTACAATTAAGATACAAGTCTATACCCAACCAAACAGTGACTCTATTCCCAAAACACTAGTAACCCTAAGTCTCAATATACCCAAAATCAACTAAATCAACATAAAACTTCTAACACAACCACCAACAAGGATACTCACCCTTGGATACACCCAACACCATGCTGTATCATTCTACTAAGTCAACCCCAAACAAGCCCACTACGACAATCCGTCCGAGATGCCAACTCGAAACCACTCACACCATCCACAACACCTAGCACACCTCGCGTTGTAACATGCTCGGGGGGGGGGGACTCGTGCCCATTAAACAGTTTGGACCCTCGATTTCTTTGATCTAGTCTCACAAATGCAATGTGAAGCATAGATGAGAGTCCAAATTTGGCAACTTTTATAGAAAATCCATTTTATTACAAAATCTTTGCCAAAAATAGACTGCATCACTAGATCATAGAGTCGCCGCCAAATATTTTGGAGAAATTAGGAAACTAGTGACTCGTGCCAAGGACATTGTTCGTCTTCACCGAAGATGTCTTGGTGTAGACACCCCATTTTTGATCGTCCTCAAGACTTGGACGTCATCGTTTGAACACTCAATGATCATCCATGTTCGTGTTCGTTTTGAGTTCTCGGAGGTCTTGGCCGCGCGCCTTGCCTCAAGATCTCTCAACTTGTCTATTTTGTGCTTGGTTTTGGACCAAAACTTGTGTTTTTGCTTTTGAGGGAAGAGGGTGGCTTGTTGGCCATTTTCTTAACCCACCGGCCAAGGCCTGAGGCCTGAGGCCATGTTTTCTTGCCATCGGCTAAGAGTGTTGGCCGGTCGGCACTGTGTTTGGTCGGCCGGCCATTGTTTTGGTCGATCAGCCACTTTTTCTGGCCGAGGCCTTTTCTTTGCCTTTTTCAGGCATTGTGCATGCCAGTTGTGCCAGCTGGTGAGCACATACTCTGCCCTCCATACACGTGTATGGAGGGATTTGAGCCTTGCTTAGCTTCTCCAAGAAGCTTTGCAAAATTGGATTTCTATAAAATGAGAGCCTCCTCTCCCTTTCTAGGGGTTCTAGAAATCTGATATACAAGTTAGATATATCTATCTCTCTATATCTCCCTCTCTCTAGATTTGTGTGTGTGTTTGAGCTCAAAAGTGTTTTGTTCTTACTATTGCACACAAACACCTAGCACTACGCTATCCTTGGTTGCTGAGGCACTAGAAGGCTGATTTTAGAGTTCTTGGGCTGCTTTTGATCCAAGAAGATTGCTGGAGTTGTGTTCTTGAAGTTGTTCTTCAAGGGTGAGTCAACTTGCTTTTGATACTCCATTTTGGCTTAAGCTTTTACACATACTTCTATATTGTTTTAAGCTTGACTCTAAACTACAAAAAGTTCTGATTTTGTATGCTTGTTATGGTTGCTTAAGGTCACTTTTTGGTTGGGGGTTGTCTACCCCCCTCTTAGGCCTTGTTTGGCCTTGTTTTGTGCCTTTACTTTCGAGCTTTGGGATCATCTTTTTTTAACCTTCCCACCACTGATTTTCAATGGTGGAGAAGTGGTTTTGAGGTCTTGAATAGGGGAGGGACACCCCCCTCCCTTTGTGTCTCATGTGCTTGTGTTGTTGGCTTATAAGAGTAGCATGTTTACTTAGCATGTCTTGGTTCTATTTCAGCACATTTTAGTGGCTTTTAGGACCTGCCTTAACTCTATTCCATGTTGGTTTGATGGCATCTTCCATGCTTTACATACTTGTAGAGTAATCTTGCATGTTTGCATAACATGCATCTTGTGTTTGGACCACTATTCTTGCATGTTTTGGCTTGACTCCAAGGAGCTTTCCCTCATGTTTTACCATGATTAAACTCTGTTCGGTGTTGTCTTGGTCATGCATGCATTTTTTTGCATAGCCTTGGTTCATTCTAGCTTGTAAGCTTTATGCCTTGAGTTCATTAGCATGTGTTATTTGAAGTGTTTTCATGATTTGGCATCATATGAAATGTGATTTCAGTCCATGTTTCATGGTCACACACTTGCATTTATCACCTATTCCATGCTTTGGATAGTTTGTGTTTCATGCCTTAAGAATAGGTCATTGTGCATGCCATCATACTTAGACCTTTGGGATGCCATCTAAGTGGGTTTTTGGGCTCATTCTAACATGCCATAACTCTGATTTTATTGGCCTAAGTCATGCCTTGTTTGGTTGTAATAGGTGTAGGGTAATTGCCCTTTTGGGCCTTGTATACGTCTTGTTTTGTGCTCGCCTTTCTAGCATATTTTGGCCTCATCCCATGCATGTTCCAGCCTTGTTTTGGCCTATCTTGGGACTGTTTTGGGTCACCTTGGTCCTTTGGGACTTGGTTGATATGGCCATGGTTCAAGTACCTCGGCTAGCTTTGAACTTGAAGTCCATTAGCATGCCTTGCTTGTGTTGTGTGTTTAATTTGGCATCACTCTTAACATATTTTCAGAGCTTATGGTGTCACCATATTGCCATGATTGTCACCCCTCGCTCATGTTTGGGTGTTATGACCTTATGCCTTAACTCTTGGACCATTGCATGTGCATGCTCATTATGCATTTCATTCTATCCCTTCATTATTTTGGCCACTGTTTTTGGTGTGGCTGAGGCCTATCAATTTTCAATGTAAGTCCATGGATCATGCGGTTTGTGTGTCGTTGCATGCTTATCGCATTGCATGTTGTCACATCCTTGTTTTTGGCATTGTTGTCGCATGCCTATTACTTTGCATGTTTGTACGTTTAGGTTGCATTTTGCATGCTTTCTAGTTTGCATTTTGTCACATGTTTGATTAGGTTGCATTACATTTGGCATGTTTGTTACCTTAGCCTTGTGCATGCTTAGGTTGCATAGCATTTCCATGTTGCATGTATTTGGCATACTCGCTTGCATTACATTGTGTTTGGTGTGGGGTGTCAAACCAAACACGAGGAGCGAGGAACGTTCGTACTTGAAGTGACAAAACGTGCCTCAATCCTTAGTCGCCGACGCTCTTGATCCAACATGATAGAGTGTGAGGCCTTCATGAGTTTTGTGCATTCATTCCATATTGATTCGCACACTTGGCTCCTTTGGCCATCATGCATTGAAATGCGTGATTGATGGCTCGAGGGTCAAGAACCATACTCCTTTGAGTCTTAAACATGATAAGGAGGGTGGTGGTGCACACATTGCCTTGAAAATGCATTGACATGCCCTGTTTGTCCTCTGCTGCAGCAAAACAGAATTCTGTAGGAAATATGGCTGGTTGGCTATCTTCAGTGCCGGCTGGTTACCAAAATCTGGCTGAGAGCCTTACAAATGGTCGATAACCATTTTCCAATGGCCGGTGGTCCTATCTCTTGGCCGGTGACATCCCACAGTGCTCAGGGAGTGGTTCAGAAGTAGCCTTTGGACTTGTGCAATTTTCAGAGGCATAAAACAGTGCAAACAGAAGCAACATGTGGCATGGCAACGGGTTTCTGAGTGAGGCGATCGAGCATGCATCATTCAATCATTCCGAGTGGAACTGCGGCGCCCTCCTTTTGTAATTAATTTGTTAATTAATTAAGGGTTTGTAATAATTAATTAGCTAGGATAGTTGATTAATTATTCGATTTGTATTAATCTTTCGGACCCTCCGTCGAGAGGGCGAATTTTGTAATAAGTGTGCGTAAGTGTGTGAATGTCTTCCAACCCCACGTCTTTCTCCCTTTTACTTATCTGCTTTCAATGGTTAGCTTTAGGCCATGTTTCAATTGGCATACTTATGATCACATGTTTGCATACATTCATTCGTATTGCATGCACCGGGTTCAGCGCATCGTACTAACTACATAGTATTTCAATTCCAACTTGAATACGTGTATCAAGTTGTCGCATTTCACATGCCATTCTTAGATTAGCTGAGCCTTTCTAGCTGCATTGTGCATGTGTTGCATTAGCCATCTTAACATGAGCTAGGATCATGCATTTGATTACTAACTAGCTATTGTTTTGGCTCGGAGTACTAGGTAAGTGTTTATGCTTTAGCATACTGCATGCGTTTAAGTGTTGCCATGATAGCATGCTTGCTATGAGGCTATTTGCTTATGTGATATAACTGCCTGAATGCCTGTGGGTGAAGGTTGGATTGCTTGAATTGGGATAATTCATTGAAATCGTGTTTTAGTCTACTTGCGAGTAGCAAACTTCAAACCATTTCCAAGCAAACGGATATGCGATGCTTTGTTCCAAATTAGGCGATCTAATCTATACTTGTTTTGCTGTGCGCGTCACATAGTAATTCTAGCTAATTAACCGGAATAAGAACGCATGTGTTTTCAAAAATGACACATCATGTTTAGTACTGGCCGATCTTTGATCGGGCGAGCAGGGTGCTCATAGCTGACCTTCCCCAATCGTACCCAAGTTCCCGAGCCGAGGCAACTTTGGTGATGACGGACATGTGGCCTTAGGCAACGAGTCAGGGTTTCCTAAATTTCCCCAAAAATAAAATATTTAGGTGGTGACTCTGTATCTGGCAAAGCAGTCCATGTTTGGCACTTCTTTCTTAAAAATCAGTTTTCCGAAACGATTTGCTGGATTTGGACTTTTTGGTGATTTATCAGTCTTGCATTGCACTTTGCGAGATCAGATTAAGAACCGTGACATTTGAGTCCGAACTGTAGTAAGCCCAAATGAACAAAACGGGATTTTTCCCGGGACGTTCACGACGTCTACACTTGGTTCGGAACCTTAGGTATGAGAGGGAAAGGTCATTATTGAGCACCCATGCTCACCCAATCAAAAGATCGGACTCTACTAAACCATGATATGAATTTTATTTTCTTTATATGTTCATGTTCCGATTATTTAATAAATCCTAAAATTTACTATGTGACGCAAACAAGTATAGATTATGTCACCCACTTTGGAACAACTTGATTTCATGTAGTTTTGAAACAGTTTTGAAGATGTACAACCCAAATAAATTGAGTTTATAAACATGAAAAATCAATATCATTCCAAATTAAGCGACACAACCTCCATCCACTGGCATTCATACAGTTATATCAAATAAATAAATAGTCTCATGGTAGGACGCTTAAACATAGTAAGAAACACACACATACACAAACGGAATGCTAAAGCATAAAAACTTGCATATTTACTGACATCCCGTGAACAACTACAAAACAAAGTAAAATATGCATGATCTTATATATAAAATCCTAATGCAATTCACACATGAGATGCAACTAAAGATTCGGCTTCTAGGATATGACATGTGAATCATCTCAAGAACATGAGGTAGTACACATAATCACATAGAAATTGATTAAATCCACAAATACAAACTTAATTGAATCAAGATGCGTGAAACATGGATGCAAAGCATAGATAGGATGAAAAATCAAAATATGATGCTTATACACAAATAAGGAAAGCAAGTAAAAGAATGTGATAGAAATGGGGTGGGAGATTATTACAACACTTTTAAAAAAAAAATAATTACAAACCAAATTAGAGAGGGAGGAGGAAAATATTACAACAAAATAAAAACCTCACAAAACACTCAAATAAAAAACAAAATAGAAACTTCATGTGCTTTGGAAACCACCAAAAATTGGTCAACATGAGAAGGCTACGTCGTTTTGTCCAAAAGAAGCTAACCAGCCGACCAAATAGGTCGGGGGCCAAAAAACCTGTCTGGTTGCAACACCAAGAAAAGAACAAACAAGAAATATGTAGGTGGCTCAACTAATCACTTCTAGTTAGCTTACAACAAAACTAATATACAACTTAAAACCAAAAAAAAAAATGATTATAAGATTGAAAGTGCAAGAAAATGAAAGAATTGAAAACTAAACTTCCGGTTGGATTATAACAAAACAATATGAAACCAGGACAAGAAAATAAGCAAGAAAATAAATATGAGCCAAACTAACCCCTTGGATTACAACAAAATACTATGAAATAGAAAGTAAGAAAATAAATATGAGTTAAACTAACCGCTTGGATTACAATAAAACACTATAAAATAGAAAGTAAGAAAATAAATATGAGCTAAACTAACTGCTTAGATTACGACAAAACACTATGAAATAGAAAGTGAGAAAATAAATATGAGCTAAACTAACTGCTTGGATTACGACAAAACACTATGAAATAGAAAGTAAGAAAATAAATATGAAAATATAAGAAAATGAAAGACTTGAAATCACATTCCAAAGAAATATTGAACTTCTTGATTTTCAAACTTCCTTTTGATTGACCTCAAGGTTGTGAATTTTGATCTCAATCCTCAATTCAAAAGCTTGGAATTTGAACCTAAAGTAATGGTTTTGGACAAGTGTATGATCACTCTTTACTCTTCCTCAACTTAGCAAGACTACTCTCTCTTTGATCAAGGCTTTAGGGCTTGGTTCTTGAGTGGTGTTTGCAAGGGAAGATGAGATGTATAGAGGATTGGTAAGTTCACTATTCTGGCAAATTCTAACTCAAATTTAAGGTGGGGTTGTTTCCTATAGTTGGATGTATAGAGGCTTTAGGGCTTGGCTCTCTTTTCTCTCAAATTCTAACTCAAATTTAACATTCTCTCTACACTTCTCTTCTAATTCCTCCCCAAATTCAAGACTAGAGCTCTCATTATATAGGCAATGCGAGTGGGCAATGGTGGAAGACAAAGTGGATCATTTAGGGAATATAATGGAGCTAATGGGGCACTAATGGAGCTAATGGGAGACAACGTATAATGGAGGTGAATGGTAAGTGGAGATGGTGGTGTGTGATTAAGAAGTGGATGATGAGTGGAGATGGTGGAGTGTGATTAGGAAAGTGGATGGTAGGTGGGGATGGTGGGGTGTGATTATCAAAGTGGATGATAAGTAGAAAATTTGGTAATGGAGATTGGTGAATTTTGGATAAAAAATAATTTGGCCAAAAATGTGTGAATGTTGGGATTAAAGCTCAAATTTCATCTCTCTTATTGAGGATTCTGTGAGAAATACATTCTGATTGTCATCATCGAATAATCAAGATAAAGCACCCAAGTCTTAGGACCAGTCAAAATGGGGTGTCTACACGCGCCTTACAGAATTACTTATGACAACTATACATCTACCAGGTGTTCAACCAACTACTCCACCCAACTATAGGAAACAACCCCACCTATTCCAACTAATCACACATCATATACAATGAGAAACTCATGGCCTAAATGACCCAACCAACTTTACCAACCCGAGGGAAGTCAAATTACAACTCACATTCCAACCAACCACATTCCACAACACTGATTTCTAGGTTACCAATACCATAGTTAGAACCATACACCAACACTACCGACACATACGAGTTTAATCCCAACTCTTTGTGTCCCAAAACCCCGACACCACCTACACCTCTTCACCGAGTTACCTAACTTAAAACAACACACCTCAATTGGGGAAATACATCCATACCACAACTCATACACCTGACCAACCAAGGTCATAGCAACTCCGAAAACACACTAGTCCAAAGACTAACAACCCACACCAAACCTACAAGACGTCACCCAAGTGAGTATAAGAACTCAACCCTCACACATCACCCCAAAGGACTTAGAAACACCACCGTCTCTCAAAGATGTACCTACTGCCTCCAAGGGCAAACCAACACCGATTCACAACCAAAACTACTACACAACATATATGGCACAAACTGAGGAGCCCACTTAGGGTTCACTACTCAGTTCCAAAATGTCTATAAAAGAGAAAACACACACCCTGGTGTAGACACCCCATTTTTTACCCTCCGTATTGGTCATGCGCACTCAATAATGAAAATTGCATTATGAATGATTTGAATTCTTAACAGAGAAACCCAAGTTCGAGCTCTAAAACAAATCCCAAAACCTTTATATTTACCTTATTCTTACCTCAGAGGTTCATTTTCGAACTTTGTGCCACCCTACATTAAGCCAGAAACAGAGAACAGGAAAGCACATTGGGGCCCAGCCGTGCCTCATTGAGGGCCGGCCATGGCCATTTGGGGCCAGCCGTGCCTTTTGGGCGATAAACACTGTTCTGGGCGAGAGCCTGCAACTGTCTATTTTTGAAGATATTTTTGACCTTTTTGGCTCAAATTCTATAAATACGAGCTCTTGGCTCTGTTTTGAGGGTTGAAATTTTTTTAAAGAGCATATATACACCCTTGAGAGCTCCTTCTTCTTATACAAGCTACATTTGAGCTAACTTATCCCTCTTGAATCATATCTATACACCATACACAACCTTAGATCATCACCTTAGAGCCTTGGTTGAGACTTGTGAATCACAATTCAACCTTGAGAGTGTGCTTTGACCAAGTTTGGTTTACAAACAAGAGCTTGTCTACTTCAAGAGGTACAATCTTACCACCTTTTCACTTTCTTTCATTTCTATCTCTTGCTACCTATTTCTTGTGTCTTTGTGTTGTTTTAGATCCATTTCAAGTGTTTGAACTTGGGTTTGGATAGCTACCAAAGGTAGAAAGGTTTAACACCCTTTCTTGCATCTTACTGCATAACTCAAACCTGTTTTTAACACTCTTTTATTTGGTCTTCAAACTAATTTTCAGAGTTTAAAAAGGCTAAAAAAACATGGTTTGAGGTCTCAAAAGTGGAGGGGTTAGCCACCCCTCACCCCTCATTGTTCTTGTTTACTAGTCTTGTATCTTTTGCTTTTTGTTTGGCTTTTTGGGCTCTTCTCATGCACTTTGAGCCATTGATTTTTACATATTAGGGGCTGTTTAGACTTGTTTTAATTTATTTAATTAGTTTATGCATTGGATCATTTTCTTGTTGTATTGTATGTCCTCATAGCTTCGGTTGTTTAGGCCTTAGACACCGAGTTATTTGAGTTGATAGCTTTGTTTGTTTGGTTTCTATTTTGAAGAGTCTAATTCTAATAATCAATCTAGCATTCATTTCTGCAACCTCCCTCTTTTCTTCTTTTCTTTTGTTTGAGAGTTATTTCAACTGATCAATGGTTATTCAAAGCATGAGAAAGAGATCAATGCTCAATGGCTTAATCTCTACGGAGATTCATCATCCAAGGCATAGGCTCTCTTTCATGCTTAGAAGCACTTCTCGTTTGACATTTCTGCTCATTTAGTGGACTTAACTATCACTTTGGACAAATGGATTAAAGAATGGAAAGGACTAAAATAATTGGCTTAAAATGGACCAACCAACATAAAGAAAATGAGTAAGGTTACTTCGGTTCAGCCAGATGTTATGTCGAGTCCCTAGTGTCAAGAGTCGTCACACGTCATTTTATGGTGTTTTGACAACACTTGAAGCATTTCTATCTCCCTCTTTGAGCTCACTTCATGATAGGAGGGAGAGGTGGTTATTGTTCATTGCATTTATCGATTTTTTTCCAATCATGTCCGAAATCATCAAGCAATCAACTTGCTTATTGATGGTTTTGGAATCAACTTTGTTCTTCTCCTGAGCCTCTCCATGACAAGAAGAGCAGAAGGGACCAACACAGCTCAGAAAGGCTTTGTCTGTACTATTTTACCTCAGAGCACATAACCATTTTTTTTTTACATGAAATTAGGGCACGACCGGTTGCTTTTGGACACAGTTGGGCCTCATTGGGGGCCGGCCAGCCTCCAATGCTCGGTAAACAGTGAGTTTTGCAGAAATAGAGAACAGTGGCTAGAGGTGAAACAAAGCAAGTTGGCCAGATAGAGCAGTTTTTAGACACTGTGCATGCGATCATTGCGCCTCATTGTTACTTGTGTTAATATTATTGTAATTATTTTTGTTGTAAATATTATTGTTGCAATTTCATTGGCATAATATTGTTGTACTTAGTGTTGTAATTGTGATAATACCCTTGTTGTAATAAAGTAGATAGTTGGCTATTCATTTGGTATTCCTTGAATTTGTAATAAAGTAGGTAGTTAATTTAGCTAATTAGTGTTCATTCAAATTTGTAATAGCTAGTTTAATCCGGACACTCGGACATTCAGACCCTCTTGCACAAGGGCAAAATATGTAATAAGTGTGTATGTCTTCCAACCTCCAATTCTTTCTCTCTTTTATTTCTCCGCTTATGATGGTTGTATGTTGCATTCATGTTTTAATTCCATAAGCATTACCATGCCTTGCATCCATTTGTTTTGCATGCATACGGGTTTAGCTCACTCATCATACTAACCAATGTCAATTTTGAATTCCTTACTTGAATCTGTGCTTTATTGCATGCCCTGATTTTGATTTATATGCCATAATAGTAGCCGAGCCTATTAATTGCATTTTGTATGTGTTGCATTAGTCATATTGCATAGTTAGGATCATGCATTTTTTCTAACTCTTTTATGTTTTTTTTGGCTTGACTTGGAGTAGTAGGTGAGCTTTTATCGCTTTAGCATATTGCATAGTGTGTTAGTGTTACCGTGTCAAGCATGATTCCATGAGGCTAAGTGCTTAAGTGATATACCTGTTTGAATGGCAGTGGATGAAGGTTAATTGCTCAAATTGTGATGATTTGATTAAATGTACATGTAAGCTCACCTTTTCAAGTGAAGCATATTCAAAACATTTTCAAACAAATATGAAATCAAAATGTTCTAATTTTTGCAAATTAGTCTATACTTGTGTGCGCATCACATAGTAAAGTTAGCCTAAATAATCGGAACAAGAGCATATCATGTAAATAAAAATCACATCATGATTAGTAAGGCTAATCTTTGATTGGGCGAGTGGGGTGCTCAATTCATGACCTTCCCCTTTCATACCTAAGTTCCCGAGCCAAGACACTTTGGTGATGATGGACATGTGGCCTTTGGCACGAGTCATGGGTTTCCTAAATTTCCCAAAAATATTTAGGTGGCGACTCTGAAATCTAGCAAAGCAGTCCAAATTTGGCATTTGATTCAAAATTGATTTTCCAAAAGATTTGTCGGATTTGGACTCATTTGTGTTTATCTATTTCACATTGCACCTGTGAAATCAAATTCAGAACCACAGGAGTCCGAACTGTAGGGCTAATTGTCGTTCGAAAAGAGCACGAAAAGTAAGCTACACCTGGGATACATAATCCTGGTACCCTTCCTCAGAACACTAGCACAACACCATCACATAAGCAATTACTCAAAAAACCACATTGAGACTATTCAAACCGCATATCATCTACCACATAACACATCACACATAATCAAGCTAAGTCTACAAAGATATTCATTCGTTCTAACACTCCCTTAGAATTCTCATTGGAAACAACGTTGATCAAGCTTGTTTCCAATAAGACCTTCAAATTAGTCAACTAGACACCGAATAATATCTATGAGTCTCAACACCATACCACATAAAATGCAACACATAAGCATGTTATCACCTAACACACAACATACAAATGTCCTTACCGAGCATGATAAACCCATTATGGCTAACCACTTCCCACGAGCCCAAGGTTTTTAAACCCAGTTAGCTTTGATAACACGATGTCATGCCCCAGATTTATAGAGTTCGGCCTACATGAATATACCCAGAATCCGACAAATAAAAAATGACAAACAAGTAGAATAAAATAATATCTCTCATGCAAATGGATACAATAATGTCACACACAATACATGTGTTGTCCGATTTCATACACTCTACATTCACATCTACGTGGAATGGATGACCTTTAACTAAAACATACAACAAATGTTATATATATATATATATATATATATCTGTAGCTCAACAGTTTGTGCTCCTTTCGAAAGACGATAAGCCCTACAGTTCGAACTCTCATGGTTCTGAATCTGATTCCACAAGTGTAATGTGAAATAGAAAAACTCAAAAGAGTCCAAATCTGGCAAATCTTTTGGAAAATCTATTGTGAATCAAAATGCCAAAAATAGACTGTTTTGCTAGATACAGAGTCGCCACCTAAATATTTTTGAAAAATTTAGGAAACCTGAGACTCGTGCTAAAGGCCACTTATCCGTTATCACCAAGAGTGTCTCGGCTCGGGAACTTAGGTACGAGAGGGGAAGGTCATGATTTGAGCACCCCACTCGCCCGATCAATGATCGGCCTTTACTAATCATGATGTGATTCTTATTTACATTATATGCTCTTGTTCCGATTGTTAGGCTAACTTACTATGTGACGCACACATGTATAGACTAATTTGTAAAAATCGGAATATTTTGATTTCATGTTTGTTTTTGAAAAGAGTTTGTGAATGTGCCACTTTGAAAAAGTGGGCTCAAACGTACATTAATCAAACTATCCCAATTCAAGCAACTAGCCTTTATCCACAGGCATTCAAACAGTTTATCACTTAAACACTTAGCCTCATGGTAATTATGCTTTGACATGGCAACACTAACACACGCAAGCAATATGCTAAAGCCATAAAAAACTCATCTAGTACTCCAAGGCAAGCCAAAAAAGATGAAAGAGTTAGAAAAAATGCATGATCCTAACTAATGCAATATGACTAATGCATCACATACAATATGCAATTACTAGGCTTGGCTACTAACATGGCATATGAATCAATTTGATAGCATGCGGTCTAAGCACGTATTCAAAGAATTTAAGCAATAACAATGCTTTGTTTAGAATGATGAACCGAGATTCATGCACGCAAGACAAGTGGTTGCAAACATGAGAAATGCTAAAAGAAACATGTTGTTCTAAGCTAACCATCACAAGCGAGTAAATACAAGGGAGAAATACGTGGGGTTGGAAGACATACATATTATTACAATTACGCCCTCGCACAGGAGGGTCCAAATAAACTATATAGCTAACTACTATGAATTAACTAACTATTACAAAAACGAATTAAATAAACTAACTATTCTAGCTAATTAAATAATTACAACGCAAAATTAATCAATCTAACTAATTAATTAATTACAACATAAATTAATTAACTACTCTAACTAATTAATTACAACATAAATTAACTAGCTATTCTAACTAATTAATAATTACAACACAAAATGAATTAATTTACAACACCAAATTAACTAGCTAGTTATTACAAGTCCACAAGCTAATGGGTCTCGATAAGTGAGGGAAATGCTTATGCATGCACATGATTTGCTCCCAAAAAAGTCCCTTGTTGTGCTACCAAAATACCTCTGTTGCACAGTTGGAAAATTGCATTGTTTTTCACCTCAGCCTCTGCTCTATTCTGTGCCAAAAAGTTACTGCTTAGTTTGACAAAAGTGGCCGGTAGGCCAGAAGTGGTGGCCGGCTGGCCACTAAAAGTAGCCTGCCGTCCAAAAGAAATGGCCTGCTGGCCATAAAAAGTGGTCTGTCGGCGACTAAAACTTGGTTCCTCCTGCTGCAACAGAAAGCATACAGAGCACAAACAGAGTATTCTCAGGGGATGTTTGTCCACTTTGCCTCTCCTTATCATCAAACAACTCAAAGGAGGGGTAGGCTTGATTCACAAGCCATCAATCAACGCAATTTCATTGTGTGACGGCTTATGAACCAAGGGACACAATCTCAATAAATGGTAAAGAAAGACCAACAAAACCTCCTCCTTATCATAAATTAATCAAGGGAAGTGGTTGACCTTAGAAAGTTGAACCATTTCATCACTAGCAAGTATGAAATGACTCAAGTTTCCATGTATTCAATTAACATCCTATTGAACACCAAATTGCTTTATTATCTTGCATCACTTTCAGTCCCAATTTTATTACTTCATTTTAATTACCATCCATTCCTTAGTTCATTAAGTCCAATAATGACCTATAAGTCCTCTAATGGAAAGAAGCATCAAACAAAGAGTTGCTTTGGGCATGAGAGAGACACCATGCCTTTGGTAATGAACCCCCAAAGGGATTAAACCATTAAGCACAATACCTCAATCTCAAGCTTAAACATGCAATTGGTTTGAAACAACTTTCAAAACAAAGAAAAAAAGTCAAGAAATAAGGGAGGTTCCAGAGGTGATTAGAGATGAACACAAGTATGGAAAGCAAGAAATAAACACTATCAACTCAAATAGGTTGGTGGCTAAGGCCTAAACCACCAATCCTATGAGAACCGTTACACTACAAGCCTACTATACAAAGCATGGATGGAACAAACACATAAAAAACAGTCCTAAAATAGACTACAACAGTGCTGGAATTGAAGTCAAAAGGGCTAAAAGAGTACGCTACAACATGGAGCAAGTTAAGCTAGTAAACAAGCACAAGGAGGAAGGCTACCCCCTCCATTTTTGGGACCTCAAAACCTGATTTTAGCCTCTGAAAAACCTCTTAAAATTAGTGGTAAAAAGCTCAAAAAAAGATAGTAGAAAGGTGGGAAACACAAGGGCAAAGGCTTAAGAAGTTAGGTGCAAAGAAGGGTGATCTACCCCTCCACCTTTAATGGCCTTGAACCACAAGTTTCAGCCCAAAAATTCAGAGTAAAAATAGTCCAAAAACAGTAGGAAAGATGGCAAATAAAGAAAGAAAACGAGCCAAGAATTATATCTCTTGAAGAGGGGTACCCTTTTTGAGTTACAAACCAACACTTACACACCCTCTAGAGCTAAAGGCAAGCTCAAAACCACCTCAACACAAATACCACAAGGTTTGGTTTAGAGTGTATAGGCAAAGAGTGAAGAACTTGCAAGAGAGAGAGAAATTATTTTTGCTCCAAAATTTCTAACCTTTTTAAAATGTGAGAGAGGGTCTTCTATTTATAGAAAAACATGAGACTAGCTCAGAAATATCTATACAGACACGTGTGGGCTGGTGCATGCATCTGTGGAAATAGCTGGCACAGTTGGCAAAAATATCTGAAAAAACACACAAGTGGCCAGCAAGCCACATTAATGGTCGGCAGTCCACATTAGTGTGTCTGCAGGTCCCGGGATGTTTAGGCTTTGAAAACTGTTGTTTTGGTCCAAAAACAAGACACAAGGTATGTAGGGTTTTGGGGCTCAAAGCTGAGGCATTCTGCTAAGGACTTTGAGCATTTGACAAGCATATACAAATTCATCATTGGGTGCACAATTGGTGGCGCCCAAGTCATAAGGGCAGTCAAAAATGGGGTGTCTACAATATCAAATTGAAATGTCCAAAGGCTTACATCATATGCAAAGGGTGTAACCCTTACAAGAATGGCACAGGGCCAAATAAATAAAACAAATGGCCCAAGGCCTACAAATAATGGAACCGCCCTACCCAGCTCCGATCATAACTCCAATATCCGTACATGCAACACACCTGAAAAATATTTCAGCCATGTAGAGTGAGCATAAAGCCCAGCAAAGAATATTTCAAAAACTAAATATGCTCCACTAGCATAAATGATCATGACGCAGTACATATATATAATATGCCCAATGCATTTTCAAAATCCATTCCGATTTCTCAACAAAAATCCTTTTTCATTCCAATCGTCAAAACCACTTGTTTATTCAAAAGGTTTTCAGAATTCAAAGCATCAATTTGAATCAAATCCATTTCCAAAACGAACTCGGTATATTACAATACCAACCAGCAAATACATTGCTAAATCAAATGCAAATACATTGCCAAACAGCAGCAAATACATTGCTAAAACCATTTTCCAAAACATCATTTTCAAAACCAAAACGACAACAAATAAAATGGGTAAATCCCCAGTGCTAGTGTTCATGATAGTGCGCTATACAAGTCACTATGCCATTTTACCAGGATTATCCAAATGGATCGGCACCTACCGCACGGTTTTAAGGTTGTGTTTGGTAGAGTTTTGTAAATATGATTTGAGAATATGAGTTGTGTTTTGAATTTGTGAGTTTTGGAATTATGATTTGAGTGTAGAAAATTTGTTTGGTTATGAGTTTTGAAAAGAGTCTTAAAAAGAATTTTAAATTGAGTGGAGAATTTTTTATGTGACATGTGATATTTGATACAAAAACTAACAACTCATAACCAAACACACAATTCAAAATTTTATACAAAACTCAAAAAAAATTTACAAATTCGGAAAATATTTTTTATTTAATATATAAAACATAACATGTGTCAATTCCAAAAAAAAAAAAATTCGCTGGAGGGGACGTCCTGTGGGACATCCGGGGGGTCGACCGGGGGACATCCGGGTGACAGAGTTTTCAAAGCAAAGCGTGGAATTGATTTTTAAAAACCGTAAACAAACACGCAACTCAAAAACACACCTGAAATCACATTTCTAAAACACAACCAAACAGAGCCTAAGACTTTCACCACGAACACACAGGCCAACTTAATTCTGCTCTAACACCTCCTTACAGCTTTACCACTTAATTTACCCTTTCCAATAGCACAATGCATGTGATCCAAAATATTGTTTTCAAAATGATACAAATATTCTTAAAACATAATACGAGAATTTCCAAAACATTCTTTCCAAAATATACAGTTCTGGTTCTAAAATCCATTCCAAACCCATGATGTGCACCATGATATGTATGATTTTCCCACAATCCAGTTTGCCTAGTCCACATGCAATTTCTAACACACGACAATGTTATCCTCCATCGATAGCCAAAACAGTTATCTCTAATGCAATAATTAAAAGATAACAATACAAATATATTCTCCAATAAATTCCAAACCCGTATATTTCTCAACAAACCAATATTTCCCAAAAGAGTAATAATACTCGTTGTTTTCAAAATCCCACAACCATTTCCTTTCCAACCAAACCATTTACCCAATCAACCCAAACTCCCAAAAACCATATATGTTAAGGTTTTTTTTCACATTGGGGATTTTCCATTTTTAGAAATCCATATGCAATTTTGCATATTGAAAATAGCTATAGTAGCAAAACTACAGCCCAACAACCCTCAACTTAACAAAACCCTCAAGCCCAAAACATAATTTCAAAATCAACCAAATGACCACAAAATCTATATACAAAATGCGCCACAAAATACACTACCGAACTCATATTGAGTTAGGGAAATAAACCCTACCTCTTAAAGTGAAGAGGAGACAAGCTGAAAAATCGCCAAGGACGAAAAGGCGATCCTCAAATTAAATGGAAGCCCTCATCGAGCTCAACATTTTGGTACATGGAACTAGGGGTCAAAAACAGGTAAAACTAGATTAAACACAAGCTCAAAGAGCTAAAGGGGTCGGAAATGGCGAAGAAGAGAGAGAGAGAGAGAAATGAAACCAAGAAAAATAAATATTTTCAGCTTTTGGAAACTTTTATAGGCTGACAGGTCGCGGGCACGAAGGCCACACTGTGGCCGCGAACAAGCCGACACAACAGATCGTGGACATGACTCATGCAACTGCGGGCGCGACTAAAACACCTCACCAGGTCACAGGCCTGACCACTCTGACCACAGGCGCGGCTATGCTATTCACGGCCCACACTGGCCAATGCACTTCCCCCTAGCCAAAGGACCCGAGAGCCACTTCTTGTCGCGGCCCCTTGTGGGCTCAACCCCCCCCCCCCTACAAAGTCCATCGCAGGTGCAACTAGCCCAACTCAAAAGACCAGAGCAGCAGTAGCCAGCTGACCACGCCAAAGGTCCCCACCACCTAGAAAGGTCCAAGCCACCCGGGACAACTCTGTGTCCAACCAAAAAGAAAGTCGAGTTAACCTAACCTAGGCCATTACAAAGTAAAATAAATTTTATATAAATTTTAAAATTCAGAATTCAGATTGAACACATAAATTATATACAAGTCTCAATTCATTTTAATTTTAAATTTATAACACTTAATCTGAATAAAATTAAATTTGCCCAAATATGAATTTTTTTTTTTTTAAAAAAAAACCCTAGTGATTGAAATCTTAGGTCGTAATTCATGATTTTTTTCTTAATATGTAATTAAAAAAAATTATAATTTTATCAACGTGATATTGAAAAAAAAAATAAAAATGTTATAAATTGAAAACAGCAATAAAAGAAAATATGAATCAGATACTATTATAATGAAAAGACTAATAGCAGAAGTAACAATTTTTTGTGTCTTCCCCATATTGATTTGACTCCAATAAGAACTCTATACCACCTTCAAATAATAAGACTGCAGCAACTCCAAACCCTCTTTGGTTGTTTTTTTTTTTTTTTTTGGTCTCTTTCTCATCAGAAAAGAAAGTAAATTTTTTAATTATATTTTTTTTCCATTCAGTTATTCTTTTTTTTTTTTTTTTTTTCAAGAAGAGACCAAGAAAAAAGTGTGGACCATTTAATAAATAAATGCGGGCCGACAAAAAGGTGAGGGACCATCTTTCATAAACAATTATGTATTACTAATATCAGGTTCAAAAGTATTATATATCTTAGTATTTTTATTATTATTATTATTATTATTTGAGCGGGACCATGGCTCCTGTTAATTCTTTCATTGGCTCGTCTTTATTTTCAATATTTAAATTGTATCAATTTAATGTTGATATATATTAAGGATCAGAATAACACAACTTAAACATTAACGGTCAAATTAAAACATTTTTATACATGTGTAAGCAAATTGAAACAATTTAAACATTAAAAACAAAAATAGCATAAGACTTGTATTTTGAGAATCAAAAATGTAATTAACCCTCAAATTTTTATAAAATTAAATTTTAAACATAAAATATGCATTGCATGGGTATAAGATTGGTGTTATGCATGTTCTTTGGTCTTTGTCTTTTGGTCTTGCTCTCCATAGGGCTTTGGTGATGCGTATCATAAACTGATACATGTGTCAACTTAATTAGGATATGCTTTTTAAGCATTAATGCTAGTTTTGCCTTAGTTTCCTTTTCTATCAATGTTTTGCATACCTATTGTATACTGTTTGCATCAATAATATTTCTTTGAAAAAATTACAAAAATTATTCTAGAGTTTTACCTTTAAAAGAAAATAAATTCTGAATTTTGAATTTTATTAATTTAAATCTTAATTTTATTTATTTATTTTTAATTTAAACCATTAGTTTATTCTCATTAAGTAAAACTAATAGAAAACAGTATTTTAGTCATTCAATGTAGATTGTACGTAAAATGTTTAAAATATCACTTTTTATTGAGTTTAATGATTAAAATATCACTTTTTCGTTAAATTTACTTAATAAAAATAGACAAATGGTTTAGATTCAAAATAAATCAAAAAAAAAATTAGCATTTAAATTGATAAAATTAAAAACTCATAATTTATTGGGAAATTTACCCATACATCTCATCTTGGGGAATGGTGATCCGTTTAGTCCTAAAAAAATTTATAGACCAATTAATCTCATTGATTTTAAAAATGTAGATTTAATATATTATTTAAAAATTTGATTGACGATTATACACTTATTTCTATTATGTTTCTTTTTTTTTTTTTTTTTTTTTCTTTTTTTTTTCTTTTATGCTAGAAAGGTAAGATACACAATCTATAGGAATCAAATTTTGGATAATTTTCATATAGAAATCTTTTTTTTTTAGAAAACATTTGAAAAAAAAAAACAAAAATGACTTAAAATATGAGATTCTTCAAATATTACAAAAGGATGTGAAACTCTTCAAACATTTCACAAGGAGTACAAAAACTCCTTAGTAAGTTTTGAACAAATGTATAATTTCAAACTGTAACACTCAAACGTAATACTCCAATATAACACTTCAAAAAAACTCCTTAGTGTAACACTCTAATGTAACACACAAAAAAATCTCTTAGTGTACTTTTTCCAAACGTAACACTCTAATGTAACACTCCAAAAAAAAAGATGTCGGCTTCTTCAAACCATTCTAAAAGGATATGGGATTTTCAAACCATTCCAAAATGAGTAAAAAAAAATTCTTAGTAAGCTTTGGGTAAATGTATAATTTCAAACTGTGAGTGTTACGTTCAAGAAAAATACACAGTTTTTTAATTTTTTTTGTGTTACATTAGAGTGTTACGTTTAGAATTACATTGATTTAAGTATTACGTTTGAAAAAGTACACTAAGGTATTTTTTTGTATGTTATATTGAAGTGTTATGTTTCTTCGAATTATATTGATTGGAGTGTTACGTTTAGGAAAAATACACTAAGAATTTTTTGTATGTTATATTGAAGTGTTATGTTTGAAAAAAAAGTAAAATAAAGATTTTTTTTTTTTTGAGTTTTACGTTGTTACGTTTGAGAAAAATCCACTAAAGAGTTTTTTTAGTGTATTACATTGGAGTTTTACGTTTGGAATTACATTAATTAAAGTGTTACGTTAAAAACGTACACTAAGGAGTTTTTTAGTGTAGTACGTTATTACATTTGGAAAAAAGTACACTACAAAATTTTTTAGTGTGTTATATTGGAGTGTTACGTTTTTGTTCGTAATGTGTGATTTATTCTAAAAGGAGGAAAAATCCAAAACTTCTGTAGTGCGGATTGTCCAAATGTGTAATTTCACATTTGGAAAAACTTAGTTTTATCCCTTAAAAATTAAATCCAATTGTATGAATGACTACCCATTTGTGTAATTTTTATTTTAATGAGACCTTTGAGTTCATAAGAAAAAATTTGAAGACTAAACAATTCACACGATCACATTTTGAGATTTATTAATACTTTACCTTAATTTATTTTGTTACGAGAGCTAAACCCTGAATTTTTTTTTTTTTTTGTAACTTTCCTTATTTCTTTTGGCTAAAAAATCAAAAAAAAAAAAAAAAAGCTAAGCATAAATAAGAAAAATGATTTGTGGCACTAAAACTGCTGGCACTAATGGCACTAATTTCTTGTTTTGGTAACTTTATTATTTTTTTTTTTTCTTACCTGATATAGAAATTAGTGCCATTAGTACCCCTGAATTTAGTGCTACAAATCACAACCGCATAAATAATTGCTTAGCATTTAGCGACAATAGACAAGTTTTTTGGATTACTAGTTTAATAGAAATTTCCTTTCGTTTACTTGGAAACTTTACTTCCAACTTCCATGATTGATTTGAAACTAGCTCGCACGCAAGTGGGAGCCTCGATCCTTCTTCTTCCGATAATTACTCCATCAAAAGTGCTAGACTTTAAAATATATATATATATATATATAGGATAAACTATCAATAAATTCTAATAATTCAATTTAATTCTCATAAAATCTTATTAAAAAAAGTCATAGTACAATCGTTACTAAAAATAATTTTTGTGACGATTTTTTATATATGTCGCTAAAAATTAATAATTAGTGACTTTTTTTGTCACGATTTTTATATATTGTCGTTAAAAATTATAATTAGTGACATTTTTATATGACGAATTTTTCAAACTATCACTGAAAGTTGAAAATTAGTGACTTTTTTGTAATGATTTTTTAAACTGTCGCTAAAACTTATAATTAGTGACATTTTTTGTGACAAATTTTTAAACTATCACTGAAAATTAACAACTAGTGACTTTTTTTTTTACTAATGTATGATGAAAAATACCATTAATTATCATAGAACCCATTAGACAATAAATTCACTTAGTAGGACCTACATGTAAGTCCCCTAAAATATTTCAAGAGAAGTTTCAAGAGATCTTTGGAAATAATCTATTGTGATAGACAATAAAAAATATAAAATAAATTATAAATATATGTCTTGAGATTTTTTTAAAATATGATTTGTCCCTGTAATTTTAGAAATTACATTCTGCCCCTTGAAGTTTTTAATTTCATAGCAGTGGCCCCTTTTATAAATAAATCATCAGGTCAATTAACAATTTTTAATGATATTAGAAATTTATTTCAATTAATAATTTAGGTAATTTTATCATTGTATAAGGGAACAGTTAGAATTTTATTTTATTTTAGTTAATTCTATTAAATAAAAAAAATTGACAAAGGGGTTTTTGTAATTTTTCAAATCACAGGGGCAATCCGTTCTTTGAACAAATCTCAAAGGGTGTATTTGTAATTTATCCTAAAATATATATTTTTTAAAATGAAGTTAAGTCCATTAAGTTTTTAAAATTTATAAAATAACCCTAAGTTATTTTAAATAGTTTTATAATTATACTTTACTTTTAAGTTTTAAGCTATTTCCCGTAAAACCCTGTGAGACACTCAAACTTATTATACTTTAATTTTGAAGTGTTAGTTTGCAAATAGTATGAAATTTAGTTTTGTCTTATAATACTCTATGATTGGTAGATTGCAATTAAGTGAACGTGGTTGCATTACATATAATAAAACATGCCAAAAACTAATCCGGAGAATCTTCCTGACCATATCTCTCAAAAGTTTTCCTGGAGTGCAACATGACTCTTATTCACTATTGTGCGGCTTACGCAGTAACTCGTACGAATTATTTTGGATTTCTTTTTAATAATTTAAACTGTTCAAATTTTAAAGAATGTCGAATAGAATATACATGTTAAAAATCAAGTTGATCAGACATCGATAGTCCCTTCATCAACTATATTTGTATTCAGTTTAATACTTACTGTACGGGGGGAAAATAACCTTAGCTCTCCGTACGCCTTGAACGTCAAGCTTCCGTCAACTGCGTCTGTCTCTGCAACACAAAAACGGTGAGCTGCCCGGCGGTGGTGTGCCGGAAAGACCCTCCGACGCTCAAGTCAATTCACTGAGGAAGAAGATAATCAGAAGAGAAAGAGAGAGTGCTTGTGAGAGTGAGTTCGCCTACCAGTAACATTCACCTTCCCTCTCTATATCTAGGCTGGCCGCGCAGCTCCGAGATTGTGCGCGCATTACCTCTGCTGTCCTTCCCTAGACAGGTGGCAGTGCTTGCTTCTCACCACCCTACACGTGTAAAGGTTTTGTCCTCCTTCCAGTACATGCAGAACTGCCAACGGTATTGAGGCGTTCGTGGAGCAGATGTCCCTCCTTACACCATTGGCCCAGGTGGCATCCTTAGCCGGGGTACCACGACCGGCCTTACACTTGTGGAAAATGGCCTCATCATTCGCTTAACCACGCTACGTGCACCGACTGCGATTAGGCGAAAGCTTGACCACCGAGACCGAGCTATCATTAGCCGGTTTAACGACCAACCGGTTGGGAGGCATGCAGGCCTCCAGCCGTTGTTCTTCCGATCTCGGTCACATGAAGCAGCCCACCCTGGGCTGATCGGTCCAGGGTATAACAGCTTTGCACGCAACCACGATGTAGCTCGGGCTCGTACTTAGCTCGGTCACTCGCTGCCTGAGCTCCTTCGCAGCTCGGCTGACAAGTAGACGCCTGCCCGGCCGATTATTCCGACCGCGCAAATCATCCTGCCAACCACGCTACCAGCCAAATCAGAGCGGCGCCGTGCAATCCGTCAACTTAACCCGGCTGTACTAAGAGATGGAAATCTCCCCTCTCAATTGCCCCTTAAACCCATCCGAGCTATCGTGATTGGGTTTACCTTGTCCGAGCCAAGGTTGAGTTGCGATCTCACCGGGCCGAGCTTAACTGGGGAAGTTTTTGTCACCGAGCGACAGTCGAATCGGAGACACTCCTGCCGCCGAGCAAACTCGATTGGCCGGTCATTATCTCCACAGTCACGTCAAAGGTCTTTCAGCCGTACTGACAGCCGCGTTGCCAGTGCCACGTGTCACCAAGCCATTGGGTCGTGCAGCCAACTGTCTGGCACGCGCAGAATTCAAACGGCTGCGCCGTTTGGGTTTTCCCCCCAACATTAAACCCAAAACGAAGGGCCTAAACCCTTCACTTCCATTCTCTCTGTCTTCCTCAAGCACTCCAAACCCTAGCCTCCCACAGCTTGTGAATCCCTCCCTGTTGCTTCCTGCTTGCTCGCCATCTTCGACGCTGTGTTCGAGATTTGGAGGCTTTTGATCCGCAAGCCCTCAGACCACCACCGTTTTTGGTAAGTTTTTCTTCCCCCCCATTTTCTGTTTCCACTTCCCAGTCTTCCATGTTTTGTTCTCCGTCTCTGCTCCACTGTTCTTTCTTATTCTTTTCGTTTGGGACCACTAGATCTTGGAAACCCTAGGAAAATGGAAATGGTAGAGAAGGGGGGCTCTACGTGTTTTTACTTTAGGTTGAGTGAATGAACCACGAACCTAGAAAGAACAAGATCAACCAGATGAATTCTGGGCAAGACCGAGCAAAGAACTCTTTTAGATCCACAATTAGGGCTGTAACCGAGCAAAAAGCTGTTTGTGGCTTTGCACTGAGGCCACAACCGAGCCATATACACCTTAGATCGGCAGTTAGGTTTTACCGGGCTAAAGGCCTGAAATCAGAAGCCCATATCTTGATCTGGGCTTGACCGAGCAAAAACCCCCATTCAGAACCCAACCGATGAAAACTCCTAGACCGAGTAGAAACCAGCACCAAAAAGGGAAAGGCTAATAAAGCCGTCCTGAGGGGCCGAGGTGGTTGGAGAGCCGGCCAAACACTTTGAACCTTTCTGAGCTATTCCAGTAGGAGCCGCGCAATATCTGCCGTGCTAACCCTTGGAATTATTTTTCCACATGCAGAACAAATAGGACCGTCCATTCCAGTATCATCATTCGTGGAGCTCAAAGTCCGAGCAACCACCACACAATTTTGACCGAGATACCAAATAAAACCGAGATAGATGGGCAAATACCGTTTTAGAGTTAGCTCGCCCGGGGCAATGGCGGAGTTTCGCGAGGAGTACCATATTCCTGACGATGTCATCTTGGAGCTTGGCAAGAAGGGAGCAACTCCATGGGGCGATCTAGAACGGTGCCCCTTCACCGTGGTATCGATAGTAGAGGGCGGACTTCGCTTCCCGGTCCAGCCCCTGATCTGCGAATTTTTGAGGCAGACAGGGCTTTGCCCAACCCAGGTTTCCAACAACACATATAAAATAATAAATGGCGTCGCCGAGTTGAACCGAAGGCTCGGTCTCAATCTCGGCCTCGCAGAGATTTTTCACCAATACAGCCTTAGTTCAAATAAGGGTGGGTTTTGCTATTACCTCAAGGTAAAGAAGGGCCGAGCAAAACTCATCGAAGGCAACCCGGACAAAGAGTCCAATGATGACGACTTCCTCTGGGTGTCCGGTCCTTATGAGGACACCGAGGCGCCTATACCGGGCTGGCGAATTAAGAAAAACTTCGGTAGTGCTGGTAAGGAGCCCGGCTGACCGTACTACTATCTTTCTGCTCTTTACTGTTATTCATTGCACCGGTCTAACACTTGTCTCTTTTTGCAGATAAGAATTTGGCTGCGCGTTACTACCGTGCTAACCAAGAAGCAATCAGAGTCTTGCTGCGCATTCCTGCAACAGAGCGGAGTCCTCAACCTTGCTCGGTTTTGAGCAAACGTACAACTACCAAGCACCGCGCAAAGGCAGAGTCACCGACTTTCTGCGCGAGCCAACCCCCGAACCAGATCCATCTTTGCCACCTGTCAGACTCGTCCCAACTACCACCGAGCAAGAAATGGCGAAGTTAAGGGCAATCAAGGCGATGATTACCGGGGACGAAGGCGAGTCCCAGCCTCCAGAGGCGACCGGGGGGACATCTTCTACACCCGCCGGCCAAACGGAAGCCGTGCTGGCCCTTGCCAGCGAACAGCAAGCTGGTCGGCCCCAAAAAAGGGCAAGGAAAGAGAAAGCCGGCCAGAGCCTCGTGGACGATGATTCCACCGAGCTGGCTTCCAACGAGCTCGGCGACCAGGCCGACCAACAACTCGCCCGCAAATCCAAGGGCAAGGCCCCGGCCACCCCCCCGGTCTGGGCGCCCGAGATTCACTACAAAGGCCGACCAGTTTCGCCTGATGACTCGGTCTACGCTGATAAGGACTATACCCTTGGTTTCAACATGACCAAGGGGCTAATCCTTCCAGCCGACATGAAGCATCATGACGAGCTGTCGGACCTCAAGGTACTCCGCTCGGCTGCAAAGTCAATTGTATTGGTAAGTTCAACATTTTTTGTACTGTCTGCTCGGTTTTTTGCTCGGCTTTTGGATGCTAATGATCCGTTCTGTTTGCAGGCCGCACAAAAGAACTATCTTGCACACGATCGGATGGTTGCTCTTCGGCAGAACCTTCGAGACGCCATTACTGAAAACAAAGTGCTGAAGGCCGAGATAGACATGATTAAGGCCGAGCAAGAGGTCGTCAAGGCCGAGCGAGACGAAATGCGCCAGAAGCTCGACCGGGCTGAGGAGGATAAAAACAAAGCCGCGAAAAAGCCAAGGCGCGGTACCTGGCCGAGCTCCGCAAACTGTGTGAAGCTCACAACGCCGAGAAGGAAAAGGCCGTGGAGGATGCAGAAGACCAGGGTTACGCCCAGGGGGAGAAAACATATGAACGTCAAGTCCGGGCTACCAAGGACATCTTTTTCCAGTGCGGCTGGAAAGCCGCCGTGGAGAAAGTTGGCCTTGGTCGTGATTCCGACATGTTCAACAACCCCCCTGCCGCGCATATCCCGGATTTCATGCAGGCCTACGCCAACGCCACCCAAAACCGGCTCATCGCAGAGGCGAGGAAGGAGGCTGAGGAAGAAGCTGCCGCTCAAAAGCAAGCCGAGCAAACTCCCGCTGAGAAACCGGCCGATCAAACTCAATCTGATGCATCCCCAAATGCGGAAGATGCAGCGATTGATCGGGAGGTTGTCCCGGTGGATGGCACTGACACCGAAGCCGAGGAGAATCCGCCCGAGCAAACGACTTTGAGCGCGGAGGTGACGGTTGAGGAGACCGAGCATAACCTTGATCTTGATTGAATGTCTTTGCATTTTCTTGTTTTCCTTTGTTTTCTTCTTTCCTTTCTTTCTTTTGCATGTAGCCGGGCAAGGCCCCTCCATATGTATCAAACTTTCTCTATTAATGAAATATGAACTTTTTGCTCATACAGCTTTTGTCTTTGTTCGGCTTCTGCATTTTTGAATTTCTTGTTTCAAATTTAGTGGAACTGTCAGGTCGGCTAAACCGCACAAACGATAGGTCTTCGAGTAACCTCGCAATCCCTTGTATTGCCAAGAAGATGACATTTTGAATTTGGCCGAGCAAAATCCGCTCGGCCTTGCTCGGTTGACAATAATTAGTTGGCCGAGCAAAAACTAGCTGCTTTTTTTTTATGTTTGTTCAATTTGCCAGAATTTCCTTTCGGCCGAGCAAATTCAGCTCGGCCTTGCAATTGCTGGACAAGACACCAACATTGCTGATTCCTCCGAGCAAAATCAGCTCATTTCCCATATTGGGCAATTCACCAATATGATTGATGGGCCGAGCAAAATCAGCTCGGCTTTACATTGGGCAATTCACCAATGTTTCAGTCAGGTTGGTCATGCCGCCAACATTCCCACCGGGCGAGCAAAACCAGCTCGGCCCGAATGCGCATTGTTCCACACGCAACTATTCGCGCGGTCTGCTCCCATTCCGAGGAAAACAGTCCGGTTATCTACAGGTCGGTTCTTGCCCCTGGCATGCCTTGCGACCGTGCAGTGCCATTGTACAAAGATGTATTACAAAAAACAACAATGTAACACAGCGACAACAATATAGCTAGCTTTCATTACATAAACATTGTAAAGGCAATGCTATTCTTTTACATATAGTGCCAGAAGGCTAAAGGTCAAAGAAAGCTAAACAAAAGCAAATTACATCTTAAAAGTAAAAGACCTTAAGGTTTGCTGCGTTCCATGGTCTGGGGACGGCCTTGCCATCTAAATCCTCCAGATGGTATGCCCCCTTGCCAGCAAGACCAACCACCTGTATGGTCCTTCCCAATTTGCACCGAGTTTGCCTTCGCCAGGGACCACTGTGTTGCCAAGCACCTTCCTTAGGACCCAATCCCCAATCTTGAATAGCCTGGGATGCACTGCCTTGTTGTATTTTTTAGAGAGTTCCTGCTGATAGGCCGCTATATGGATCAGTGCACGCTCTCGCCTTTCCTCAGCAAGGTCCAACTCCAGTGACACGGCTTCATTGTTCAGATCTGGCTGGAAACTTTCTGAGCGGATGGTTGGCATGCCAATCTCTAGTGGGATGATGGCCTCCATACCATAGGCCAAAGCGAACGGTGTTTCCCCGGTCGATCGTCTCGGTGTCGTGCGGTATGCCCACAGCACACTAGGAAGCTCTTCAACCCACTTTCCCTTTGCCTTCTCAAGCCGCTTCTTCAACCCGTCCAGAATGGTCTTGTTTGAGGCCTCTGCTTGGCCATTAGACTGAGGATAGGCCGGCGTCGAATTGTAGAATTCGATCTTCAATTCTTCGCAAAATCCGCGAAAGAGTTTCCCATCGAATTGAGTGCCATTATCTGAGATGAGCGCCCTGGGAATGCCAAAGCGAGTGATCACATTTTGCCAGACAAATTTCTTAACGTCCTTCTTTTAATGGTGGCCAGTGGCTCAGCCTCCACCCACTTGGTGAAATAATCGGTTGCTGCGATGAAAAATTTGCGATTGCCCGGTGCAACTGGAAGGGGCCCAACAATATCCAATCCCCAGAGTGCGAACGGCCAAGGACTTGTGAGTGAGAGTAACTCCCTGGCTGGCTGGTGGATCTGGTGGGCAAATTTCTGACACTTTTCACATCGGCGGACATATTTTTGCGCGTCCGCCTGCATGCATGGCCACCAGTAGCCTTGCGAGATTGCTCGGTAGGCTAGAGATCTACCCCCAGTATGGCTGCCGCAGATGCCTTCGTGGATCTCATAGAGGAAAGCTTCCACCTTGGAGGGGTGGACACACTTTAAATACGGCCCCGTGAAAGATTTCTTGTACAAGGCGCCAGAAGGTGAGAGCCAAAACCGCTCTGACTTTGCCGGATCTTGTGGGCCGCCTTCTTTTCTTCTGGAAGAGTTCGATCTTTCAAAAAGGCGACGATGGGGTCCATCCAGGAAGGTCCTAAGTCGGTGCAGAGTACCTCGGTCGGTTCTGGTTCCTCAATGCTTGGCCGAGGTAAAAATTCCACCATCAAGGGATTGGGAAAGGCTGTCTGAGCGGAAGCGAGACCAGCCAATTCGTCAGCCGTGTTGTTTTCTTCGCGGTTGATCTGTTCTACCCTTATCGCAGAGAACTTCTTGATCTCTTCTCGGACCAACGCTTGATACTTGGCCATTCTTTCATCTTGCCTCATACTCCCCTGAGACCTGATTGACCACCAGCTTGGAGTCGCTGAAGACCATAAGGGCTGTTGCTTTCATTCTCAATGCGCTTCGCAAACCGGCGAGGAGGGCTTCATACTCTGCCTCGTTGTTAGACGCTGGGAAGCCGAGCGTAATTGCTTGCTCAATAATCAGCCCATCCGGCGATGTCAGCACAATTCCCAGCCCGGCCCCATGCCTGTTGGACGCCCCATCGACAAACAACTTCCACATCTCGCCAAGAAATAGCTTCCAGCAATCAGACGGATTTTGGGAGCTTCTCAATTCTAGGTTTTTGGTGGGCTCAATCTGGTCTCCTTGCACGTCTTTGCTGGGTGCTTCTTTTGTTGAGTCGTCAGCCTTTGTCATTTCAGGCAAGCTCTGCTCTTCTGCCGCTTGCGAGCCATCGCACATCTCTGTTGTCAGGATCCTGGGTTGTGCTAATTCCGCACCAACCAAATCAACCGGACAGATTGGATGAGTTCCTGGGGCAAATTCCGCCACGAAATCTGCAAGGGCTTGCGCTTTGACCGCGGTGCGTGGTCGGAACTTGATGTCATACTGGCCCAATTCCACGGCCCATTTCAGAATTCTCCCTGTGAAGTCCGCCTTTTCGAAGAGCACCTTAAGTGGAAATTCGGTCAATACTACTATTGTATGGGCATGAAAATAGTGCGCCAGTTTTCTTGACGCCATCATGAGAGCCAACGCCAATTTTTCCAAGGGAAGATACCTAGTCTCAGCCGGAAGCAGGGTCTTGCTAACATAAAAGATTGGTAGGTGCTGGATGCCCTCAGCACGAACCAATACCGCGCTCACTGCGTGTTGAGAAACTGCCAAATAAAGGAACAACTCTTCGCCCGGCTGAGGAGTGACCAGAATAGGAGCCGAGGAAAGATAAATCTTCAGGTCGGCCAGCGCACGATCACACTCATCATCCCAGAAGAATTTGGACTTCAAGGTCTTAAAGAAGGGCCTGCAACGATCCGAAGACCGGCTGATGAATCTATTCAGCGCGGCTGCCATCCCGGCAAGATGTTGCACGTCCTTTGTGGAGTTTGGGCGCTCCAACTCTTGTATAGCCCGGATTTGGGATGGGTCGGCTTCAATTCCCCGGTTTGTGACCAGAAAACCTAGGAATTTTCCAGTGCCAACCCCAAAGGCGCACTTAGAAGCATTAAGGCGAAGTTTGTGGCGCTTGAGTATGGCAAACATTCTGCCAGGTCGGCGAGGTGCTTGGACTTCTCCTTACTTTTCACCACCATATCATCAATATAGGCCTCCATAGTTCGGCCCAGGAGAGGAGCGAACATTTTTGTCACCATTCGCTGGAAAGTTGCCCCAGCTTTTTAATCCGAACGGCATGACCTTGTAACAGTATAAGCCTCTGGGGGTAGTGAAGGACGTGATCTCTCTGTCCGGCTTGTACATGGCTATTTGATGATAACCGCGATATGCATCCAGGAAGCTAAACCTCTGATGGCCAGCGGTCAGATCCACCAACTGGTCAATTCGAGGGAGAGGGAAGCTATCTTTTGGGCATGCGCGGTTGACAGTCTTGTAAACGCAGACTCGCCACTTGCCGTTCTTCTTAGGAACCACCACCGTATTAGATATCCACCGAGGGTATTGCACCTCCTCTATCGCTCCAGCTTCCAACAAGTTTTTTACTTCTTCTGCCACCACCTCAGCATGGTGCAAGGCAGAGCGGCGCGTTCTTTGAATGACTGGCCGTGCAGCGGGGAAGACATTCAACTGGTGGCAAATGAAACTTGGGTCGACGCCAGGCATATCGTAAGGCGTCCACGCAAAAGCCTCCAAGTTGGAAACCAAGAAGTTTACATATTCGGACCGTTCGGCACTGGACAACGACGATCCCAAAAGGAAGAACTTAGTGGGATCATTCTCATCAATGCGCACTTTACCAAATCTTCGACCGATTTTTCCTCGGCCTTCCTTCCCACATCTTCAAGGACCTCCTTGCCCTCAGGCCCCTCGATCATTTGGACAAATCCTTTGGCTGCTCGGCTGCCATTTACCGCAACGAAGCATTGTTTTGCCATCACTTGATCTCCCCAAACTTCTTCTATTTGTCCGTTCGATGCTGGAAAGCGCATGACTTGGTGGAAGGTTGAGGCAACCGCTTGCATGGCGTGCAGCCAGCCCCTGCCCAAAATCAAGTTGTAAGTAGACGGAACTTTGAGCACCCAAAATTCCACTTGCTTTACGACCGATCCCGCTTTGACCGGCAAAATAATCTTTCCGATTGGCCACTCCGGCTGTGAGTTGAAGCCGACCAAAGGGATGTCGCAGGAGCCAAATCCCTGTCTTCTAACTTCATCTGTTTGAATGCGCATCATAATACATTATTTCGACCGAACTCCCCTGGTCGATCAATATCCTCTTGATATCAAAATCTTTGACGCGAAGGGTCACCACCAGGCGTCGTTGTGCGGCATCTGCACCCTTTCCAAGTCTTGGTCGAAAACGAAAGGATGTCTTTTCCTCGGTTTTTCCCTTCTTCACGGCGGGCTGAACAGAGAGCACTTCCCTCATGTGCTCAGCCTTCTTTATCATCCCTCTCAATTCACAGACCCTCGCTGGTTCAATGATGCCGTGGATAACGTTGATCACACCTTGTGGGGGCGCTTCGAGGGCGGCCATTCCGTTTGGCTCGGTTTGACCGGTTGGCGCGGCCTTGACTCCCCCATCAATATATTGGTCAAGATGTCCCGCCGCCACCAACTCCTCCAGATGCTGTTTGAGCGGTAAGCAATCTTCTGTCCGGTGCCCCCGTTCTTCATGGAAGGTGCAGCGATACTTTGGATTGAAGCCCGCTGCGCGCTCCCAGCTTGGCCGGCCACGGACAAAAGGTTCCCCTCTGATCTCGCTCAAAATGCGGTAGATGGGAATTTTGAAGACCGTGGTAATCCCCGTCCGCGCCTTCAATTTTCTCTTGGCATCTTCTGCTGCATCGCGAGGTGCATCGGCCCGGTCATTTCTGCGACCTTTGTTTCTGTCATTTTGGCCGGTCCCTCTATGCTGATCCTTTGGTCGGTTACTAGGGCGGTTTTCCTCCTGCCCGACCGAATGAACTTTCCCCGCTGTCCTGCCCACCGCGACCGGATTATTCTTCTCGGTCGCAGAGGCAGCGTCATCTTCCACACGAATGTGTTCGTTGATCCGCTGCATCAAAGATTCCATGGTGGTGGGCTGATGCATCGTGAGCGAATCTCGCAGTCTATGTCCGACTGGGAGACCCCTCTTGTACTGAGTGATCGCCAGATTGGTCGGGCAATCGAGGATCTCATTGTAAGTCTCCCAGTACTTCGCATTGTATGCCTTCAGCGAACTCCCAGACTCCATCTTGACGCCCAGGAGGTGGTCGACCTCCTTCGGCGTTCGAGTGTTGGTCTTGAATCTGGTGACGAAGGCTTCCGCTAGCTGTTGCCACCCCTCGATACTCCCCTCCGGGAGCCTTTCGAACCACTTCAAGCCCAGCTCTCCCAAGCTTGCTGGGAATATGAGGCACATCAAGGCGTCGTTCCGACGGTGGCCCGCCATTACTTGCCGGTAATGACTCACATGCATGTACGGATCCGTCCGGCCGTCGTACAAAGTAAATTTAGGCTGGTGGAATCCGGCAGGGAGTGGGGTGCTCTCAATCCTGGGGAGCGGCGTAGCGGTGTAAGCCTCGCCAGCTCTTTGTCCTCCGGTGCAGGGGCATGACTCTGGGCGCCGGCATCACCACCTCTTCACTACAACGTGCTGGGGCACTCAGTCTCTGGAGCGCCGGCACCCTCTGAACCTCCCGAAGGCGCGCTCTCTCCTCCAGCACGTCCCTGAGATCCCTGGAACGGGAGAGGTTGAGTATGCGACGTTCGACGATGGGCGAGAGGGGCGATAGGTGCTGTCGCGCGTACAGGACCTGCCCTCTCGCTGGTCAGAGTCTCACCCCATAGTTCCTGGTGATGGAGATCGAATGAGTCTCCTCTGGCGGCGACTGCTAGAACGAGGGGAGGGGGTGCGCTCACTGAGGTTGCCCTCTCCAGCAACACCCTTCCCCCTCACTTGGCGCTTCAGAGCTCCATCTCCGCTGCCATCCTACGAATGAGGGCTTCTTGGTCCTTGAGTTTGCGCTCCAGGCGCTGCTCATGGGACTCCCCCGGCGCCGGCGGCCCTCTGGACTCTGCGAACGATCTGAACTCCTCCCACGCTTGTCGCGCGCTCCTCGCGAAGTGGTTTCCAGGCCCGCCATGGTTGGAACATTAGGGGGCCTTCTCTCCTTCGGACATACTCTGGAGTGACACCATCGACGACGGACAGCGGAACTTCGTCATTGTTGGCCATGGAAATGGTCGAAGAAGCTCGAAGAACAAGGGTTGAAAATCAAAGACTTCCCACAGACGGCGCCAATTGTACGGGGGAAAATAACCTTAGCTCTCCGTACGCCTTGAACGTCAAGCTTCCGTCAACGGCGTCTGTCTCTGCAACACAAAAATGGTGAGCTGCCCGGCGGTGGTGTGCCGGAAAACCCTCCGACGCTCAAGTCAGTTCACTGAGGAAGAAGATAATAGAAGAGAGAGAGAGAGTGCTTGTGAGAGTGAGTTCGCATACCAGTAACATTCACCTTCCCTCTCTATATCTAGGCTGGCCACGCAGCTCCGAGATTGTGCGCGCATTACCTCTGCTGTCCTTCCCTGGACAGGTGGCAGTGCTGCTCTCACCACCCTACACGTGTAAAGGTTTTGTCCTCCTTCCAGTACATGCAGAACTGCCCAACGGTATTGAGGCGTTCGTGGAGCAGATGTCCTCTCCTTCACACCATTGGCCCAGGTGGCATCCTTAGCCGGGGTACCACGACCGGCCTTACACTTGTGGAAAATGGCCATCACATTCGCTTAACCATGCTACGTGCCACCGACCTGCGATTAGGCGAAAGCTTGACCACCGAGACCGAGCTATCATTAGCCGGTTTCAACGACCAACCGGTTGGGAGGCATGCAGGCCTCCAGCCGTTGTTCTTCCGATCTCGGTCACATGAAGCAGCCCACCCTGGGCTGATCGGTCCAGGGTATAACAGCTTTGCACGCAACCACGATGTAGCTCGGGCTCGTACTTAGCTCGGTCACTCGCTGCCTGAGCTCCTTCGCAGCTCGGCTGACAAGTAGACGCCTGCCCGGCCGATTATTCCGACCGCGCAAATCATCCTGCCAACCACGCTACCGGCCAAATCAGAGCGGCGCCGTGCAATCCGTCAACTTAACCCGGCTGTACTAAGAGATGGAAATCTCCCTCTCACTTACATATTATTTTGTATACATACAAATGTGTTTTGATGAAGAATTTATTGATATCCAATCGACTTTATTTTTTACATGTATATTCTACTCAATATTTCTTAAAAAATGCACGATTTAGATCATTAAAATAGAAGTTGAAGTGACTCACGTAAGTCACACAACAATCACTGTTGTGCAAGCCGCACAACAGCTCCTTCAATATTTAATTTAAAGACCATAATTCAATAGTTAGTCATTATCGCATTTTGAGATATTTATTTCGAGTGTTAGATGATGGCTGAAAAACAAAAACAAAAACAAAAAAAAGAAAGAAGGTGCTGGAGAGTATTTACTTCCCTCAAGTAAGTTAAATGCTACCTTTGTATGTATATAATCTTTCGATTTTATTTTACTTTCAGAGTAAACGAAATAATTCATGATATATTATGGCGCATTTGAAAAGAGGACCGATATGGATTATCAAATAAATTTTATTGATTTTACTTTTACATATTATGTGAATATACACAATAAAAGTCATGTTTGAATATAAAATTGTGACAATTGCAAAAAAGTGGTAACTTCATAAAATAATTGTAAAATTATGAAAGTACAAACAGTTTATATATTAGATTGGTACAACTAAGTATTGTACTTTCATCTCTTGATTCTTATTCTAAGTTGTTATCACTTTTCTGCAATTGTTCCTATAAAATTTACAATATTTTCAAAAACATATTTTGAAAATTCAACCAAATAGAGTGTTTGATTTGGAATTTTCAAAAATTATTTTTTCAGTTTTCAATCCGTATTTTTTTTTTTCAATGAACCTTTGAAATATTTTTAATCACTTTTTTTTTTTTTTTTCTAGATCTACTTAGATACACTTAAAAAAATACAAAATTTGTATAAAAAAAAAAATCTTGAAAAAAGTCACTAAATGCAAATATCTATATATATATAAATTCAATATATTTTTGTATTTTTCATATTTATTGATTTTTTAAATATTTCTTCATAAATATTTTACATTTTAAATGTATCTAGATTGAGTGGATTTAAAGAGTAGAAAAATTGATTAAAATATGGAAAAAGTACACTAACAAAATTACAGATTGTAACTTTTAAAAAAAAATCTTGAAAAATCAAAATCAAACCGATTTTCTATAGTTTGTACAAATTTAATCTAATTTTATTATTTCAGATAATTAAGTTAGGATTTTATTAATGGTTAAAAAGAAATTTTGAGCCTTTGTTTACTTTGTCAAACTTCTTCATAAACAAAAAAGCAATCAACGTGAAGAGTGAGTGAGAGGGAAGACTAATGCAGTAGGATAAAAGACAACGTATACTGGAAAATGTAAACGTGTTCATTACTCACTGGTTGCCCGTAAACTAGAGGGTTTACTAGTAAGCCGTATGGAATTTAATCTCATGGCAATCTTTGCCTATAAAAACCTAAGCCCTTGCAAAATTTTAGCAAGTGTGCCCACAAAAACATTCACTCACACCATGGCTTCTACTAACCATTTCCAAAGCATTTTCTTGGCCTTTGTCTTTGTCTTGGGAGTTTTGTCCTCTCAAGCTTCCTCTCGCATTCTCAACGAACAAACCATGCTAGAAATGCACGAGCAATGGATGACACGCCATGGACGTGTTTACAAGGATACCGAAGAGAAGAATGCACGGTTTCAGATATTCAAGGACAATGTCCAATATATAAATGCCTTTAATGAAGGTGTAGACCGAGGATACAAGCTTGGTCTGAATCAATTTTCAGACCTGACCAATGAGGAGTTTCGTGCTTCTCATACTGGTTACAAGAGGCAGCCAACCAAAGAAACATTTGTCTCAAAACCAACATCTTTTAGGTATGCAAATCTAACTAATGTGCCAACAACCGTCGACTGGCGAAACCAAGGTGCAGTTACTCCTGTCAAGAACCAAGGCACCTGTGGTAAGTAGTACATGATATATTTCTACACCTATATTTATATCAATCAATAATTTAAAATAGTGGTATATATCGATTATGGGTATTAGAAGTATTGACTGGTATACATAAAGAATTGAGTCATGTAGTCGTGAATTTTCTAAAATCATTAGCTACCAAAAAAAATGAAGAGAGCTTTGTAACGGTCGAAGCACCTATATCGACTATAATCGAGTTATGAATTTGCTCTAAATCAATACATACCATGAACTAGTTGATATCCATACTATTTTCATTCCTATGGTATATCATAGTGTATCGTTATTGAAAGGACAAAAAATCAATAAATAATGGTCGGTAATTAAAACCATTATATCAATAATTAATAGTAACCCAAGCATATTATTGTCATGCCTTTTGTAAAATAATCACAACCCACTTGATTGTACCTCCTTTTCTAATTATTAACCTTTTTTTTTTTCTTTTTTTTTGATGGTTATCATATTTATAGGATGTTGTTGGGCATTTGCAGCAGTGGCAGCTGTGGAAGGTATTAACCAAATTACAACCAGTAACCTAATATCACTATCTGAGCAAGAGCTCGTTGATTGTAATGTTGATAACCATGGTTGTGGAGGCGGCTCTAAGAATAAAGCCTTTCAATTCATCCAACAAAATGGTCTCACATCAGAAGATAATTACCCTTACATTGCACAAGTTGACACTTGTGACAGCACCAAAGCAGCAACCTCTGTAGTCCAGATAACTGGGTACGGAGATGTGCCACCTAATAATGAGCAGGCTCTTCTGCAAGCTGTGGCGAACCAACCGGTTTCTGTTGGCATTGAAAGTGCTGGACCGAGCTTCCAGAATTACGGAAATGGTGTCTTCGCTGGGCCGTGTGGAACCCATCTTGACCATGCTGTCACTATAATTGGATATGGAACTACTACTGATGGGACTAACTATTGGTTGGTTAAGAATTCATGGGACTCTACATGGGGTGAGAATGGATATATGAGGATCGAAAGAGATGTTGTTGCGGAAGGTCTATGTGGCATTGCCATTCGAGCTTCTTATCCAACTATCACTACAAGAAATGTCACTTTTAACTACCAAAATATTAGTAGCCAAAAGTCACTTATTAGTCGCCAAAAGTTTTAGCGACCAAAATTTTTCGTCGCTAATCTCGTCGCCCTTACTCTGTCGGCGATAGTATTGGCGACTAAAATTTTTTTTGGTCGCCGAAAGTGTAACATTTGGCTACTAATGTTGGTTTAGTCGGCAAATGTCACTTTTAGCTACTAAAAAATTGGTAGCGAATGTACACATTTGGCTACTAATCTTAATTTAGTCGCCAAAAGGTCTGTTTTGGCCACTAAAAATTAGTAGCCAATAGTATTTCGCTCATTCTCAGATTTTTTAGCTACTAACAATAGTAGCCGAAAGTACACATTTGGCTACAATCTTAATTTAGTCGCCAAAAGGTCTGTTGGGCACTAAAATATTAGTAGCCAATAGTTATATTTCTTTCATTCTCAAATTTTTTAACTACTAAATTATTAGTAGCCAAAACTCTTGATTACCTATTTGGCTACCAAAACATTTGGTAGCCAAATGCTTTAACGTGTTTTTTTTTTTTTTTTTTTTCTAAAAACCTTTATGCATTATAATACAACCTGTACCCTATATGACAATATAATCCATCAACACAAAATAAGTTTATGAAAACATTCAACCACGTGCACAATTTCAATTCCAACCATCCACATAATTAAGATCGAACGTCCAATTACACAGATATATATATTATATATATATTACAAATTCCATAACAACCAAGTCTAATCCAACGTCATATTTTAATTCCATACATAATACATGAATAACCAAATTTAATTGTACACCTACAACTTCTGTACCATTCAGCAGATTCCTTATCAAATGATCCTTGAGGACAAACATTCATTAAAAAGTTTTTGCTTGACAGAGATGCTGAATCAAAGAACCAGCATTACTTCCCAAAGTATCTGCTAGATCTCCAAGGACCCCATTGGCAGTTTTCATCACAACATCATCCCTGAGAGTAATATAGACATGACAGATAGAGTTAGAAAAATAAATCAAGCAACTAAACCAGGTATTACAATGGCTGGGAAATTAAGACATGAAACTTAGTAAGGAATACAAGTCTGCAGTATATGGTGTACTGGTTATATTATAGATCAAATGGGCGAAGTCTTTATAGTACCAAATAAATGATCACACATTCATGGAATTGAAATAGAAGACAATTACACTAAGTTAGCATGAAGAAATGAAAGCCCAAGGAAATTAAATCAACCAGAAAATGAATAAATCATCAACTATTCCTCTTATTTTATGTTTGTAAACTACATTACTCGCTTCCATTTCTGTTAATATTTACCATCTGTATCTATAGCATAATCTACAAATACTAGCTCCAAGGAAATGAATATTTAAGTGTCATCATCCACCATCCTCTCCCAAAGAACTTTCCAGTAATGCGAATTGAGGTCTTTCCACTTAAACGTCTACAATGCAATTCATCCCAGAAATTATAACAATGATAAAACAAAGTTAATAATTAATAGGGAAACAAAATTAGCATCCTTATTTCAATAAACTGGTCATTGAGATCATAAATAATGTTGAAGCAACCAATGTTGAATAAACTGCTCATTGAGATCATAATTAAAGTTAATAATCCTGTGACATCATATGGAAGATGCTCATTGAGATCACTATGGTCAACGAGGCTGATTCAGGATGAATTTATACAGAGAGAAAACTTAAGAAACCAGCACTGTCTTCGATTTGAATTTGAAACTAATACAAAGGGCAAGTTATAAACCCGTTGAAAAAACTAATACCTATTACTTACTTGGTCCCAGCAGGGTTAAAACCAATGCAGTAGGCAGCAGTGATTTCGTCCACGTCATTATAAGCCCGATATGTGCAACGAAGCTGCAATTCCAGTTAAATCATTAAGTGTGTATTTGTGGACATTGGAACTAGTTAATAAAAAAGGGAAAGAAGCCTGCAAAGTTAATCATTAAGTGTGTATTTCGTCCACGAGTTTTAACTTTTCAAAGAAACTGCTTTCCAAGTTGTCAAATCATCATAGCTCATCTTGTGTATACCAAATAAATATTCAATATGCCACAAATGTTAGTTCCAATAACCAAACAAATGCATATAATGGGAGATGAGAGAGAGTCACTTTGCTTGATCTGATATTTTTTTCTAGATGTGGTAGAAATATCACCTCTTCGAACGTTTCATGCTGGATTTCTTTGGCTTTTGATTTGGAGGTGCCTAAAGAATAAATATTATTACAGAATTTGAATTTTCAAAGTAACAAACAAGTACACTCATATAAGTATAGCTAGAGCTTTATCTACCTCTTAGATGAATGGCAGTCATAGGTGATTGAACTTCATTTTCACATGGGTCCAACTCTGTCACCTCACTGGAAGCCTGAGAATTCATCCAACTCAACTTTGGACTACACAAGTTTAACTTCAGGAATCAGCTCATTGGAGTGTATTGGTCCACAGTATTTACATATATCAAAAATTAAGATGGGTTTAACCAATGAAGAAGGATTAGCTAACCTTTAACACATTAAAATGATCGACTTTTTTGTCTACACCCAAATCAATGTAACAAAGATTGGAGTTGTAATCCGCGTAATTTAACTCTATTAATCTATTAACATCTATAATAAGGGTTCGTTGGTGCATTTAAATAACTATAAACATATTAATTCACATATTAGTAAATTTCTTAATTTTTATGAAAGCTGTTGTTTCATGCTCAAAACACCTCTTTCAATGTCAAAGATGTTAACTAAAATAAATAATAAAGATATTGATTTTAAAAAAGTAATTTAGTGTGTAGATTTTTATGTCTTTTTAGCATTTGCAAAAGGAAATGTAAGTTTTTTTTTTTAAGATGTCCAAAGGAAAATTAAGAAAGGCAAAAAAATTAGGAACAATTACAACTGAGTCAAAAATGTGACAAATATTTACAAAAAAATATATTATACAAACTAATTTATATTACAAACTTTTTTTTTTATTAATAAAACTTTGAAAGTGTGATGTCAATTAATAAATAAAAAAAACCTACAAAATTCATTAATTTATATAGTATTACTCTTTATAAAATAATGAAAATGCAAGTGATTTTATATCTCCCAATAGGAGAGAACACAATTCTCAAAGATAAATGGCAAATGTAAATACTAATATTATTCATAACCAAATTCAACTCTCACAAAGTTTCAATTCCCAAAATTTTGGGTGAGCTCCCACTGCCGAAAATTCAGAAATATAACAAAAGGGAAATGAAAAAATTGAATGTATATTTAGTGGAGACAAATTGGTGCAAGTATAATATGTGAGGGGTTCAATGATTTTCCACTATTGATTTTTCGCGTAGGCATTTCATCGAACAACTGATGGGCATAGAAAAACAATACAAATAACACAAAGGTTATCAATGTCAACAATGGTGAAGAGTGAGAGAGACAGAGAGAGTGTGAGAGAGAGTGATGCATTACCTTCAAATTCAATGATTGGCCTCAATTTCGGCTTGCAACGTTGCTCGGAGCACAGAAGGAGAGTGGAGAGAAAGGCTACCGGCGTGCAGAGGCGTGCAGAGGCGTGATGGCGGTGATGCTTCCGTACCCGACGCCGACGGAGACAGAGGCGAGAGAGAGATGGAGGAGGGCAGAGGCGTGAGAGAATGAGAAAGAGGGAGAGAGTCAGAGAGTGAGAGACATAAAAATGAAAACCCAAAGTTTCCCTCCCAAGTTTTCCTGTTTCCCTCCGAAGTCTGAAACAATGTTTAAAAATTTTAATTATAATCGGCGACTAATATTTAGTCGGGAAAAGTAAAAATAATAAAAAATATATATAAAAATAGGCATTAAAATAAAAAAGAAAAAAAAATATATATGTAACAAATATAAGGAATAAAAGTAACAAATATATTAAAATTATATTTAAATCAAAATATAAGTAATAAAATTATAAATTACAAATATTAAATTATCTTAAATATTTGTCATAATATTTTTTTTACTGAAAAATATAATAATATATTTAAAAATTTTATATTCTTATTATATATATATATATATATATAAAATAAGAAAGAAAAGAAAGAAAGAAAGAAAATTAAAAATAAAAGAAGGAAAAAAAATTTTAAATATTCTGAGCCAGCTCAACCCGTGTTTTTTTAGTCGCCAATTACTTTTATAAATCCCTCAAATTTAAATTAGAAATGTCTCCCTCCAAATTTAAATTAACAATAGTGTTTGATTATTGTTAACCGTGTATAATGTAAAAATAATTTTAAAAAGTTGAAAAAATTAATTATTAAAAAATTAAGGAAAAATTTAAAATCTGAAATAATATCAATAAGTCTTACAAATAATTGTGATGTTTTGTCTTTTATTAGTACTGGTAATAATATTGAAAAATTTATTGAAATGATAAATAATTGGGATATTTTGTCTTTTATTTGTGAATTTTGATTTATTCTTAATTTATTAGTGTTATTGAAATATGATGATGTAAAAAGTATAAATAGTTTAATCAAAAGATTCATCTCAAAATAATAGTCTATTTTCATAATTTAATTTCTTTTTATAATACAATTATTACATTTTAAAAATATTAATTTATCAAAATTACCTTTTGATAGTATATGTTTTTAGAAATATCAATTGTCATAATTGTAAATTTTTTATTATTAATGGATTTAAAAAAAGGACAAAATAAGAAATTCATATTATTTTGATAAATTAATAAAATAAAAATATAAATATAAATGTAAATAATTAATTTTTTTTATTTACATTCGGCTACCAAACATTTAGTAGCCGAAAGTGGGTCTTTAGCGACTAAAAGAACTTTGGTCGCCGAAAGTTGACATTTGGCGACCAAACCTTTGGTCGGGGAAGATTAAAAATTAATTTTTTTTATTTACATTCGGCTACCAAACATTTAGTAGCCGAAAGTGGGTCTTTAGCGACTAAAAGAACTTTGGTCGCCGAAAGTTGACATTTGGCGACCAAAACTTTGGTCGGGAAAGATTAAAAATTAATTTTTTTTATTTGCATTCGGCTACCAAACATTTAGTAGCCGAAAGTGTGTCTTTAGCTACTAAAGTTTTTTTTAGTCGCCAATTGTGATATTTTTAGCTACTAAATAATTTTTTAGTCGCCAATTGTAATATCTTTAGCTACTAAATTTTTTTTAGTAGCCAATAATCAACATTTCCCTACTAAAAAAAATTAGTAGCTAAAAAGTTGACTTTTGCCGACTAAAATTATTTTTGGTAGCCAATTCCCACACTTTTGGCGACTAAATTAGTTTTGGTAGCTAAAAGTGGTCGGCAAAAATGTATTTTCTTGTAGTGTATGTGAAAGAACGAGGATAGTTGTGTGGTATTTAGCTTTTGTTTGAGTATATAATATAAATAACAAAGTTACCTCTGTCTCTAATAGTTTGTATGCTATTAGATGAGTTGGTGGTGAGCGTTCTAATTATGATAAGGCCTTGTTTGGAAGTGATAGTTTTAGTTTAAAAGTCAAAAAATTACTTAAAAAAAGCAGAAAGCCTATAACTTATATTAAAAAATTAAAGATTCTCTTTTATTTTTACTTTTTATACATCTTTTTTGTAAAAAATTAAAAAGTCATTCCAAACATATAAGCCTGCGTTTGGTTGTGTTTTGTAAATGTGATTTGAGAGTATGAGTTGTATTTTGAGTTTGTGTGTTGTAGAATTATGATTTGAGTGTAGAAAATGTGTTTGGTAAAGAGTTTTGAAAATAGTTTTGAAAAGAGGTTTGATTTGAGTGGGGAATTGTTGATGTGATATTTGATATGTGATACAAAAATTTACAACTCATAACTAAACATACAACTCAAAATTATTTTAAAACACATTAAAAATTAAAAAAATTCATAAAATATTTTTTCCAATTATAAATCAATAGCAAAAAAAAAAAAAAAATTATGTACAGCGGAGGACATCCGGGTGGATGTCCGGGCAGACGTCCGGGTGGATGTCCCTAAGGACGTCCGGGCGATCTTCCCCTAGCCAAAATTTTCACAAAAAACGCAGCTGAGATACAGATCTGTGCAGAGGTTTTGAAAATTGATTCCAAACACACAACCCAAACATCATACTGAAACACACCTGTGGAATTACGTTTTGAATTCACAACCAAACACAGCCTAAGTTTTTTTTACCTCATATTTTAGTCAAAAAGTCACTAAAATAATCTGTTTCCAAACGAGACAAAATAGAAAATAGACTTTCTATTTGAACCTCACAGTTTATCTGATGAGGCTTGTTGAGGATATGATATAAATAATAAAGTTATTCCTCTCTCTAAATGTCTAATCTTTTAGATGAGTTGGTAAATACTAAATAACAATTTCATTATTTTTTGTCTAAACTTTATGTAGTTTGGATACATACACACATACATATATATATATATATATATATATGTCCATTTTATGTTTGCGTTTTGTTGATTTTTTTATTTTCTACTAAATGACATGCAAAAAAATAAAGAGAATAGGTTTTTTTTTTTTTTTTTTTTTTTTGTAGTGAGTTTTTAACTATTTTAACCGGATTATGATCCTCTCCATTTTAATGTTATAATGAGGGATTTCAATTATGGAATTGAGAGGATCAGTCCATTTTAAGGGTATGACTTTCCTCCATACTCTTATGTTTCATATATTTGCATATTTTATTTTTTTGAGCTTCATTCTAAGCTAACAGTGATAAGCTAAATTATTTATCTTGTAAATGTAGAGACCCTAATGTTTGGTAACTACACTTGAAACCCTAAGCCTTAGGTTAATAGCATTTTAGGCCCTAGTTCTATAAAAGTCTGCATAATGGCCCAATAAAGAATAATTTTAAATCCTAGAACACCATTTTATAATTAGAAATACCCTAACACTTGGCTTTTATTTATTTTATCTCCTAGTTTCTAAATTAATTCATACATTCTATTTTTTTTTTTAGCCTAGTTGCAAATTTACTAATTCTTTGAATCCTTATTATTTATTTGAGCAAATAAATAGCTATAAATATATTTTTAAAAAAAGTAGTTTTATTATTTATTTTAATTTTTAGTTGAGCAAATTAGTAGCAAATTAGTGGGAAAAAATATCTAGATATTTATAAGTTGCTTAGGCATTAAGTTAGAAGGGTAGAATGGTCCTTTTAACCCAATTCATGGCCTATAAAATTGAGAAGCATTGTCTCAATTCCTCTCTCACGTTTTTAGCAGCTCAAGGAGAGGGTGAGAGAGGGAGAGGGTGATCAAGGGAAATAGAGAAGAAGGAAAGAGAAAAAGAAGGAAAAGTGATTCAAGAAGGTAAAAACACCTCTTCCTCTTGTCTTCTCCAATTCTTTCACCATCCCATCCTATTGTTTAGATTTCCTCTTGTGTTACACATTAATGGGAAATAGAGCATTTGGTGTGTATAAAAGTGTGGGTTTGAGTTAGTAACATTGTCTTGCAAATCTGTCAAATTAGGCACTGCAGTAACTTCTCAAATTTAAAAGAAATATCAAATTTATTTATTTCTCAAATATGAATTTAGTGTAGGCTATTTGGTGTGTTTAGAGCTTGTTATAATTTTATTAGCCCCTAATTGTGTGTTTTTAGGGCTTGGATATTTTGTTTAAAAATCTAGTCCTGAGTCTCTGAAAAATAGTCCAATTCTTGAAATTTTATAAATTTCCAGAAAAATCATCTCAGGTTGGTTCTTCTATACAAATTTAGGATTTTGAGTCCTCTTTTCAATGGAATTTATTTGGGTGAAAATCATTGGGTAGATTGAGAGGAAAGCTAGTTTTCTCAAAGGGTGACAAATCTGGACAGGTTTTCGAATATAGCTTGTAAATGAATTTCTGGAGGTGCTGTGCAAATTCTGAGAATTGGAATTGAAACTAGACAGGTTAATTATTATTTCTGTGCAATTTCAGCCCCTAATTTGACCTAGAAATATTTTTCCCAAAGCACTCTTGTTAGCCCTGCAGAACCGAACAGTACTGGAAATGGTGTTTTATTGTGTTGTTTGTCTCTAAGTATTTCAAAGCATGCCTAATGTTATTTGCTGGCCTTACCATACCTATTTATGACTATCATGGGCTATATTTCCTTTCTTATGTTTGTCTCATGCTCTTTTATATTACCGAATTACCGAATGTGACTAACTTGCTTGGCAAAAGATCTAATAAATGGGAAATGGAAAGGAGTTGGTAATGGGTGACGTTCACCCTTGTGCTTCAGAATGATTTATGTAATATACATGTGAATGAGATTAAAACCAAATGAGTTAAGTCTTGCGCAAGTAGTCTAAGCGAGCCCCTAGGTTGACACGGATGTATTCAGACTCTATGCGGTGGTTTCAGGGTGTAAGCGAGCCCTTTGGTATGGAATGTGCTGATAAAGCTTCAACTCCAGCTCAAGTTCATTCAGCTGCTCAAGTTCATTCAGCTTCAGTTGATCATCCAGCTTCATCAGCTTCATCTACATCTATATCAGCTGCACCTACTACATCTGATGCCTCTGCTATATCTTCAGCTACTGCAGATGCATATAGGAGATCTGCTCACTCTGGTTTGTATGATAGTTGCAAGTCAGCTATTGGTGTTCATGATGAGAGCCCAATACAAGCATCTGTTCTGTGTACATGAGATCATTTGTATTTAACAAATCTACAACTGATTCTCAACAGATTTTGTAACTGATCCAGATTCTGTAACTGATCTGTAACAAACTTAGTTAGTTAAGTTTAGTTAGTTAGTTAGAGCAAATCATATATCTGTGTATATAAATGAACTCGTGTAATGTTGATTTGTGAACAGCTAATAATAAAGAAATATCTTTGAAAGATTTACTCTCTCTTTCTTCCTACTTTCATCTTGGTATCAGAGCTTTTTTAAGCTCTCACGAGCAACAATGGTGATCCACACTAACAAGTCTTCCATGGCCGATCCATCAAGCACTACTGTTTCATCTGAGAAGACATCATTACCTTCTAATGTGCTTCTGCTTGTCTCCAATCTGAATTCTCTGATAACAGTTAAACTTGAATCAACGAATTATTCCATTTGGAAGAGTCAAATTTAGAATTTCTTTGAAGCTACTGAACTTTTCGGTTTTCTTGATGGATCTATGAGTTGTTCTCCTACTACAGTTCTGGACTCTACTAATCAAGTTGTTACTAATCCTGAGTTTTTGAAATGGAAACTTGTTGATTCTTGTTTGCTTAGTTGTCTCATAGCCACGCTTACACCTTCAATCTATTCATCAGTTCTTCATCTAAAACGTAGCACAGAACTTTGGTTTGCTCTTGAGAAGCGATTTACTTCTCTGTCCAGATCACATATACACCAGCTCAAGAACAAATTAAGTACAGTCTCCAAGAAGACAAAGTCTATGGAAGTTTATCTTCAAGAAATCAGAGATCTAGTTGATCAATTAGCACTAGCTGTTCTCTTATATGTGATGAAGACCTGATTTTCTAGTTCTCAATGGACTTCCTGAGGAGTACAATGCTTTTAAAACTGCTATTCGTGCTAAATTTGAAGTACTTACTATGGATGAGTTGTGTGCTCTCCTTTGTTCTGAGGCTATACATGTTGAACACTGTCATAAATTTGGTAGCTCCTATGATCTTACTGTTGCTTTTGCTGCTACACATGGATCTAATATGTTACCGTAAGGAACCTCTGGTTTTGGTTCTCCACAAGGTTCCTCTAGTTCTGTTTTTACTAAGCCCTTCTCCTTTCAAAACAGAGGAGGTCGGTCTTCACAATATCAATATCGTGGAGGCAGATACAACAATAATCGAGGTCGCAGAACTGGAAGGCCTCAAAGCTATGGTTTGGTCTGTCAAATCTGTGGTAAAGGAAACCACTCAGCTCTTGAGTGTAGGCATCATATGAATTCATCTTTTCAACTAGTGTTTCCTTCCTATACTGTGAATCCTTCTGCTGGTACTTCTGGTACTTCCAATTTCAAGGCCTATTCTGCTCCAATACCTGCCCCAATATCTTTGAATTCAATTTCACCTTCTCCTCCATGGTATGTGGACTCTGCAGCCACATCTCATCTTACCAATGATTTGAGTAATCTTCAACTTTATCAACCTTATCAAAGGTCTGATCAGGTCATGATGTGTGATGGTAATACTTTCCCATTCAAAATTCAGGCACTGGTATTTTGTCCACTCCTTCTTTCCACTTCAAACTTAATAATCTGCTTCATGTTCCTCAAATATCTTCTAACTTGTTATCTGTTCATCAATTGACTCTGATAATAATTGTTCCATTACTTTTAATGATAAATCATTTGTTGTTCAGGACAATCTCAACAGCAAGGTGCTATGTAAAGGTTTCTACTCCAATGGTCTTTACCATTTTCCTGCTTCATTTTCTGCTACTCCTAAGGCTTTTTCTGCTACTAATTCTCTTGCTACCACTTGGCACAAAAGATTAGGACATCCATCTTCTGATGTTTTTCATACTATGTCAAATAAATATGGTTTTCATTTTTCTCATAAAGATTGTTCTTCTCTTTGTAATAGTTGCTGTGTATCCAAAAGCCACAGACTTCCTTTTGTGTTGTCTGCTAATAAAACTACTTCTCCTCTTGCCTTAATTCATTCAGATGTTTGGGGGCCATTTGTTCAATCTGATTCTTTCAAATATTATGTTGTGTTTATAGATGATTTCAGTAATTTTACTTGTATTTATCCTCTTTCTTACAAAAGTGAAGTGTATTCTAAATTTTTGGAATTCAAAGCTTATGCTGAGAAGCAATTTTCTGCATCTCTTAAGATCTTAAGGACTGATGGTGGAGGTGAATATACTTCAAGACAGTTTCAGTCTCTTCTTCAGTCTACTGGCATTGTTCATCAACTGAGTTGTCCTCATACCCCATCTCAGAATGGTGTGGCTGAAAGAAAACATCGTCATCTTATTGAGACTGCTATTACCTTGCTTGATCAAGCTTCTGTTCCTTTGAAATTCTGGTTTGAAGCTCTAGCTACAGCCACCTATTTGATAAATTGCATGGCCAGTCCCAAGCTGGGCTATCTTAGTCCCTTTGAAGTGTTATACAAAACAGCTCCAGACTATGCATTTCTCAAGGTGTTTGGATGTAAATGTTATCCCTGGTTACGTCCCTATACCTCTCACAAATTGGAGCCTCGATCCAAGGCTTGTGTGTTTATTGGCTATCATCCCAGTTACAAAGGTTACAGGTGTTTGGATCCTCTCTCTGGTACTATTTATATCTCCAGACATGTAATTTTTGATGAACTCTCTTTTCCGTTTTCTTCCTCACCTGCAACTCTTCCTCCTCTCCTTTCTTCTAAAGCTGCAGTTACTTCTTTTTTCTGGGGTTCTACTTCCTCTTCCCTTACTAATTTCTCTGCTTCCAGTTTCTCCTCTTCTTCAGCTGATAATGCTTCTGTTTCCAGTTCTGCAGCTGCTGATTCTATTTCTGCAGCTGCTGATGTTTCTTCTCCTATATCCACTTCTCCAGCTTCTCCAGTTCCTGGTTTTATTTCCTCTCCTATTTCTCTTCTTCCACCTGGTATTCAACTTACTATTCCCATTTTACCTGTACCATTTCTACTAATTCTCATTCTATGATTACTAGAGCTAAAGCTACTAAATCTGCGGCTCCTCCATTTGGTCTCACTGCTCCTTCTTCTTCTTCCTTCTTCTTTATTACCTCTGAACCACTCTCTTATAAACAAGCTCTTACATGTCCTCATTGGTTTAATTCTATGCTTGAGGAGTTTACTGCCTTACAAGATCAGCATACTTGGACTTTGGTGCCACATTCTCCTACACAAAATATTGTTGGATGCAAATGGGTGTTTCGAATTAAAAAAGGGTCAGATGGTTCAATTGCTAGATACAAATCTCGGCTGGTTGATAAGGGCTATTTACAGGAAGACGGCATTGATTTCTTAGATACTTTCAGTCCAGTTGCAAAGCTGCCTACAATCATAGTTTTTCTTTGCATTGCTCTTCACTATAACTGGTCTATTCAACAATTAGATGTATCCAATGCATTCCTTCATGGTCATCTTGAAGAAGATGTTTTCATGTCCCAGCCTCCTGGTTTTGTTCATTCCCAATTTCCTACCTATGTTTGCAAGCTTAACAAATCTCTCTATGGCTTGAAATTCTCAGTTTGTTCAAGCCACTTCCTCCTCCTTAACCTATATTTTGGTTTTTGTAGATGACATTCTAATTACTGGCAGTTCTTCTTCTCATCTCAAACATCTTATTACTCTGTTACATTCAGCCTTTTCTCTTAAGGAATTAGGCAATCTCTCTTACTTCCTTGGCATCTCTGTTACTACTGCTCCTTCTGGTTATTTTCTGTCACAATCTCAATATGCCTCTACTCTGCTCAAGCGTGCTGGCATGACAGATTGCAAACTAGCTTCTTCTCCTCTTTCTGCTAAACCAGCTGTCTCTTCTTTTGATGATGTTCCCTTCTCTAATCCTGCTCTTTATCGCAGTCTTGTTGGTGGCCTTCAGTACTTGACTATTACTCGTCCAGATTTGGCTTTTGCTGTGAACCAAGCTTGTCAGCATATGCATAATCCCTCACAAGCTCACTTTGCTCTGGTTAAGCGGCTGTTACATTTTGTTAAAGGTTCCTTACAGTCTGGTTTAACTTTTTCCTCTGGTGCCTTTGATCTCCATGTTTTCTCTGATGCTGACTGGGCTGGTAGCCCTTGTGATAGGCATTCTACCTCAGGTTTTTGCATCTTTCTTGGTCCTAACTTAGTGTCTTGGGCAGCTAAGAAGCAACCCACTGTTGCTAAATCTTCTACTGAAGCCGAATACAGAGCTATGGCTCTTGCAAGTGCTGAAGTTGGCTTCAAATGCTTCTTCACGATATGCATATCTGCCATTCTCTGTTCCTGTGCTTTGGTGTGATAACTTGTCTGCTCTTTTTTTTGCTGCTAATCCTGTGTTTCGTGCTCGGACAAAGCACATCGAGATCGATTATCATTTTGTGCGTGAAAAAGTTTCAGCTAAGCAACTTCTTATTCGTCATGTGTCTTCTTCTGATCAAGTGGCAGATATTTTTACCAAATCTCTTCCTGTGTCTCGTTTTATTTTTCTTCAATCCAAGCTTTTAGTTGGTCTCCCACCTTTCAGCTTGAGGGGGACTGATAAAGCTTCAGCTCCAGCTCAAGTTCATTCAGCTACTCAAGTTCATTCAGCTTCAGTTGATCATCCAGCTTCATCAGCTTCATCTATATCTATATGAGCTGCACCTACTACATCTGATGTCTCTGCTATATCTTCAGCTACTGCAGGTGCATATAGGAGATCTGCTCACTCTGGTTTGTATGATAGTTGCAAGTCAGCTATTGGTGTTAATGATGAGAGCCCAATACAAGCATATGTTCTGTGTACATGAGATCATTTGTATTTAACAAATCTACAACTGATTCTCAACAGATTTTGTAACTGATCCAGATTCTGTAACTGATCTGTAACAAACTTAGTTAGTTAAGTTTAGTTAGTTAGTTAGAGCAAATCATATATCTGTGTATATAAATGAACTCGTGTAATGTTGATTTGTGAACAACTAATAATAAAGAAATATCTTTGAAAGATTTACTCTCTCTTTGTTCCTACTTTCATCTTGTGCAGGGTGTAAGCGAGCCCTAGGTACGATTTGGGTGTAAGTGAGCCCAATTGTTTGGCCGTCCCTTTTGAGGTCCATCAATGCCACTAACAGGTAAATAATCGGAAGCTGGGCATAAGTGGTAAGGTCTGCATAGCAGCAAAAGGGGGAGTTCTGAATAGTTCGGTGTTCAATCATTGTGGTTAGGTAGAAGGATCTCTTTGGGGGGATCCTAGATGCCTAATCTAACTACTAATTCATAGGTCCTTGTCGGAAGATTATATGTTATGTTACCTGATTTGTTTTGTGTATGGTTGATTGATTGATAGAAGATATGGGGGTGTGTGTGTTTCTACTGGGCATTCCAAGCTCATGGCGTGTCATGCCAAGTGGGGAAGCAGTTTACGATGGTGAAAGTAATCCAAAAGGCAATCAAGATGAAATGTTGGAGCCGTGGTTCACTTGAAGACTTAGACTAGTCGTTTTTTTTACTTTGACTTTTGGCATGTCAGTGTTTGTAATCCTATTGCGAAACACAAATGAATTAACTATGGTATTAACTTTGCTTATATGTGTATATTAAGATGTTTGGTTATCTATCATGTTTGAGTTGTATTATGTACTCTGTTTTTTTTTCTTTTTTGAGTCATGAATTTTGGGGCGTTACAGTAAATCTCACAATGAATACAGTCTATGCAAAAAAAATCAGTAAGACATGGCCTAGAATATATTGACTAAGTTTTTTTTTTTTTTTTTTGTAGTCAGATGAAATTTTCATTAAAGTAAGGAAGCCAGACGGTACTTACAGGGAGATCAAATCAGCACAACGCTTACACCAAAATAAGAAAAATCATAGTTCAAAAACAAAGAAAAAAATCCTCAAATGATGCACAAACGAGAAACTATGTATATATTAAGATCAAACCTGAAAACGTTTATAATAATTTTAAAAATGATAACAAAATTTTAAATTAAAATAATATGTTAGAAATATTTTTGTAATTAAATATTATTTAATGAGCACTATTTTAAAATGATAAATCTTAATGTAATTACAAAATTTTATATTTTTTAAAAAAATTGGTATTAAATCTAAAGAAGGAAAGCATATGGGACATTAAAGTCAGTGGCAGATTATTTGAAGCAAAACAGAAATTATTTTTTTTTGGTACTTATTGGGTGAAAAAGACATTTGTGATAGTTTTATCTTTATATTCTTTCTATTTGTTGTTTATCTCTCTATTCTTAAACGTTATTGCCAACAACCATAGCTGAAAAAGTTGCTAGCGGTAACAGTGAACAGATAAGTGGCTCATTGATATATTGGTAGACAAATAGATAACACGTGGACAATTAAATGGACATGCAGATAGATATATGAACAGAAGATAATATGATCTTTCAAATTATTTTTGTTCTTATGGTCGCAAAAGAATAGATCTTGGAACTATTATTTGTGAAAAAATTAAAATTGAACCTTTAACCTAAGTATCCTTTTCTATTTATATATTAATACTGATTAGAAAAATTAATAAACCAAGGTTTGAAGGATACAATATTAACATCAAGCCTTGGAAAAAATGAGTCATATTAGAATTATTAGATGAATTAACAATGTGAAAACTTTATAAAATAAATTATTCAAATTATTAAAATTGAACTCGTGATGGGCCTGATTAACCTCCTAAGTTTTCTTAAATTCAAATAAAAACTCTACTCTTAATTTTAAATTTACATGATACATGCATTCAAATTCTAAACACCTGTATAACATTTTTGTTAGATGGTTCACGAAGTGGATTGATCGTATCAACCATCATGAGTTTGGTTTTTTCTATGACCAATTGGTAGAAAATAGATATTTTAGTAATGGTATATTACACTCATCTCCTTTTGTCAAGATTTGAAAATTTTTTTTATAGTTGGTCATATATTTTTGGGTTAAATTTATTTTATTTTTTTGTGGTTTGGAGTTAAAGTACTTTATGTTTTATGGATTACACATAGTCAAAAAAATCTCATGTAATTTTAGACTAGTGCTATCGTTTGTTTTCCTATCTAAACTAACAAAAGTTGTATCACACACACCATATTTTAAAGTGGGTTCAATTTTTTGGGAAAAAAAAAAAAGAAGTAAAATTAATAAAGTAAAAGACAACTCCAATTAATTCTCTCCAAACTTAAAATTAGATTAATATGTCAATAAAAATAAAATATAATATAATATAATTAAGGATTGATTTAAGATATAATTAAATAAAAATATATAATAAATAATAATTAAGAATTAAATTAAAATTAACATTGTCACGTCCTGTATTTTATTACTCAAATAACATTACCAATATTTATTAATTAAGTCCATTTACAAAAGACAATTCATCCTTTGATGAAATCATGAATAATTAAATATACATATTCCCTCTCGTTATACTGCAATCTCATTTACATACAAATAAAAAAAATGCCCAGAGGCTTACAATAAATAAGAGAGCGTTGCCCTTTTACAAAGCATAGAACTCAACCAAAGAAACAATTAAAAAGCACTACGGCTCATCACCACTTTACAACCATGCCAAGTTGTTTGATACTCAGATCTGAAAACATTCCTTGTACACATATACAGGTAGGAGGTGAGCAACTACTAACTCACCAAACAATCTAATATTATAACATTAGAAGATATACGGGTACAAAGATACTAATACATATACGTGAAATCATAGCATATCAAAATCAAATGATCCTATTACATAATCTCTTATATCCAATTTATTTAATTAACCACAACTAGTTAACTTAAATAAATAAATATGCTTCACTAGCAACAAGACATCCTTTTCAATCTATTCAATTACCCTATTACCAATTGGATCAAATAGTTAAACAATTCATAATGACATCTAATAAAGCATCAAATACGTTTTATACAGTCTTATGAGATGAATGCATATGCCATGTCATGCTCAAAATATTTTTCTCATCTTTTGAAAATCTTGTGCACAATACAAATTTGAAAACACATTAATCCAACAATTTCAATATATCTTCAAGGTGGTAAATACGACTCAGGTAATCCCTAGACTGGTGTCTGCAAGTAGGCATATCGAGCACTACCAAATCTCCACTTTATCGGTCTCTCACCGGAAGGCACGTGGTACCTTCTGCGCGCGTGTTTTTGGTCTTTCACCATGGACACTCAGGCCAACTTAACCAATATCAAACTACACCCCCTATCCGAACTTACCAACGTATTTACCCAAAACAAATCAAAATGATCTTGTTTCACAAAAACAATTCCTTTCTCAAAAAAATAGTTTTCAAGTGCAATTCGAAATCCATGATAACAATGAAATGGAATGGCAATGCAATATGTAACAATGCATTACAATAGTTTCAATTTCAATTCCACCACACAATGCTTTATTGTGATCAAATTCCATATCTCTATCAATATAATATCATAATACAATCCCAAGAGATAATACAACAATATCCACATTCATATAGTCTCCACATGTTAATCAACATTTCCAATTTAGTCATTTCAAGATAAATCTATAACATACTATATATCAAACTTCCAAAGTTCCAGCATTTCTCATCCTTTCAAGAAATCCCTCATTAAATGCAAACATGGTAAATTTCCACCGATAGCCAAAATAGTTATCTCTAATGTACTCATTAAAAGATAACAACATGGATATACAATCTAACATATAACCATAACTTGGAATCTTCCGTAATTCCTAAATAACAATCCACATTCCACATTCCACATTTTAAAGACAAATTTTCAAGACTTATATAACTTTCTATTAAACTCAACATTTCAAAGAAGTAACTAATACTCGATATTCCAAAAGTTTCATAAGTATTTTCCAAATCAAATTCTCAATTTTGAAACCAAACAAAATATTTTCTCAATAATCCAACAACTGCCAAAACATTAACATTTAGGATTTTTCACAAATTGTGTAACGCCTCCAAAATAAATACACAAACCCATCTCATAAGCAGAAATATAATTGAATTAACATGCTTTTATTCATCAGAGTCTAATATACAGTAGAGACAGATACAAGAAGAAATGAAAGTTACACAGATATTCATTTGCCCTAATGGCTTACATCTTTCCAAGTCGCTGCTTGGTTACAACAAAAATAAGCCTAACTCAACACAATTTAAAGCCCTTGGCTATACAAAATAGATATAACAAAAATAGAAGCTCTTGCTCCAGATTTTCCGAAGCTACTGCCTTGGCAGAGGTATATCACGAATACCTAAAAATGGTTTTTCCCAAATAGGGTGAGCCAATACCTAGTAGAAATAATCTAACACAATATATGGATCTTAACAAAGATATAAATATGATGCACATACATAGTACCAGTGACAAAATCTTTTACAGCTCATTTGCAAACCGTGCCATACCAAGTTTTATATCACAATTCATGCTATCTTAGTCTCCTTTTTATCTCAATTCGTTTAATCTCATTTCATGAGCTATTTCCATTTATCACAAACAACCATACTGAGGGTGCAACTCAAAGGTTCTCAAAACGATATAATCATCACATAATCACTTCCGTTTATCATTTTATGGAATTTTCGTCCGTGGGAATTGGCACCCATGTATGAACAACATTTCGGGACTTTCACCTTGGACACACAGGCCAACTTAATGTAATGGAGTCCATCCATTTTCTTCTCCCAAGCAATGGAGTACATCCCCTATCTCCTCCCAAACAATGGAATACATCCCCTATCTCCTCTCAAACATCATACATATACAATGTATTAAAACACACAGTCATATTCAATGACAACTGAAAAGAGATTAGTTTCAATTTGCCTAATCCTCATGCAATTTCTACAACAGTCATAGCTATCCTCCATCGATAGCCCAATATAGATATTCAATCTCAAGACAGATAGTTTATCCAAAATTTCATAACTGAGTGATAATACATATTCTTCTCCACTATTTATGTCAACACCCATTCAATTTCACATTTTTAATACCAATTCCACTTATTTATACAAAATAAATATTTGAAACATTTTAGGGCAAACTCTCGCTTTCCCAAATCTCAACCCAAATTAATGCCAAAATCAACTATTTTATCACAATATAACCTCATATTCAACCCCATAACCTTTTATAACTCGTTCACTTAGAAAGCCCTCTTTTGATTTAATACCCCAAATCCTAGGTTTGTTCATAGTACACCCAAATTCTACTATTGTTACACAACAACTCATAGCTAAGTTAAAAATCATATGAAAGTGTAGAGAATTTCTACCTCAAATTTAGGAGACGAACAAAGCAAGGTGGAACCTTCAACAATGCCAAAACCAAGTTTTAATCGGATCAAAATGGAGTTCTTGGAATGCTCTAACTTTTTCTCAAAGACACTAGGGTAGAAAACCCAAAGGATCTAGGTCAAAGTGTAGAGAGAATGTGAGTTCTAGAGAGAGAAGCTCAAGATACAGGGTTTTGAAATGTTTTAGAGAGAGAAAGAGATGAAAAAGTGATGTAAAAAGTGGCTGTTGCAAACTGATATACGCATAGTTCGCTCGAGCGCAAGGGTTGACGCTCAAGCGTCAGACACAATAAGTTGTTCCGCTCGAGCGCATAGAAGTGACGCTCGAGCACAGAATACACACTCCCAGAAGTTTTGCAGAGAATGGACCATTGCTCGAGCACAAGAAAGGCTACTCGATTTCCCAACCGCTCGAGCGTAGGAAACGACGCTCGAGCGTAGAACACACTCTCCCAATAGTTTTGCAGGCCTGCAAAAGTACTAAGAGTTTGCAAAGCCCGCTCGAGTGCAAGAAGTGACGCTCGAGCGGAGGACCAAAAACCTGGGCAACATAAGTTTGAAAACCAAATGACCAACCTGTTCCAAACATAACCGCAACAACCCAATAGCCAAAATATGAGGAAAAAAACAAAGGGAGCAAGGTGTAATCAACAATACAGAATCATGAACCCGTATCCAGAATACAACAAGGCTCGGGCAAGACTGGAACCGCTATAATCTCCCTCCCTTAAGGAATTTCGACCCTGAAATTTCAAATCAAGTTTTCAAAACTATGACTAAATCAATTACAATAGTGATAATCAATCCATTCCATCATTATGCCCATTCTCCGGTCATCCATTCTCATCAACTCAGTACATAAGTTCCAACATTGAAAATATAATCCACATTTTTCGAAACATATACAATGCTTATATTGAACCCGAGTTTCCAAAATATACACAACATATACAATGTTTCTATATTTTTAAACATATATAAACCTTGTTTGGTTTGTTTTTGAGAAACAAATTTTGGAAAAAAATTTCAAAAATTTTGTTTGGTTTAGTGATTTTGGAAAAAAATTTTCCAAAATCACTTTCTCTCTCACACATCAATCAATCACTTTTTCTCTCTCCTCTCTCCTTTTCAATCACTTTTTCTCTCACACACATCTATTCAATTATAACAAAATATCTAATCATTCCAAACTCCCATACTCCAAAACTATTTCCAAAATATGCAACCAAATAAACTAAAAAAATTTCTAAACTCTTTCTCCAATTTTTTTTTTTTTTTGAAAATTTATCTCCCAAAACCAAACTAAACACACCCATAATGTTTTCAGATTTCATTAATCAAAACAAGATTTCAAAATATGCTCAAACATCAATAAATAAATCTTGATACTTCTCACGAACTTCCAACTCATATTCCCAAGTTGCTTCTTCAACTTTGTGATGTTCCTACAACACCTTAATTAATAGAAAAGTCATACTTCACAAGACTTGACTCAACTGCAAGGAATGAACAGGATACCTCCCTAACAAGCAAAACTCGCGGCGGTTTATGAGACAAGAACAAATACCCCAATAACAATAATCATAGTAACAACAACTCCAACAACAACAGCACTCTAAGACATCCACCACATCTGGACTACCTACAATACCCGAACCACCATCGGGTGCCTAACACTCCAACATAGGGAATAAGGAAATCACTCGTACACAGGGCTTTCGGTCAACTCTCGTAGAACGAGAATGCAAAAATAAAACATGATTAATCAACAATGTTATGGCACATCAATGCCCGACGATTCTAAATCCTTGCCAAAAAGACATACAACATGCAACTAGCAACTTAGGCTAGATCAAAATGCGACTTCTCAACACTAGATATAAGATATTCCGTTCAAATTAAAGAAAATGCTTTATTTATCCCTATTTGTCTCAAAACACTTGGTTTTCCTCAAAAGGTGTTCAAACTTACACCGTCACAATTCAAATACATTATCAACTGGCCACAGCAAAACTCAGAGATTTCCAAATTGTTTTTCCCAAAAACCAAAACTGCAAATTCACGTTTTAACCCAAAACCTTTTTAATTTATGAAAAGTACCCAAAGTCACAACACTAAAAAGAGAGTGTTTGGTTTTCCTCCAAATGATTCATCAACATTCCTCCAGTGAATCACGACGCAATCAGCTAACAAAACCCATCACACTCATGGTGGTGCCACAATACCCAAGATAAGATTTCCACGATCAGAACCTCTATAAATTTTTGAAATGCTAGCAACGTAATAACACAAGGGAAGAAATTTCGCACCCATCAATCACATAATGGCGCGAAGCGCTTATAAGACAAAAGTTCTGAACTAGAATCTCAAACCGGTTACTATAACTCAAACAACCTTCCAACTATCCATGCAGGACTTACATCTCCTACCAAGACACCGTTCAATTACACAACCCTCAATTTCGACCTTTTCCCGAGGTAGTCATGTCAACCAACCCAAGGCCTTTAAACACTGACATACCACTTAACTTCACCCAATTTAGTATCAATAGCAACATCTTGCCTAATGTCACCAACTCCGAAATGGAGTTCCATACACAACCTCTCAGGTCTATTGAATCACTCGGATTCTTCAAAGTTAACCCATGGTACTCTAATTCCCATTCACCCCTCACACGTATGCTTAAGTGGCATGCACATCCTCGCTTCACATTTGAGTCCTAACTGGACTTCTCAATCAAACACAATATACCATTTCAAGTCAATGCACACACAGTACCTTACACCACGTACACAAGGACTGAATAAGTCGAAACAATTCTGACTGAGCGCACCACTCACTCCACACAATCATACTACTTCACTTAGAGTTCTATTATCCAAACTAGACAACAAACACTCATACCATAGTGACTCAGTACTATCGAATATGAAACTGCTCAATCCAATCATTAACCACACTATTGCCTTACCTAGGCACCCTCCTAGGATCGCCCTGTGACCGATTCCCTTTCTACACATCCTCTAGCGACAATATACGAACCATACACCGCCATACACCATACTAGTAAAACCTCATCACTTATTGCACAACATTGCACCCTTAACCCCAAATGGGTTATCTCCGCACTGAATCCCTCTTTCTGCGATGTACTTACAACCTCGACTGAATTCACAATAACGAAATTCATATACTTATTCTCTCGCACCAAGTCAACTCACAAAGGCCTAATACGCTACAATGCTATCGTTACCACGTAACCACCCAAACCGAACAACAAGTAGACACAACACCTCCATCTTTTAGTAACCAATAAGGTTAACCCCTTAATCCACATTCTACCCGTCACTCAATACACAAGTACAACCAAAATACTAAGTCTCCTAGTCAATCCACCAGCTATTGATACTCATTGAACAATTTCCCTAAACCAAGCCCTATGCACACACACACAACACCTACAAAGCTCTCAAAGTCTTACCATCCTAACTCTATAGAAGGACAAAAAAAGTTCTCAACCTCCTTATCGTTATTCCAAACCTTGACCCATAAACACAAAATCACTGTGACCCTACACATAGGTTACACACTAACCATGGGTTATATACCCAACCAACCCTCCGACAACATCTCTTGCCTTAACCAGAATTGAGGTACACACCTCTCACATCCAAATACCATAAAGGAATCCTAGAACTTAGGAAATGCTCGTTATATCACTGTTCGAAATACCAGCTACTCAAACACACCACCCACCAACCCCAACAACCACTACTACAATAAGGGACTAGCATCCCTCCACAAGAAACAACCAACCAGATAACACGAAGATCTGTTGCCATACCCTGCCATTAAGGTACAAGTCTATATCTAACGAAACTATACGCAATTCAACTTTGAAAACAACACGCTGCATGTACAACACCTAGTGCCAATCGCACACTTCACATTCCTTCAAGGAATTTTCAAGACAATAGACCAAAACCTCTACCACAAACATAAGGCCAAATAAGGAACGCTCATGAAATGACACACTTGGCGAGCATAACTCTCCTCGCCCCATGGTAACCCCAACCAAAATACACATCTCTCAACAACTTTTTTTTTTTGATTTCAGAATATGGCTCACCAGTCATCATCTTACCAAACCAAATCACAAGCATATATATGCATCAATACGAAAATTTTCTGATTCCACAATAACTTATCATATTAATAAAACTTTAGAGTCATTACATGCTCCAATCCGCCCAATCCATGGAAATAAACAAGCAAAGGGACACATATATATAAACATGCAGTTATGATGTCTCAACATCCCCAAAACACATTGGTTACACAATAGAATCTAATGATTACAAAACAATAACCCACCAGTTACAAAACAAAATAGCCAAAACGAAATCACCCCGTTGGTACTACCACCGTTATCGTCCTTCACTGGACCGCTAAAGTTGATTATTCTCAAACCCATGATACTCTAAGAGCTCACAAGCCACAGACAAGAACTGCTGATGTGTCCTAGCTGGCCACACCTGGAACAAATGCATAATTCCCCACCAGAGGTCTGAGAATTTGGCTCTCCCGAGGCCCTCAAAATCTGGCCTGCTTGGTTCCCATAATGGTATTGCCCCTACTCGGCAAATAAGGTTGAACCCGACTAGGTTACGAAACTCTCAAAGAAGCCCCCGGTTGGGTACAGAAACATTTAGCATGACCCGACTGATTACACACTTGTAGCTCCACTTTTCGTGCTCGTTTCGGAAGACAAATAGCCTTATAGTATCAGACTTTACCTGTCGTTCTGAATCTGATTTCACAAGTACAATGTGAAATAACGAAAACACAAAAAGAGTCCAAATCCGACAATTCTTTTTAGAAAATCAATGTTTGAATCAAATGCCAAAATGGACTATTTTGCCAAATTTACAGAGTCGCCACCTGAATATTTTGTTTTGGAAAATTTAGAAAACTCGTGACTCGTGCCAAAAGCCACTTATCCGTCATCACCAAAGTGTCTTCGTTCGGGAACTTAGGTACGAGAGGGGAAGGTTATGAATTAAGCACTCCACTCGCCCGATCAAAGATCGGCCTCTACTAATCATGATGTAATTTTTACTTACATTATATGCTCTTGTTCCGATTATTTAGACTAACTTTACTATGTAATGCATACAAGTATAGACTAATTTTGCAAAAATTACAACACTTGATTCATGTTTATTTTGACAAAGTGTTTTGGATATGTACCACTTGAAAAGGTAATCGCATATGAACATTTACTCAAATTATTCCAATTTAAACAAATAGCTTTCATCCACAGGCATTCAAGCAGTTTATCAATTAAGAATTTAGCCTTATAGCAAGCATGCTGGACATGGCAACAAGCACACTTATGCAACATGCTAAAGCAAATAAAAACTTACCTCATACTCCAAGCCAAAACAAAAACTATTAGAAAATGCATGATCCTAACTATGCAATACGATATGTGTAGACACCCCATTTTTGACCGCCCTTCAAACTTCGGGCCACTGATTGATCACTCGATAATGAAAGTTATGCTATGCAAATGTTCAATTTCTTCAAGAAGAGCTTCTAAATCCCAACCTTGTGTCCCATTTTGGGCCAAAACTATTTTAGACCTTAAAACCCTCTCTTTCAAAATATTTTTGAAAATTCTTCTACAATGTTCCGAGCTCGCATTTCGTTAAAAATGGCACTTTTCGGTAAACCGAGCAAGGACAAAGTGGAAATAAACAAAAGAGAGGTGAAATCTTTGAAAAAGCCTATAAACATCTTATTTAGAGGTTTGGAGTTGAAGAAAATTGGAGGAGAGGGAAAAAAACTAGTTGGGGAAGAAGTTGGGTATCAAACTGTTGAGAGAGAACTGGGCAGCCTCACTAGATCAAGCCTATCCTTTTGTACACTTGGACTTTAGTTGTGAGGCCACTTCCATTGGAAAGTAGACTTCCGTGGCTTCAATTTAGACTCAAGAATGACCTACAAAGGAGTCTGGATGAAGGAGATATGCCCATTTAAAGTTGGGCCAGGAAGCAGATTTTTGATGGCCGACCAGCCACCATTGATGGCCGACAATGCACACTTCTGGTGTTGCCACTGGTGAAAAAGCTAGATATTTTTGGCCAGCTGTCCCCCACAAGCTGTAGCTATTCAAGTCTTGATATTTTTCGACCAAAAGCTCACATTTTTCTATATATAGATGACTTATGTCTCATATTTCAAGATTAGCAATTTTGGAACAAAATTCTCTATCTCTCTCTCTCTCTAGCAATTTTGTGCATAGTTGCTTGAATACACTTCAAGTTTTCCTATCAACCCTTAACCAAAGCGGCTTGTCTTTGGGCTGAGGTTACTTGAGACCCTCTTTGAGCTCTAGAAAGTGGTCTAGGCTTGGTTTATTGCCTCATTTGTGTCTTCCCTTCAAGAGGTATAACACTCTCTCTTTATACTTGTTTTGTACCCTTGCTTTGCCATCTTTTTCAACTGTTTTGGGGCTGGTTTAGAATTGTCAAAAACTCTGTTTTTGTGGCCTAAAAGTGTTGGTTTGAGGCCATTTTTAGTTAAGGGGTGGTTCACCCTTCTTGCTTCTTTGTTTGTAAAGTTTTTGTGCCTTTGTACACCACTGAATTTCAGAGCTTTTTTAGTGGCAAAAAACTCATTTTGAAGACCAAATTTGGAGGGGTTAGCCTCCCCTCCTTGTGTCTTGTTTGCATGCCTAGTTAGCTTCACATATTAGCATGCTTTTCTAGCTTAACTTAGCTCAAGTCTAACATGATTTAGCCTCTGAAATAATCTATTCTAGCTCTGTTTTGGGATGTTTGGGTCTTTTGAGTCTTGTTTTTCATAGTTGTAGTGTAAGTCCTTTCATTAGCTTGGTGTTTTAAGGCTTTAACCACCATGGGTTTGAGTTGATTGTATGTTTTAGTGCTTTTCTCACCTAATTTCAGCACTTATAATCTCTGCAATCTCCCTCATTTTTTCACTTTTTCATTTTCTTTGAGGGTTGTTTCAACCTTAGGAATGTTTAAGCCTGAGATTGAGGCTCATGCTTAATGGTTTGATCCTCCTTTGAGGGTTCATTACCATCAGCATGAAACTTCTCTCACGCCTTAAACTATCCATTGGTTGACACTTTTTTCATCTTAGAAGACACTCACCAATGGACAAATGATTAATGAATGGGTTGGTAACTAAAATGTGTAAACAAAATTGGTAAGTAAAAGTGACAAGATAAGCATTCTTTTGTTGCATTGCATGTGTTCAAATTGGACGTTAATTTGAACACAAGGAAAATGGGACATTTCATACTCAAAAGTGATGAAATGTGTCATTTTCCTAGGTCTCCATTTCCCTTGATCATGCATGATAGGGTGATGGTCCTTTTGGTCTCATGTTGCATTTATTAAACTTGCACAATTTGTTTCACAAGCCATCATGCAATGAAATTGCTTGATTGATAGTTTATGAACCAAATTTTGCATCTCCTTTGATTTCCCATGAAAATGAGAGACAAAGTGTGCAAACAACCCTTGAGAAATACACTGCTTTGCTCTATATGCTCGCTGTTGCAGCGAGGAAGTCCATGCCAGTGGTAGCCGACGGCCACTACCAGTAGTCGACCGGCCACCACCAGTAGCCGACCAGCCACCATTGTTGGCCGACAAACCATCAGCAGTGGCCGACCGGCCCCCCTGTCGGCCACCAATGCAAATTCAATAGTATGCTCCTGAGACAAAACAGAGTTGATCTGGAGAAGGAGAAAGCGTAAGTGCTTCTGTGCAACAGAGGCTTGCATCAACAAAACAGTGGCCTTTCGGGTGAAAAATTAAGCATGCATGCATCCCTCGTTTCACGTGGCCTTTTAGTTAATTTGTTTAGTTAATTAGTTGTAGCTAATTAAGTGTTGTAAATAATTAGTTAGTTAACTAGTTATTCAATTTCGTTTTGTAATTAGTTAACTAGAATAGTTAATTAGTTTCAAGTTTTGTATTAGCTAGCTTAATTAGCCTAGTTAGCTAGTTAGATTTTATTCATTCGGACCCTCATTCGCGAGGGCATAATGTTGTAATAAGTGTGCGTGCTCGTGTGTATGTCCTCCAACCCCACGTCTTTCTCCATTTTATTTTCCCTTTTGATGGTTAGATTAGGGTCGCGTTTCAAATTAGCGTATCTTATGCTTGCATCCATTCATTCGTATTGCATGCACCGAGGCTCGGCGCATCATTCAAGTTGCATTGTCATTTCAATACTTCTTTGAATACGTGTTTAATCGCATGTTGTTCAAATTGCTTCATATGCTATATTAGTAGCCGAGCCTATTAATTGCATAGTGCATTTGTTGCATTAGACATCTTGTATAGTTAGGAAGCATGCATTTTTTCTAACTTTATCTTCTTAGCACGGAGAACTAGGTGAGTTTTTATGCTTTAGCATACTTGCATAAGTGTGAATGTTACCATGTCTAGCATGCTTGCCATGAGGCTATGTGCTTAAATGCTAAACTGCTTGAATGCCTGTGGATGAAGGCTTGTTATTTGAATTAGAACGATTCAACGAATATATGTTTTAAGCCTACTTTGTTGAGTGGCAAATCATGTTTTAAGCCCACTATGTTTGGTGGCAAATCCGCAATCTTTAAGCCCACTTAAGGTGGCAAATCAAACCATTTTCGCAAACAAACATGAGTTGAATTGTTCAAGTCTAGCAAACAAGTCTATACTTGCTTGTGCACATCACATAGTAATGCCAGTTTAACAACTGAAATAAGAGCACATAATGTTTATAAAAAATCATGTCATGATTAGTAGAGGCCGATCTTTGATCAGGCAAGTGGGGGTGCTCAATTCAAGACCTTCCCCTCTCATACCTAAGTTCCCAAGCCGAGGCAACTTGGTGATGACAGACACGTGGCCTTTGGCATGAGTTAGGGTTTCCTAAATTTTTCCAAAACAAAAAATATTTAGGTGGCGACTCTGTATCTGACAAAGCAGTCCAATTTTGGCATTATTTGATTTAAAATTGATTTTTCAAAAAGATTTTCCAGATTTGGACTCTTTGGTGTTTATCAATTTCACATTGCACTTGTGAGATTAGATTTAGAACCACAAGAGTCCAAACTGTAGGGCTTTCTTTCAAACCTTCTGAAAGGGGGCGCGAAAAAGGCAAGCCACAATATGCAATTAAATAGGCTCGGCTACTAATATGGCATATGAATCAATTTGATGGTATATAGTTTAAACACATATTCAAAGAAGTGTATAAACGATGAAGCAAGTTAAAATGATGAACCGAGCCCCGATGCATGCAAAACAAGTGGATGCAAACATGAAGTATGCTAAACGAAACATGATGTCCCTAATTTAACCATCATAAGTGAGTAAATAAAAGGGAGAAAAACATAGGGTTGGAAGACATACACATTATTACAAAATTGTACCCTCACACAGGAGGGTCGGAATGTCCGAGTGTCCAAATTAACTATTTATTACAAATCCAAATAAATAACAATTGAAGGGCTGTCTAATTTATTATAACAACAATACATATGCAATGCTCGTGCGATGCTCCTTGGAAACCACTCTGTCTGCCTTGTTGGGAACTGCTCTGTTTCACCCTTAGTCACTACTGCAGTTACTACTGCTAACCAAAAGTGTATGGTTTGCCACATATTGAGGTTTGGCCGGCCCGCAATCAGTCGAGCTTAAATAAATCCGACTATGCCTTATTTCTTTGCAGAAGACTATTTAGTTGTGCCTGAGGTGAAAACAATGCAGACAGGGTGTTTCGAATTCTGTTTGTCCCTCTCACACTTCTCTATCATGGGAAAGCCTCGAGAGAAGGTTGGAATCATTTCTAAAATCATTAATAAGCAAGTTGATTGCTTAATGATTTTGGATACAATTTGGACAAAAATTTAATAAATGAATGGAACCACCCCTCCCTCCTATCATAGAGTGAATTCAAAGAGGGAGGTAGATACGCTTCAAAGTTTATCTAAAACATCATGAATTGATGTTAGACTAGCCTTGACACAATAGACTCGGCATAACATCCGGCCGGATCCAAGCAATATAACTCATTTTGTTTATGTGTGTGATTGGTTCATTTTAGCAATTTTGTTTAGTCCTTTCCATTCTTTAATTCATTAAGTCCAAGGTGATGATTATGTCCACTAAAATGAGAAGCATGCCAAATGGGAAGTAATTCTCAACATGAAAGAGAGATTATACTGTTGGCGATGAACATCCGTGGAGATTAAGCCATTAAGCATAGATCTCTAGCTCATATTTTGAATAACCATCAACCATTTGAAATCACTCTCAATTTAAAGAAATGGATGATAGGTTGCTTGTTAATAATTAAACACGGAATTTTAACAAAGAAAGGTCAAGAACAACATACAACAAGCTATATAAGTGAACTTATGATACAACAAACAAAATAATCAAAGCATAAACTAATTTAACAAATTAGGACAGCCCTAAAACAGCCCCTAAAGTTTAACAAAACAATAGTTAAAACAAGAAAAATAGGTGGGAAACACAAGGACATAAGCTTAGAATAAGGTTCAATGAAGGGTGGTTAACCCCTCCACCTTTGGTAACTCTTACATCACAAGTTTCAGCCCTTGAAATCAATCCCAAAACAATATGAAAATACAAGAAAAAGATGAACAAAGATTGAAATGAAAGCTATACCTCTTGTAGAAAAGGTGTTCTTGTTGTAAACCAAACTTGATTCCAAAACACTCTCAAGTTTGAGTTATGATTTCCAAATCTCAATCAAAGTTCCAAGTCCAAGCTCTTGATATGGTGTGTATGGATGATATGAGAGTATGAAGATGGCTTACAAAAGAGGAGATTCAACTCTTTGATATTTTCTACACTTAATATCTAATCCTTGATATTTTCTAACACTTGATATGTGCTATTCTTGTCACCCCAAAACACAGGTCTAAGGTGTCTATTTATAGAATTCGAGCAGCAGATCAAAAATATCTACAGAATTGAACAACTGGCAGATATTTGTTCGATCTGCTTGAAAAGTCAAGAAGGACGGCTTAGTATTGGTATCCACGACCGACTATCACTGAGCCACGGCCGGCTATCAATGTAATTCTACTGGTTCTCAGTTTCAGGTTCAATGCAGGTTGGTACAATGTGCAAAACTGAATTTCTGGGATAGAAATATAGTGTGTATGGCAGGTTAGGATTGTTTAGAGCTTGAAATCAGATTTCTTTGTTGAGAATTCAAACCACTTACACAATATAACCTTTATCATCAAGTGTTTGGAATAAAGCGCCTAAGTCTTACGAGTGGTCAAAATTGGGGTGTCTACAACACCCAGCAAATAAGTGGTTCCCGAATACGTGACTGGTTCGAAGTCTAAACTAGGGGGAATCCCAATGACTGCTCCCCCAGCGAGCACTCGACCACTCCAAGTCCTGGCCGGCTAGATGATCCCGATGGTGCAACTACTGGTTGAGCTACCGACCTTGCCCCCTTCCTCTGTGGGCAAGCCGGAGACTTGTGGCCCAGCTGACCACATTTGAAACAAGTGAAAACCCTCTGTTTACCCTTCCCCGAATCCAAACTCGGTACTGGAAAGATAGATCTAGACTGCACTCCCTGAGACTATTGTGGGTTGAAACCCTTCTACCTCTTAAAAGGTCTGCCAACACCCAGGTCACCGGGGTCGCCAAAATGGTCTCCTCCCTTCTCTGACCCATGACTAATACCGCTACCTCTATATGAGCTGTCGCTTCAACAAGCACACTATAACTTCTATGCCAAGACCTGGTTCTCAGATGTCGTCACACAACCTACTCTCAAACTCCAAACAACGAAGCTCCTCAATCTCCACCAACTCCGGAGCAAATCTCGGCAGGTTAGTGAACCATGCTTCAAACTGTACCAAAGGTGTAGTACCTTGGCATAACTCCACATACTGTTTCCGCAATTCTTCCCATATGGAAGGGGGAAATTGTCACTTCCTAATCTAGGCATCCTAATAAGGGTAACCCAAAGATTAGCACAAGTCACAAATATGTCGAAGCCAATTTACTCAAGTCCTGGTACCATGGACAACATTTAATCCACTTCACATAAACACCTAGTCACATGAACACATACGAATTTCCTTCCTGAATAATGACCGTCCCGCGACGTTGCTAGAGTTCTAATTAGAAACAGTAGTGATCAAGTGCTTTTCTAATAGGACTTCTAGAAACACATAGACCGAATCAACATCTTAGGAGTGAAATCCCATACCCATATAGTCATATAAGCATGTTGTCACGTAAGCATACTATACATACTAACGTCTCTGCTAAGTGAAACAAACCCATTGTGGTAATAACTACTTCCCACATACCCAAGTTTTCAAACCCGGTACGCTTTAATACCAAGTTGTCACGCCCCCAAAATAAATACACAAACCCATCTCATAAACAGAAATATAATTGAATTAACATGCTTTCATTCATCAAAGTCTAATATACAGGAGAGACAGATACAAAAAGGAATGAAAGTTACACAGATATTCATTTGCCCTAATGGCTTACATCTTTCTAAGTCGTTGCTTGGTTACAACAAAACTTAGCCTAGCTTAATGCAATTTAAAGCCATTGGCTATACAAAATAGATATAACAAAAATAGAAGCTGTTGCTCTAGATTTTCCCAAGCTACTGCCTTGGTAGAGGCATATCACCAACACCTGAAAATAGTTTTTCCCAAATAAGGTAACACAATATATGGATCTTAACAAAGATATAAATATGATGCACATACATAGTACCGGTGACAAAATCTTTTATAGCTTATATCACAATTCATGCTATCTTAGTCTCCTTTTTATCTCAATTTGTTTTATCTCATTTCATAAGTTATTTCCATTTATCACAAACAACCATACTGAGGGTACAACTCAAAGGTTCTCACAACGATATAATCATCACATAAACACTTCCATTTGCCATTTTACAGAAATTTTGTCTACGAGAATCGACACCCATGTATGCACAACATTTCGGGACTTTCACCCTGGACATACAGGCCAACTTAATTTAATGGAGTCCATTCCCTTTCTCTTCCCAAACAATGGAGTACATCCCATATCTCCTCTCAAACATCATACATACATAATGTATTAAAACACACAGTCATATTCAATGACAATCGAAAAGAGATTAGTTTCAATTCGCCTAAGCCTCATGCAATTTCTACAACAATCATAGCTATCCTCCACCGATAGCCCAATACAGATATTCATTCTCAAGACAAATAATTTATCCAAAATTTCATAGCTGAGTGATAATACATATTCTTCTCCACCATTTATGTCAACACCCATTCAATTTCACATTTTTAATACCAATTCCATTTATTTATACAAAATAAATATTTGAAACATTTTAGGGCAAACTCCCTCTTTCCCAAATCTCAACCCAAATGCCAAAATCAACTATTTTGTCACAATATAACCTCATATTCAACCCCATAACCTTTTATAACTCATTCACTTAGAAAGCCCTCTTTTGATTTAATACTCCAAACCCTAGGTTTGTTCATAGTACACCCAAATTCCACCATTATTACACAACAACTCACAGCTAAGTTAAAAATCATATGAAAGTGTAGAGAATCCCTACCTCAAAGTTAGGAGACGAACAAAGCAAGGTGGAACCTTCAACAACGCCAAAACCAAGTTTTAATCGGATCAAAATGGAGCTCTTGGAATGCTCTAACTTTTTCTCAAAGACACTAGGGTAGAAAACCCAAAGGATCTAGGTCAAAATGTAGAGAGAATGTGAGTTCTAGAGAAAGAAGCTCAAGATCTAGGGTTTTGAAATGTTTTAGAGAGAGAAAGAGATGAAAAAGTGATATAAAAAGTGGCTGCTGCGAACTGATATACTCATAGTCCGCTCGAGCGCAAGAGTTGACACTCGAGCGTCGAGACACAATAAGTTGTTTTCGCTCGAGCGCAAGAAGTGACGCTCGAGCGCAGAATACACACTCCCAAAGTTTTGCAGAGAACGGACCATCGCTCGAGCGTAAGAAAAACCGCTCAAGCTCCCAACGCTCGAGCGTAGAACACTCTCCCAGTGGTTTTGCAAGCCTGCAAAAGTACTAAGAGTTTGCAAAGCCCGCTCGAGCGCAAGAATGACGCTCGAGGAGGACCAAAAACCTAGGCAATATAAGTTTGAAAACCAAACGAACAACCTGTTCCAAACATAACCTCGACAACCTACTAGCCAAAATATGAGGAAAAAAACAAGGGAGCAAGGAGTAATCAACAATACAGAATCATGAACCCGTATCCAAAATACAACAAGGATCGGGTCAAGACCGAAACCGCTAGACAAAAAATATGGGGATGACTCCCTTTCATACTATTATTTTTCAACTCTTTCCATATTCCATTTTGTGAGTTTCAACCGAGGCCCACAATGATAATCAGAATTGTTCATCTCGTAGCCCCAAGTAATTATAAGTTATGTGAAAAATCAATTTTATTGGACATTACTAAACCTATGAATACTTTAAATATTATTTTTTTTTGTAGGGATGACAACTATAAGTTTATACATAAACAACAAAAAAAAATAATTGTTCATCTATTCATTGATATTCGATGAAACTAATTTTTTGCACAAATGCTCTTCATTACGAAATGTATTAGTTGAACAGTTCGAATCATCTCTGAGGACCTAGAGTGCAACCCACAAAACTAAGTGTAAAAGAGTATGACGGATAGTTGGATAATTTTATTTTCACACACTAATTTCCTACAATGCATACACTTAATAAACACTTTCTCAGTACACACATTAAAAAAATATAAAAAAAAATTCAGTACACATCTCTTTATTTCAATAATACCCTCATCTTCAATTTTAAAATCTTTAATTTTTCTTCCATCCACCCACTACTCCTTAGCCATCGTTGTCGCAACTCTTAGCCCTCTATCGCTGCCACCACCACTACTCCCAGCTTATCTCCTTCCATCCTAGACCTCTACAGTCAATCTCAAAAGTGGGTGGTTCGTAGCGGGAGGCTTGTGAGAGTGATTATGGTTGATGGCAGAATGTGGTTACAAGCGAGGGTAATAAAGGTAACTGGAGGGCATGGTAGAAGATAGATGTAGTACTGGTGATGAAGAATGGTTATGGTGTTTTAGAATTAGAGTTTGGGTGGAAGGAGATAAGGGTATTATGGTATTTTCGTTCATATAAGACAAAATTGTATTAAGAAATTTTTTTACTAAGGGGTTGTTTGGGAACTACTAAAAAGGTACACTTTTTTATCTTTCTATATTTTTTGGGTCACATTACCTTTCTACTTTTCTGTACATCTTTTTGTAAAAAGTAAAAAAATGTACTTATTTAGCACTTCCCAAGCAACCTCTAACTGTGTTAATTGAGGAAAGTTAATGTGTGAAATAAAATTACTTTGAATAATAGTATAAAGGGTAACCACACCCCCAAAAACAAACAGCATTTTCCCATTCGACTTATATCAACAATTTGAAGTAACAAGTTAGAGCATCTCTATTCAAACCTTCAAAATTTGGTGTGTCAAATATTTTTAAAGGCTTAGATGAAAAATTGGCATATGTCAATTTAACATAGAAACTCTCCACTCAATATGTCAAATCTATTATTTTTAAAAAGAAAATTATTTTATTGGATAGACTTTACATTTGACATCAATATGGAGCATGTTAAATTTGACATGTTGAGTTTATACCAAATGCCAACTCAGCATTTGGCATATCGGTGGACTTCTTTCTTTATGTCAAAATAGAGTAGTTAGACTGTCACATTGGATTTGGCATATCGGGTGGAGATGTTCTTAGAGAAATTTTAGTAGTCTCCACCCACTATGCCAAATTTAAACTCAACATGTCAAATTTAAGTTGAATTTGCTTTTATCTTTTAAATTATTATTATTTTCGGGGGAATATCAAAAAAATAGAAAGATAGTAAAACAATTCAAAATTTATGAAAGTACAAGTGGCTCATGCACTAATTTGTGCAAGAGAATGTTATAAGAAAATGAATCTAAAATTATTTTACTATCTTTCCACTTTTTTTTTCTTTTTCTTTTTTTTTTTTTTTATATTCTCCCTTATTTCTTCCATTTCATTCGTAAACATTCACTTTCATCCATGTAATTTTTAAAGTTTTAAATTTATATTTATGCTGACTATAATTATAGAAATCAATAACCATTAAAATTTAATTTATAATAGGTAAAAGGATAATTTTATAATTTGAACAACTTAAATTATATAACCAAATGCCTTCTAAATTAGTTATGGGGCGTACTATGTTCAAAATAGTAAAAAAATGAGTATTTTATTATATAGTTTGAATTATTCAAATTATAAAATAACATTTCTTTTCTACCCAGGTATTATATCTTAGTGATAAAGATTAGATACAGATTAAAGATTGTAACAATTTTTGAAGACATTTTAGAGAAGTTTGTTCGTCTTTGATTTTTCTTTTTAATGTGGAAATTCTTTGACTATAATTAATAATTAATTGTCATCATGCAAGAGATAATAACAATATTAGATTAGACAATTCTTCTTGTAAATAAAAAATATACTAGTAACTATCATTAATCTCAATACGTAATTCAGAAATCAAATGCATACTAAACAAACATCACACTTATATTAAAACTAGAAATAAGAAGATAAGACAAAACAAAAAAACAAAAAAAAACAAAAAAAACAAAAACAAAAACAAACCTTACAAAGGGTTACACTCTTGGAAGTAAATTGGACAAAGCATCTATAGACACCCCATTTTGACCGGCCCTAAGACTTGAGTGCTTTCTTCTGATTACCCGAAGATGAAAATAAGAATGTGTTTCTCATAACATCCTCGGTAAGAAAGATAGAATTTGTGCTTCACTTCCAACCCTAAGCCTGTTTTGGCCAAGTGTTTAAGCCCCGATCAGAACTCTTTTTCGAAATTTTCTTTTCGCATTTTGTTCTGAGTATTTCCATAATGTTCCAAGACTCATTTTTGAACTTTAAAATAAAACATTTTATCAAGAAATTGAGCAAAGAATGGTGTGGAAATATGAGGAAAGGATGATAATTCTGAAATCCTGTTTCGTGCAAAATAGTCAGACCAAGCCCAATATTTTGGCCAGCCAGCCAACTATTTTTGGCCGGCAGGCTAATTTGCCCAGAAGGAAGGCAATTTTGGCAAAATTCTTGTTGAACACGTATGGGACATGCCATTTTAGATATTGGTGATACATTCATGCATGAGATACACACCTACTCTCCCTCCATTATCCTCCATTGTCAAAAGAGGTTTTGGTATCTTCCCAAAAAAGAGCGTCCAATGCAATCATTTTTGTCACCCCATCAACGTTGTCTCCCATCCTCTCATTGCTTAGCCTTTCCTTACTGCTTATAGATTATCAAAATGCATGCATCAAGAAAGAGATGAGAATGAATTAAGAGAAAAGATATAGAGAGAGAAAGAGAAAAGTTTAAGCTTTGAACCAAAACCTCCATTGCTTAGTGATACACTGATATACCGTCTTTCATATATCAAAACCACCCCAGAAATTCTATGTTAGCCAAATTCTAGTAGCTTTGATCAAAAAAGAGTAAGTGTTGTTGTTGTTGAGAAAAACAGAGAGTTGAATAACTCCTCCCACACACACTGTTAAACAACCCAAAAACACCATTCTAACTAAAATTTCAAATTTTTGAATTGAGGATTGAAAACACACTTCCTAAACTTGAGGGTGATCAAAAAGAAGTTTAGAAATCAAATCCTTCCCTTGGAAGGTGAAATTTGCACACTTTTATTTTCTTAGATTTTCTTTCATATATTGCTTTTCTTACTTTGATTTCATATTATGAATTGTTGTAATCTAACTAGAAGTGGTGAGTTGAGCCACCCACATATCTCTTGTCTGCTCTTTCTTTGATTTTACAACAAAACAGAGTTTTTGGCCGGCATAATTGGTCGGCCAGCCAACTTTTTTGCCGGCCAGCCTTCTTTTTGGCCAGCCAACCACTCTCTTCTCGGACCGAACAGAGCAATCTTCTAGTGTCAAGCAGAGCAGTCTTCGATGGTCTCCGAGGCCTCCTAAAACTTCTGATTTACTATTTTTCTTTTAATTTAAGAGAGATTTGTGAGGATATTTTTGTTGTAATATTTTATTCCTTCCTTCATTTCTTATTCGGATATGTAATATTCAAAGTGTTGTAATAATTCTTCACCCCACTTCTTTCTATCTCGTTCTTTATTCGCTTTCCTTATCTATACATATGTAGTATATTTCATTGTCATTATATCCATGCTTTGAATCCATGTTTCATGCCTTCAGATTTCGCTAAATTTGCATCTGTGGGTTCAATCATTTATTATGTGATTTTGTGCTCTACCTCATGTTTTGAGATGATTCACATGTCATATATTAGAAGCCAGATCTTTAGTTATATTTCATGAGTGAATTGCATTAGGATTTTGTATATATGATCATGCATGTTTTACTAACTTCGTTTTGTAACTATTTGCGGGACGTCGGTAAATATGAAAGTTTTTATACTTTAGCATCTTGGTTGTTTGTGTTTTTCTTACTATGTTTACCATTCTACCATGTGGCTATTTGCTTATTTGATATAATTCTATGTGTGCTGGTAGGTGAAGGTTGTGTTGTTTAAATTGGAATAAAATTGATTTTTATATTTGTAAAATTCAATTTTCTGTTTTTGGTACACTATTCAAAACATTCTCAAAATAATGAAATCAAACTATTCCAAAATGACAACATAGTTTATATTTGTTTGTTTCACATAGTAATTTTTAGGATTTATTAAATAAATCAAAATATGAACACAAAGGAAATAAAAATCATATCATGGTTTAGTAGAGGCTGATCTTTGATTGGATGAGTATGGGTGCTCAATTAATGACCTTCCCCCCTCATACCTAAGGTTTCGAGCCAAGCATCCTTGATTACAACGAATAGTAGCCTTGGCACGAGTCACAGGTTTCCTAATTTTAAAAATTAGGTGGTGACTCTGAGATCTAATGACGCAGTCCATGTAATGCCCCCAAATTAATTAAATTAAAACATTTCCCATAACCTGATTAATCCGAAACCTTTCCAAACCAAACAATAACATTAATCTCAAAGTCCTCTTTTCCATTGAACTACATATCAAATATTACAATTTTCATCATCTTGTCTTAGTAATAATAACATTTACATAGTTCAAGAAAATAGAGAATAAAAATAATAATGTCTTAATGGCATACAATTATCAAGGCAAGGCCTTGTTACAACAAAATGGACATACGATCCCAAAATATATATGCTCGGAGCTTCCACATAACACATCTATGAGCCTTCGTGCCCCAACAAAACAAAGAAGTTCACCTCCTTCTCATAGAAGATTGCATAACATCAATTCCTAAAATTGTTAGATAGGAATGAGCTAGATGCCTAGTAGAAATACTATAACGCCCCGAAATAATTACGATAAACCGCACACAATATCAATAAGTGACAACAGTAATAAAGTAATTATCTTTCATTAATTTCCAATTAAGCCTTACAAAAGTGACATATGCTGATATACATTCACAAGCCTAACCCTAAATCTATAGCATATGTTACAACAAGAGATAGGACATGAAGGTAAAACAGATAATAAATGCCATAAATGTTTACAACTTTCCAAGATGATGCTTGGTTTCAAACAATAGTGGATTTGAAGTCCAATACAATTAAAGGTCCTTGGCCTATACAAAACACATACAAAATCAACAAAGTGAAGCCCTTGCTTCAAGTCCTCCCAAGCTATTGCCTTGGTGGAGGCATGTCATCAGCACCTGAAATGTTGTTCCCACATAAGGTGAGCCAAAGCCCAGTAAAAATAATCCAACACAGTGTATAAATCTTAACAAAGATATAAGGTGAATGCATATGCAATGCTTGTGCCAAAACATTTTACATCTCCTTTCAAAACCATGCAATGCCAATATAACATCATAGTTCATAAATTATTTCTTTCACGATAGAAAATAAGGCAGTGAATCACACTCTAGAAATCTAAAAACCAATACAACCTTTCACAGAAACTTCGTCCGCAAGAAACCGTAAGCCGGCATCCATGTAAACGTAGGCTATACAAGCATTACTATTGCCATTTTACGGATATTTTGTCCGCGGGATCGGCAGCCATGTATACGCGTGGTTTTTAGGAATTTCACAATGGACACTCAAGCCAACTTATTTCAACAAGACAATATATGTTTCCCAGATTCACCCATTTTTCTGAAAATGATAAGCAATTTCCAATTTATAAGTGTGAGACAATGCTCAATGCAAATGAATGAGAAAATGGTTTCAATTCTCCTAATTCACATGCAATTTCTACAACAATCATAGCTATCCTCCACCGATAGCTCAAAACAGATATTTCTAAACAGATGCACAATTCTTAATATAGATAAACTTTCCAAATTTTCAAGATGTGAGCGATAATACATATCCAACTCCACCATCCTCATCAAAATCAATCCAATTCAAATTCCTAACACCAATTCCATAATTTATATAAAATCAACATTTAACATAATTAGGGCAAAACCCCATTTTTTTTTCAAAATCAATTCTACATAACAAAACCAATTATTTTATCATAACTCAATCTCATTCCCAATTCCACAACCATTTCCATGAAGCTATTAGAAAAACCCCTCTTTTGTGCTTTGACCAAAAACTCCTAGATTTGTTCAAAACTTTCCCAAATCACAATATTGTTTCAAAACACAAATGGCTAAGTTAAAAATCATAAGAAAGTGTGAAGATATCCCTAACTCAAACTTAGAAGACGAGAAACAGCGTATAGGAAACTCAAAGATGCCGAAAATCAACTTTGCTCCGATTAGAACGAAGCCCTCGCCGAGCTCTATCTTTTTAACAAAGGGACATGGGTGAAAAGATCGACGGATCTAGGTGGATTTAAGTGAAATATATGAGTTTTAGAGAGTGAGTGAGAGAGATTAGGATTTTGAAATGTTTAGAGAGAGAATGGGATGAAAAAGTAACTCAAAAGTGGCTGTTCACGAACTAATATATGCACAGATTGCTCGAGCGCAAAAAGTGTCGCTCGAGTGACCAGACATAGAAAGTTTCACCGATCAAGCGCAAGAAGTTTTGCTTGAGCGAAGAATACAAACTCCTAGAATACAAACTCGAAGAAGCTTCACCAGAACTGCTATAAATACTTTTACTAAAGTATCTAATTATTTGAAAATCCATATTGCATTATCACAACCAAAACATTTTCTCGTTCAACTTAAATTAAAAGTTTAAGCAACGAAACTTAGGCATTATAATTTCTATGAAAAATCACATTTCAATGCCAGGGGGAAAATACACCATGAAGTCCCTATAGAGAGTCCCAAACCACATATACAAGTCATTTCCCATTGAAACGATTCCCACATTTATCAACTGTTATACAACAGCACCCAAAATCATCCGTTTTTCCACTTTTACTGACTAGAATATGGCAGGACCAATGGACACCCAAAACATTTTTCCACATTCGTCAGGCGATAAGCTCAAGATAGGGCAATTGGGCACCATGACTCCCTGTAGCTGGTTTTCCATGCTCCTCGGAGGGGTTTAGCCTCTTCGAGTATGATAGCCTTACAGTTCGGACTCTATGGTTCTGAATCTAGTTCCACAAAGGCAATGTGAAACAGAAAAATGAATGAGAATCCAAATCTGGAAAATCTTAAAAAATCCATTAATCATCAGAGATGCCAAAAATGGACTGCATTGCCAGATTTCAGAGTCTCCACCTAAATATTTTGAGAAATTTAGGAAACATGTGACTCGTGCCAAAGGCTACTTGTCCGTCATAACCAAAGTGTCTCGGTTCGGAAACTTAGGTATGAGAAGGGAAGGTCATGAATTAAGCACCCCATTCACCCGATCAAAGATCGGCCTCTAATAATCATGATGTGAATTTTATGGACATTATATGCTCATGTTCTTATTATTAATATATTAACACTACTATGTGAAACAAATAAGTATAGACCACATCACTTACTTTGGAATGCTTTTATTTATGAAATTTTGAAAGAGTTTTTGAATATGTGCAACTCAATGAAAAAATGAGCTCGTATGTACAACAATCAAAATCATTCCAACTTAAGCGAAATAGCCTTCATCCACAGGCATTCAAAGTGGTATTTCAAATAAGCACGTAGCCTCATGGTAGCATGCTTAACATGGCAACACAAACACACATGTAATATGCTAAAGCAAAAATGCTCACCTAGTACTCAAACGAGGCAACCCGAAGAAAAGAAAATAGTTTAGAAAAATGCATGACTCTAATATGCAAAATGACTAATGCAATACATACAAGAATGCAATTACTAGATTCGGCTACTAACATGATATGTGAATCAACTCAAAGCATGAGATAACGCACATAATCAAGTAGGAAATGTTCAACGACATCCAAGTATGATGAGTCGAACCTTAATGCATGCAAAAATGGATACAAACCATGGAAATGATAAAAGAAAATATAATGCTATATACAACCACGGTAAGCATGTAAATAAAAGAGACAAAGAAATAGAGGTTGGAAAACATCCATCAAATGTTACAAATTTGCCCTCGTACGAGAGGGTTGAATGTCCTAATTTACTAATTATTACAAACACAAATGAATGAACTAATTAATTAATTACTAACTAATTATTAACTAACTACTTAGCTAATTATTACAAATATGAATTTCAAAGCAACTAATCTGAAGGGCTTAAACAAGAGGCGAGGAAACGCGTGCTCACAAGCAAGAACATCCTCCGGAAACCTCCTCTGCTTATGCCAGAAACTGCCCTATTCGCGGTAAAAATAAATAAATAAACAAATAAATAAAAAATAGTTCTGTTTGGACCCCAAGATCTACTTTGTCTTGTTGGAAAATCACTACTGCCTGTAGACGTGCCCAAACGTCCCGGGCTCCGCGCGCGAGATGGTGCGAACATCCGTTTTGTTCATTAGGCTTACTACAGTTCGGACTCAAATGTCACGGTTCTGAATCTGATCTCGCAAAGTGCAATGCAAGACCGATAAATCACCAAAGAGTCCAAATCTGGCAAATCGTTTTGGAAAACTGATTTTTATAAAGAAGTGCCAAACATGGACTACTTTGCCAGATACAGAGTCGCCACCTAAATATTTTTGTTTTGGAAAATTTAGGAAACCCTGACTCGCGCCTAAGGCCACGTGTCCGTCATTACCAAGCATGATATTTTGTTTTTGAAAACACATGTATTCTTATTCCGGTTATTAGCTAGAATTACTAGGTGATGTGCACAACATACAAGTATAGACTAGATCGCCTAAGTTGGAACAAAACATTTTATGTTTGTTTGTTTGAAAATGGTTTGAAGGTGCTGCTCGCAAGTAGGCTAAAATGTGGATTTGCCACCCTCGAGTGGGCTTAGAAAACATGATTTTGCCACCCTCAAGTGGGCTTAAAACTCGCATTTGATGAATTGTTTCAATTCAAGTAATCCAACCTTCACCCACAGGCATTTAGGCAGTTATATCACTTAAGCAGTTAGCCTCATGGCAAGCATGCTATCATGGCAACACTCATACTCATGCAAGATGCTAAAGCGTAAACACTTACAGTGTACTCCGAGCCAAAACAAAGAACTAGTTAGTAATCAATGCATGATCCTAGTTTATGTTAAGATGGCTAATGCAACACATTCAAAATGCAACTAAGATAGGCTCGGCTATTCTAAAATGGCATATGAGATGCAACTTGATAATCATGTATTCAAGTAGGAATTGAAATACAATGCAATTAGTATGATGCGCCGAGCCCGGTGCATGCAATACAGATGAATGGATGCAAACATGCTATCATAAGTATGCTAATCAGAACATGACCTAGAACTAACCATCGAAAGCGGTTAAGTAAAAGGGAGAAAGACGTGGGGTTGGAAGACATTCATACACTCACGCACACTTATTACAAAATTCGCCCTCTCGACGGAGGGTCCGAATAAATAATACAAACCAACTAATTAATCAACTACCCTAGCTAATTAATTATTACAAAACTCTTAACTAATTAAGCAAATTAATTAAGTTACAAAACAGTTAAAACGGCCTCGAGAAGAGGGACAAATGCATGCTCGATCGGCTTCGCTCCGAAATCCGTTGCCATGCCCCATGTTGCCTCTGTTTGCACTGTTTTGCACCTCTGAACACTGTGAAAGTCTCTGTGATGCTTCTGAATCACTTCGTGGGCATGCTAAGAGGCCATCGGCCAAAATATATGGCCATCAGCCAAGAAATAGGGGTCATCGACCAAATATGATGCTATCGGCCAAGCATTTTTAGCCGATCGGCACTCCAGATAGCTGATCGGCCATCTCTTCCTGCAAACTGCTCCTTTTGCTGCAGCAAAGGACAAATAAGGGCATGGCAATACATTTGCAAGATAATGTTGTGCAACTACACCCCTTATCATGTTTGGAACTAAAAGGAGTGTAGTGTTCGACTCTCGAGCCATCAATCACACATTTTGATGCATGATAGCCAAAGAGGCCGAATTGCACACATCAATATGGAATGAATGCACAAAAAACACACAAATGCCTCACACTCTATCATGTTGGATCAAGAGTGTCGGCGACTGAGGATTGAGGCACGTTTCGTCACTTCAAGTACGAAACATTCCTCGGTCCTCATGTTTGGTTTGACACCGCAAACCAAACACAATGCAATGCATGCAACATGGAAAAGCTATGCAATGCAACATAAGCATGCCAAATGCAATATGACTCAAACATGCACACAAGGCTAAGGTAACAAGCATGCCAAATGCAATGCAACCTAAACAAGCATGTGACCAAATGCAAACTATCAAGCATGCAAAATGCAACCTAAACATACAAACATGCATGGCATGCAAAGATGGACAAGCATGCAAATGTTATACAACTCAAGCATGCAAGCATGATGTAAAGTAGCAACTTTGAACAACATGGTAAATGGACTTAAACTAAAGTTGGACAGACCTCAGTCATGCCCAAAATTAGTGGCCAAAATGCTAAGAAAAAGATGGAATGAAATGCAAAACAAGCATGCATGCCAATTGGCCTATCACTTAAGCACAAGGACACAACTCTCAAACATGAGCAAGGAGTGACAAACATGATAATGTGGCAATGAGGTAAGCTCTGAAATCATGTTAGGAATGATGCCAAATCAACCAAACAATGCAAGTGTGGCATGCAAGAAGGCTTAAAGCTCGAAACTAGCCAAAGGACTTAAACCAAGGCTATGCAAAGCAAGCCCCAAAGGGCCAAGGGCAATCAAAACAGTCCCAAGGCAGGTCAAGATAAGGCCAAAAACAAGCTTGAACCTAGCCCACACAAGCTAGAACAAGGGTTCAAAATGCATGAGGCATGCAAGGCTAACAAGGGGTATTACACTACACCTATTACAACCAAACATGGCATGACTTAACCAATGAAAAACAGAGTTATGGCATGTCAAAATAAGCCCCAAAACCCACTTAGATGGCATCCCAAATGCCTAAGCATGGTGGCATATACAATGATGCACTCTTAAGGCATAAAACACCAAACCTTCTAAGCATGGAAAAGGTGACAAATGCAAGTGTATGGCTACACTACATGGACTGAAATATCATTTCAAATGATGCCAAATCATGAGAAAGGTCTAAGCAATGCATGCTAATGACTTGGACACTCAAAGCTAACAAGCTAGATTGAACCAAGGCTACACAAAACAATGCATGCATGACCAAGACAACACAAATCAGAGCTTAAGCATAGTAAAACAAGGCTAAAAGCTTCATGGAGTTGAGCCAAAACATGCAAGAATGATAGTCTAAATGCATGATGCATGTTAAAGCAAATGAGAGGATTGCAAGACAAGTGTATGGTGCATGTAAGATGCTATTAAACCAACTTAAAACAGAGGTAAAGCATGGCAAAATAACACCAAATACTTGCTGAAATGAAGCCAAAACATGCTAAGCAAACATGCTACTAATATGAGCCATTTACACTAGCAAATGAGACACAAGGAGAGGGGGGTGTCCCTCTCCTATTCAAGACTCCAAAACCACTTCTCCACCACTGAAAATCCTTTGGATTTCAGTGGTGAGAAGACCAAAATAAGATGGTTCCAAAGCTCAAAAAGAAAGGCACAAAACAAGGCCACACAAGGCCTAAGAGGGGGTAAACTACCCCAAACACAAAAGTGACCTTAAACAATCATCTTAAGCATGAAAAATAGAACTTATTGTAGTTTAGAGTTAAGCTTAAAACAATATGCAAGTAGGTCTAAAAGCTTAAGCCAAAATGGGGGATCAAAAGCTAGAAACTCACCCTTGAAGAACACCTTCAAGAACACAACTCCAGTATCCTTCTCTGAACAAAACCAGCTCAAAAACACTAAAACCAACTTCCTAGTAGCTCAGCAACAAAAGGATGGTGTTCTAGTAGGTGTTTGTGTGCAATAGTGTGAAGAATCTACACTTTTGGGCACAAACAAGAGCAAAACAAGAGAGAGAGGTAAAATATAGAGAGAGATAGATATAGAACTTGTATATCCACTTTTTAGAACCTCTGGAAAGGGAGGGGAGGCTCCCTTCTTATAGAATTTCAATTCTCAAGCTTGTTCAACAAGCTTGAGTCTTGAATGCAATCCCTCCATACACGTGTATGGAGGATGAGAATTGTGCCCACCAGCTGTCACAGCTGGCAGAAAATACCTGCAAAAAGCAGATGGAAAGGTCTCGGCTCAAAAATATGATTGATCGACCAAAAAGAGTGACGATCAACCAAAAAGAGTGCCGATCGGCCACCACTTATGGCCGATGGCAAGAAAACAAGACCGATGGCACCATGCCTTAGCCGATGGGTTGAGGGGATGGCCAACAAGCCACCCTCTTCCCTCAAAAGCAAAACCACAAGTCCTTGGTCCACAACCAAGCACAAAACAAACAAGTTGAGAGATCTTGAGGCAAGGCGCGCGACCGAGACCTCCGGGAACTCAAAATGAACACGAGCATGGATGATCATCGAGTGTTCAAACGATGACGTCCAAGTCTTGAGGATAGTCAAAAATAGGGTGTCTACATTGTCGTACAACTTGCTTGGTGGCCAGACTAAACATATGGTCGACTGTACAGAATGATGGCCGGGCGGCCACTATTTATGAGGAATACCCTGCTGCAACAGAATTGGAACAGAGTAAGACAGAGTGTAGGTTTGCTTCCCAAATCATCAACCATAGCAAGTTTGTTGCATGATGATCTTAAGAGCAAAAGGAAAAGACTTAACTCGATACAAAAAGGGTTATTCTCCTTACCTCCTTCCTATCATAAAATTTATTTAAGGAAGAGGTGGGCGTGCCTTACAAATCACCAAACATCATAGGATAGTATGTGATGATCATAGAGCAACTAAAATGAAGAATAATAACAACTCCTCTCCCTACTCATGGAATAAGGATGAAACACCCATTTCCATACTTCAAAGTGGAACTAGGAGAGAGTTTTCAACACTTCTTGATAAATAGCTCTCTAGGAGCAACAAAGAAAGTAAGGGAACAAAACAAGAAACAAGCTATCTATCAAAGCTTAAACACACAACTTGCCAAAATTGTTGACAACTCCTCTTTTTCATGGAACAAGGATGAGACATCCATTTCCATGTTTCAAACATGATCAATAAGAAAGTTTTTCAACACTTTGAACACGGAAGTTACTACCTAGCTTCAAGGTGGACAACAAGAATATGAAAGCAAGAAATTTATAAGTAAAACAATCAACTCAAATGGATTGGCCGCTATGTCCTAAACACACCAAATCTGGGAGCAGAACACAACTATAGTATTCAAAGCATAAATTAACAAATTAAATAGCACACAAACAACACAAAAACAGTACTGAAAATTAGTTTTAGGAGGTAAAAAAAGTGGGCAAAAGTGGAAGAACACTAAGAGGTTTCATCTAGCATACAAGCCTAAGAAATGATGACTAACCCCTTCACTTTTTATAACCTTAAATCACATATTTTAAGCCTCAAAACACTCTGAAAACAGTATATACAGACAAGAAAAAGATAGAGAAAAGGTGGTGAAAAAGTTTCAAAAATCACTTCTTGAAAGAGAGGATGATCTTCTTAGTTCACAAGCCACAAGCTAAACACTCTCAAGTATCTGAATTTGTGTTCAAAATCTCAGCAAAAGGCTTGAAGTTTAAGCTTATGTGGTGAATCTATAGTGTATCTATATTTCAAGAGGGTAGATAAGTGTGTTGGGCAAGCTTTGGGCTCTTGACAATTTTTTCTAACCCCAAACCACGATGAGGGGTGTTGTATTTATAGAGTTTTAGCTTCTCACGTCGGAAATATCTTCAAAAGAGATAGCTGGTCCAAATCCCGTGCATGGGAGCAGTTGGCTGCTGCAAAATATCTGTTCTCGCTGAACATGGCCGGCCGGCCATGAGGATGTACGACCGGCCCAATGAGAATGGCCTACCCGCCATATGTTAGCCGGCTATTCTCTGAGTGGTTAGGCTAGAAAAAAAATAAGGTTTTGATCAAAATAGGGTGCAAGGTTTAGGTTTTGAAACTCAAAACTAAATCATTTTGCTAAGGATTCGAACAATTGCATAACATAACATTTCATCATCGAGTGTTCAGAGTGAGGCACCCAACTCTTAAAGGAGGTCAAAATGGTGAGTCTACAATTTCCTCTCTTTGACAAAACTGGGAGTCATTTCATGACATGAGTGAATGTCAAAGCCTGAAGACGATCCTTTTGATAAGGCCATAAGACTTGGCAAACAAATAAAGTGTAAAAGCAATTGGTTGAACTCGAAAGTTGCCTATGTATCCCTTTGCAAGGAATCAAACCTGCATAATTCAAGGGCAGGATGCAAATGACATGCTCAAAGTACACTTGAAAACCGGACTTACACGCTTCATGAAGCCGATTATTTTTTAAAATCCATGATCATGCAAAACAATGCACTGAGTAATAACAAGATGACAGCATATGAAACAAGCCTCAAGTTAAATCAAAATAAGTCCAACCATGCCTCACACGGAAAGGAGTAAGCAAAAGTCAATTTCGAACACGTTTCACGTAAAAGAAGCAAAGACGGTGTAACCAACAGGCTTATCTAACCGTATCTCATATAGAGAGAAGGAAGGTTTTAAATGACTTCAAATCAATATCCTAACGCGTTTCACGCGAAAGGAGAGAAGGGTGGTGTAACCAATAAGCGTATCTAACCATATCTCATACGGAAATAGTGAAGGTTTTAACCGACTTCAAATCAATATCCTAACGCGTTTCACACGAAAGGAGAGAAGGGTGGTGTAACCAACAGGCGTATCTAACAGTATCTCATATCGAGAGAGGGAAGGTTTTAACCAGGTAAATCAACATCCTAACACGTTTCATGTGAAATAGGTGCAAAATGATGCAACCAACAAGCATATCTAACCGTATCTCATACGAAGAGAGGGAAGGTTGAAGCCAAACTATGTCTCACATAAAGAAGATGAAAGATGCAAGCCAAATTACGTTTCACGCAGAGAGGGATGAAAGATATAAATGAAACTACGTTTCACGCAGAGATGGATGAAAGATGTAAACCAAACTACATTTCAAGCAAAGAGGATGTGAGATGCAAAACAAACTACGTTTCATGCAGAGAGGGTGTGAGATGCAAACCAAACTACATTTCTGTAGACACCCTATTTTTGACCGCCCTTATGACTTGGACACCATTGCTTGCACACACGATGATGAGTCTATACGCTTGTCAAGTGCTCTAAGTCCTCAGCGGAACGCCACAGCTTTGAGCCTTTCAAACCTTGCACACCTGTTGCCTCATTTTTTGACCAAACCCAGTGTTTTTCAAGCCTGTAACCCCTAGTGGCCTGCCGGCCACCTTTTTGGGCTACCGGCCATCACTCTTGGTTGTCAGCCACCAGTGATGGCCGACCGGCCACCAGTGATGTCTTTTGCAAATATTTTGTGACAACTGTGCCAATTGTTTGCACAAATGCCTGCATCTGCTCCCACGTGTATGGCTGGATGTTCTTGAGCAAAATTCATGTTTTATATATACAGAGGGCCTCCCTCTCATGTTTTAAGGTTGGAAAAAATTTAGAGCAAAATTTTTCCTCTCTCTTCCAAAGCTCTACACTTCTGCTACATATCCTTCCCCTTTGCCTATGCACCCTTAACCAAACCTCTCCATATTTGAGTTGAGGTGTCTTTGAGGCTTGTTGGAGCTCTTGAGGTGTGTTTACTTGGTTTTATTGCTTGGAATTGATTTCCTCTTCAAGAGGTATAAGGCTTTGCCTCTTTACTTACTTTAATTACTCTTTTCTTCAATTTTCCAAGTGTTTTTGGGCTATAAAAACTCTGTATTTTTTTGGCTGAAACTTGGGTTTTAAGGCCATTAAAGGTTGAGGGGTGGTTCACCCTTCTTTACACCTTGTTTTGAAGGCCTTTTCCCTTGTGTTTCCCATCATTTTACTATCTTTTTTTGAGCTTTTAAACACTATTTTTCAGAGTTATTTCAATGGCCAAAATCATGTTTTGAAGTCCAAAATTGGAGGGGTAGCCTCCCCTCCTTGTGTCTTGCTTACTAGCCTATCTTGTGCTATGTTTTAGCTTATTAATCTAGCATTTTTTGTCTTAATTCCAGCATGTTTTAGGACTGTTTTAGCACTGTTTTTGGTTGATAGTTGCATTTGAGCTTTGTTTCGCATGCTTATAGTGTAATTGTCCTCATAAGTTTGGTGTTCTAGGCCTTAGACACCATCTTGTTTGAGTTGATTGCATTTACTTATGGCTTTCCATACTTGTGATCACTCTTAATCGCTTCTGCAACCTCCCTCCTTTCTTGGCTTTTGTTTTGCTTTGAAAGTGGTTTCAAACAACTTGTTTGTTCAAAGCATGAGATTGAGATGTCATGCTTAATGGTTTAATCCCTTAGGGGTTCATTACCAACGGTATGATGTCTCTTTCATGCCCAAGACAACACTTGGTTTGAGCCCTCTTTCCATTAGAGGACTTAACTTCACCCATTGGACTCAATGAATTAAAGGATGGTTGGTAATTTAAAATGAAGTAATCAAAATAGAACTAAAAGGATGCAAGATAAGAATTTGGTTTTGTGTTCAATCGGACATTAATTAAACACATGGAAGCTTGAGGCATTTCATACTCATTAGTGATGAAATGATTCAAGTTTCCAAGGTCACCACTTCCCTTGATCAATTCATGAAATGGAGGAGGTTAGAGTCTTATTTTGTTGCATTTATTGAACTTGCACACTTTGATTCATAAGCCATCATGCAATAAAATTGTTTGAGTTGATGGTTTGTGGACCAAGTTTACTACTCCTTTAATTTGCTCATGATAAGGAGGAGTGAATTGTGCATACAAACACTTGAGAATACCCTGTGCATGATCTGTTTGTTCTCTGTTGCAGTAAGATGAATTGTGCAACAGTGGCCGACAGGCCACTTTCCATGGCCGGTAGGCCCTCACTCCTGGCCAGCCGGCCACCAATGCGAAATTCAGCAGTGTATTTTTTGAGCAAAGCAGAGCAGAGCTATTATGGAGGTGGACAAAGGTATAAGTGTTCTACTGCGCAACAAATACCTTTTGGAAGCAAAACAGTGACCTTTTCGGGTGGAAACCGAGCACGTGCATGAGCATTCCTTGCATACTGAGCATGTTTAAGTTTTCAATATTTAGTTTAGATATTTGTGTGTAATTAATTATTAGTAGCTAGTTAATTTTATAAAGTGTTGCAATAATTAGTTAGTTAACTAGTTGTTTGATCTCATCTTGTAATTATTTAGTTAACTAGAATAGTTAATTCATTTGTTGTAATAATTAGTTAAGTAGTTTAGCTAATTTAATTTATTTTGTAATAATTAGCTTAGCTTAGCTAGTTAGCTAATTAGTTTATTCGGACTCTCCTTTATGATAGCAAAATGTTGTAATAATGTGTATGTCTTCCAACCTTACGACTTTCTCCCTTTTATTTTACTAGCTTATGATGGTTAGTTTAGGGACATCATATTTTGTTTAGCATACTTCATGTTTGCATCCATTTGTATTACATGCACCGGAGCTCGGTTCATCATTCTAACTGCATTGTTAGTTTAATACTTCTTTGAATATGTATATAGGTTGCATGCTATCAAATTGTTTCATATGCCATGTTAAGTAGCCGAGCCTATTTAGATTGCATATCACATGCGTTGCATTAGTCATATTGCATTGTTAGGAATCATGCATTTTTTTAACTCATTTCTCTTTCGGCTTGGAGTATTAGGTAAGCCTTTACTTGTTTTAGCATATCGCATGTGTGTGATTTTTGCTATGTTTAGCATGCTTGCCATGAGGCTAATTGCTTAAGTGCTATAACTGCTTGAATGCTTGTAGATGAAGGCTAATTGCTTGAATTAGAATAATTTGAGTAATGTTCATATGCAATCACTTTTTCAAGTGGTAATATTCGAAACCATTTTAAAAAACAAACATGAATCAAGTTTTCCAATTCTTGCAAAGTTAGTCTATACTTGTGTGTTTGCGCATCACATAGCCTAATAATCGAAACAAGAGCATATAATGTAAATAAGATTCATATCATGATAGTAGGTTGATCTTTGGTCGGGCGAGCGGGGGTGCTCAATTCATGACCTTCCCCTCTGGTACCTAAGTTCCCGAGCCGAGACAATCTTGGTGATGACGGACACGTGGCTTTTGGCACGAGTCATAGGTTTCCTAAATTTCTCAAAAAATATTTAGGTGGCGACTCTATATCTGGCAAAGCAGTTCATTTTTGGCAATTTGATTCAAAATCGATTTTCCAAAAGATTTGTCGGATTGGAACTCTTTTGGGGTTTATCTATTTCACATTGCACTTGTAAGATCAGATTCAGAAACATAAGAGTCCGGTACTATAGGGCTTATTAGTCTTCCGAAAGGGGGCGCGAAAAAGTCAAGCTACAGTTTCTGGCGACTTTGTTGGGGATTTAGAGAACTTGACTAGAACTTCATGATATGAAATTTTATCTACGCTTATATGTTTCTTTGCATTGGATTTGCAGTGGTGCACTTAAATCACTGTGTTTGCCATATGTTATTCTTGGACAGTTTGCCGGAGGCTTGCATAAAAGCTTGCTGAAAGGCTAACCGGTCATGGGCTCTGCCATGTTGGGAACACAACCCTTGGATCTGGACTACCGCTATACCGTTTGATCCTCCTTTCACTTCTTGGTGTTAGGTGTGAGAGGTATATTAGACAATCTTGCCAAGGCACCCTTTCTGACCATTTGGCCTAGTTGTATATCGAAAAGCCATAGAGACTGTTCCAAACTAGGACAGGATGCTTACCCGAATACCGGATTGCATGAAACCGCTTTGTTTGAATAGTGAACCCTAGTTCCTGACAAAACTAGGACAAGGTAACCCTATCCCCCTCATAGGGGTGTTTTGGCTCTCACTTAATTGGTATGTGCTCTGGAGTAAAACTATACAGGGGTGCTTCATATCAGTGGTACAGTTGGCATCTATTTTAGGGCAGAAGTCAATGTGGAGTATAGTCACTCAGCTGTAATCATATCTGTTCTATTGAAATCAGGCTGAGGTGCTGTCTGTTTTCTCTTTTGCAAGGTAGTCCTAGAACCATAGCTTCAAAAGGCTCTGATTCAAGGGCAACCAGTGTTTCCTTCGCCAGTGGCAAGGCAAAGAAGGGCCAGACAGGGCTCACCGGTTCCACTGTTCCGGCATTTACCAGTTAGATTACCTCTGTTCAGAGCACGACCATCTACCCCTATCATGGCCCAGCCTCTGACAAATCTAGAGGATTATTGATCCGTCTTCAGTAATCAGTAGATTCGCTGCAGCAAGATATGGCTAGGCAAGCTGAGATATTACAGAAAATGATATTCAACTTTACGGACCTCCACGAAATTGGGGTTCAAATCAAGGATGCCATCAGATAAAGGCTCATTATGAAAGGTAATGAGCTTATGGGGAAGAATGTTGTTTGCAATTCCAATGCTACTACCAGTGGTAGCATGGCTGCGAAATGTTCAGAAGTAAACACTACCACCATGCCTATCAAAAACCCTCTTCCTGATAATAGCCAAAGACCAACCACTTCAACTCGGCCCCAAGCTCGAACTTTCCATCCTCTTTTCATGAAGCTCTCTCAAGCTTTGAAAATGCTGCGACAAAAAGGGTGCCTAGAGCTTCTAAAACCCCGACCCCTTCCAAATCCTCTTCCACCAAGATATGACCCCGCTAAATACTGTGCTTATCATCAATAACTGGGTCATGATACAAACCGTTGCATCCGCCTCTGTCATAAAATTCAGGATCTTATTGACAACGAGATCATAATTTCACCAAAAGGACCTCAGGCCACCACTAACCCATTACCCTCACACCTCAACCTAATCCATACACTGTCGTCCACCTACAACCCCAGCATATACATCACCCCAGCCAATTTACCTAAGCCTGAGGTGTTCATTCCAGAAAGCACGTACTTGTGCATGATAGATGCATTTGAACCCCAATCATCTCAAACCCATGAACCTACTACTTCTGAGCTGATGAGCATGATTGAAGATCTACAAAGAACGATGGCAGATTTAACATTTGGGGTTTTGATCCTGTCAAAAAACTCCCCAATCTTAGGGCGAGCTGCAGTTGAAAAGGGTCATCCCGAAGTTATCTTAAGTCTGGGTGATGACAGATTAGCAATAAATGGGCTCTGCTCCGATGTAGCAACCCAATCCCTTGGCAAAGTGGAGGCAAGGGGCAAGAATAAGGTCAGGGCAAGTATTAATCCTTATGAACAGCTTCAGTGGGCTATTAAGGCGTTGAAGGGTAAAGGACTGAACAAACAGCAAGTGCTTGCAGTTGTTGCAAAAACTGTGGCTGATACTTTTGTTGCTCAGGTTGGAAGCATTTTGCATCAAAGGGCAAGCCAGGAAAAGGAATGTCGTACCAGAAACACCCATTTCAACTCCAATCCTACACTCGTAAGAGATCATCAAACCCAGTCAACACCTGCCAACCCCTCTGTCAATCCCTCCAGGACAGGTAACCGCACCTACAATCTCCTTTTTATGACCTTATCCAAAGCTCTCCAAATTCTCATAAGACAAGACCATCTCAAACCCCTTGGCCCTCGGCCTCTCCCTGATCCCTTTCTAGCCAGGTATAAAGCTGCCAAGTACTGTGCCTTCCATCAACAAACCGGCCATGACACTTACAGTTGTTTTCGTCTTCGCCATGAAGTTCAAAATCTGATTGACAATAAGGTCATCACTCCACCGGGTCCTACAAAGTCTATCGGCACTAGATCGATGAACTGGAGGGATAATGTGACTATGTGATCAGGGATGAACCACATACTGATGGCGCTCATTTTATTCCAGATGTGGTGGATGACATGCACTATTTTAACACTTTGAAAATGCTGTTTATTTTACTTTCTAAACTGGGTATCGAGTCAGTCTTGTTGTATTTAGTTAGTCTAGTTTTAGTGATTTCGGGAGTATTAACTCGGGCATCACTTTCTTATTTTGTGTTTGTCTTTTTGACTCTTTTTTTTGCGTCTGTTTCTATCATTGAGCCAGTTGAGCCAGAAGATCTAAATGAAACGGTAGTAATTTCCACTTGCTTCTCTATGCCTTTAAATCATTGTATTGACCTAAGTTTTTCAAAACTTTTCTAACACTGTGGTGAAAACAAAGAGGAAGGAATTCCTCGAGATTTACAAAAATTTGATCAACTGAGAGGAAGAGAGACGTGCTAAGCCCTTAATGAATGAGATCATGTCTCTACACTTTTGCTTACATATCCTTCACCTTTGCCTATACACCCTTAACCAAACCTCTCCATATTTGAGTTGAGGTGTCTTTGAGGCTTGTTGGAGCTCTTGAGGGTGTGTTTACTTGGTTTTATTGCTTGGAATTGATTTCCTCTTCAAGAGGTATAGGCTTTGCCTCTTTACTTACTTTAATTACTCTTTTTCTTCCAATTTTCCAAGTGTTTTTTGGGCTATAAAAACTCTGTATTTTTGGCTGAAACTTGGGTTTTAAGGCCATTAAAGGTTGGGGGTGGTTCACCCTTCTTTACACCTTGTTTTGAAAGCATTTTCCCTTGTGTTTCCCATCCTTTTACTATCTTTTTTTGAGCTTTTAAACACTATTTTTCAAAGTAATTTCAGTGGCTAAAATTATGTTTTGAAGTCCAAAATTGGAGGGGTTAGCCTCCCCTCCTTGTGTCATGCTTACTAGCCTATCTTGTGCTATGTTTTAGCTTATTAATCTAGCATTTTTTGTCTTAATTCCAGCATATTTTTAGATTGTTTTAGCACTGTTTTTGGTTAATAGTTGCATTTAAGCTTTGTTTTGCATGCTTATAGCATAATTGTCCTCATGAGTTTGGTGATTTAGGCCTTAGACACCATCTTGTTTGAGTTGATTGCATTTATTTATGGCTTTCCATACTTGTGATCACTCTTAATCACCTCTGCAACCTCCCTCCTTTCTTGGCTTTTGTTTTGCTTTGAAAGTGGCTTCAAACAACTTACTTGTTCAAAGCATGAGATTGAGATATCATGCTTAATGGTTTAATCCCTTAGGGGGTTCATTACCAACGGTATGATGTCTTTTTCATGCCCAAGACAACACTTGGTTTGAGCCCTCTTTCTGTTAGAGGACTTAACTTCACCCTTTGAACTTAATGAATTAAAGGATGGTTGGTAATTTAAAATGAAATAATCAAAATGGGACTAAAAGGATGCAAGATAAGAATTTGGTTTTGTGTTCAATCGGACGTTAATTGAACACATGGAAGCTTGAGGCATTTCATACTCATTAGTGATGAAATGATTCAAGTTTCCAAGGTCATAACTTCCCTTGATCAATTCATGAAAGGGAGGAGGTTAGAGTCTTATTTTGTTACATTTATTGAACTTGCACATTTTGGTTCATAAGCTATCATGCAATGAAATTGCTTGAGTTGATGGTTTGTGGACCAAGTTTACTACTCCTTTGATTTGTTCATGATAAGGAGGGGTGAATTGTGCATACAAACCCTTGAGAACACCCTGTCCATGTTCTGTTTGTTCTCTGTTGCAGCAAAATGAACTGTGCAGTAGTTACCGGCAGGCCCTCACTCCTTGCCGACTAGCCGCCAATGCAAAATTCATCAATGTTTTTTTGAGCTGAGCAGAGCTATTATGGAGGTGGACAAAGGTGTAAGTGTTCTACTGCGCAACAGAAACCTTTTGGAAGCAAAACAGTGACCTTTTCGGGTGGAAACCGAGCACGTGCATGAGCATTCCTCGCATGCCGAGCATGTTTAAGTTTAAATATTTAGTTTAGATATTTGTTGTAATTAATTAGTAGTAGCTAGTTAATTTTGTAAAGTGTTATAATAATTAGTTAGTTAACTAGTTGTTTGATCTCGTCTTGTAATTATTTTAGTTAACTAGAATAGTTAATTCATTTGTTATAATAATTAGTTAAGTAGTTTAGCTAATTTAATTAGTTTTGTAATAATTAGCTTAGCTTAGCTAGTTAGCTAGTTAGTTTATTCGGACTCTCCTTTGTGATAGCAAAATGTTGTAATAATGTGTATGTCTTCCAACCTCACGTCTTTCTCCTTTTATTTTACTAGCTTATGATGGTTAGTTTAGGACATCATGTTTTGTTTAGCATACTTCATGTTTGCATCCATTTGTATTGCATGCACCGGGACTCGGTTCATCATTCTAACTGCATTGTTAATTTAATACTTCTTTGAATACGTATTTATACTGCATGCTATCAAATTGTTTCATATGCCATGTTAAGTAGCCGAGCCTATTTAGATTACATATCGCATGCATTGCATTAGTCATATTGCATAATTAGGAATCATGCATTTTTCTAACTCATTTCTCTTTTAGCTTGGAGTACTAGGTAAGCCTTTACTTGCTTTAGCATATTGCATGTGTGTGATTTTTGCCATATTTAGCTTGCTTGCCATGAGGCTAATTGCTTACGTGCTATAACTGCTTAAATGCCTGTGGATGAAAGCTAATTGCCTGAATTGGAATAATTTGACTAATGTTCATATGCGATCACTTTTTCAAGTGGTACATATTCGAAACAATTTTCAAAAACAAACATGAATCAAGTATTTCAATTCTTGCAAAGTTAGTCTATACTTGTGTGTGTGCGCATCACATAGCCTAATAATCGAAACAAGAGTATATAATATAAATAAGATTCATATCATGATTAGTAGAGGCCGATCTTTGATCGGACGAGCGGGAGTGCTCAATTCATAACCTTCCCCTCTCATACCTAAGTTGTAACTCCCTCAAAATTCAACCCATTAAATATAAAACAAAACATGCATTATTAAAAGAAAACATTATTTATTACATCAATCATCAGAGTCTTACGAAAAAATGCCCTACGGCTTACATCTTGCCAAGCCAACACTTGGATACAATTTACTGAGTTCTAACTCAAAACAGATAAAGCCCTAGGCTTGAAGGATTACATTGTTCAAATAAACCAAATAAAAATAACACAAGTCTTCAAATTCATTCCTCACAAGCTAAGTCCTTGGAGGAGTGAACACCTGAACCTGAAAAATAAAGTTCCCATATAGGGTGAGCCACAGCCCAGTAGAGAAATACTAAACCAAGCATAAGAATTAACTAAAGCATTAGCATCTGAACATGGTTAACACTTACAATCAAGTTACAATTTTCATGACACAAATGTCTACATTGCCTATGACACTGTCTATGGCACATTTTACTTTCCACTTATGGCTCAGAACCTGGCCAAATAACTCAACGGGGTTTCATCTTTTATTAACAATACTTCCAATTCAACAGAATAACAATTTAAGTTAGACCTAACCATAACAAATACACAAGTTGGTATTGTATCAATCATAACCAATTCACTTCCATACTTCCCAACTGATACACATTTAGTGATGTATCATATCACAAATAAATAGAAATATATCTATTAATCAATACACACTAAGATGATGCTACTGGATCCATCCCCTATCTCCTCCAATAAATCCGGTTTAGAGGTCCATCCCTATCTTCCCCTAAACCGTGGAGTTCATCCCCTATCTCCTCCAAAACCAATGCATATGCAATAAAACACACAATTGCCATACAACACATAATTAATACACAAACGTTCTGTATTAACTCAACAGTCAAACAATTGACTCAATTCCAGTTATACCTAAGCCGCATGCAAGGTCTACAACAATCAATGGCTATCCTCCACCGATAGCCCAAAACAGTTATTTCTAAACAAGAAATAAATACATCAATGAATGTAAATTTAACATTCCCAAAGGTAAATATTTAAACTACCCAATTCCATGAATTAAACCAAATTCCACATTGTTCCTTTAAATTAATTATACAAATTAATCTAAACCAAAACCCTAAGGTTTCTCCCAAAATTACCAAACTACCCCCACATACCAAAATACCAACACTTAGGATTAAAACATATAAATGGAGTAGGAAATCCCTACCTCAAAGAAAGAACCAGAAAAGATGATGATGAAGAAGATGCTCGAAACTCAAAGTGCTCCAAACTGACAACTGCTCAGATTAAATGGAAGCCCTCACTCTCCTCTATCTTATTTGTAAAAGAACTAGGGCAAAAAACCCACCCTAACTAGATCAAATCAAGGAGAGAAGATGAGTTGGGAGAGGGAGAACTCGTAACCTAGGGTTTAGAATATGAAAGGGACTCAAAAACTGAATTAAAACACGCTGCTGCGTATTTAAGTCTGACAGGCTCGCTCGAGCGAAGACATGGTCGCTCGAGCGACCAGACACAAGAAATACTCGCTCGAGCGAAGAAAAGCTCGCTCGAGCCAAAAACGCGATGCTTCAGGTCTGCAACCCACAAGCTCGCTCGAGCGAAGGAAATCTCGCTCGAGCGAAGAACTCGAAAACATACACCTCACTCGCTCGAGCGAAGGAAGCTCGCTCGAGCCAAGAAACACATCTCTCAGGTCTAAGTACTGGACGCAAAGCTCGCTCGAGCCAAGGAAAGCTCGCTCGAGCGAAGAACCAAAAACGAAGACCTCGCTCGAGCGAAGAGAAGCTCGCTCGAGCGACCAAGCCAAAAACTGAACATGCAGACTTGGTTTCTAAACCCAACCAATCTGCAACCAACCTGCTAAACACATCCTATAACCCAAGAATAAGGAATAAAAGGACAACAACAACAAGTAAAACAGCGGAATCCACGGAACGTAAGTCCGGATACAATAATCAAATGGGAAAAGACCGGGGTCGCTATATAAGTTCCCGAGCCGAGATAATCTTGGTGATGATGGACACGTGGCCTTTGGCACGAGTCATGGGTTTCCTAAATTTTTCAAAAAATATTTAGGTGGCGACTCTATATCTGGCAAAGCATTTTATTTTTGGCAATTTGATTCAAAATCGATTTTCCAAAAGATTTGCCGGATTAGGACTCTTTGGTGTTTATCTATTTCACATTGCACTTGTAAGATCAGATTCAGAAACACGAGAGTCCGGTATTATAGGGCTTATTTGTCTTCCGATAGGGGGCGCGAAAAAGTCGAGCTACAATTTCACGCAAATACAGTGAAACAAAAGGTACAAGCCAAACTACGTTTCACATAGAAAGGGTGAAAGATACAAGTCAAACTACGCTTCACGTAGAATGGGTGTGAGAAATGCAAGCCTAACTACGTTTTACGCAAAGAGGCGAGAGATGCGAACCAAATTACGTTTCACGTAGAGAGGGTGAAAGGTGCAAACCAAATGCATGCAACAAGCCAAATCACAGCGTCAGCTGATAAGGGTAGACACAATAAGGTAATAGGCACGAGGCATATGGATGCAAGATAATTGTTGTAGTTGATGCAAAATACAATGCAATACATGTTCCATCCAACATAATAGAAAAGATAAAAAACGGTGGCTTTGAAAACACCTCATGGGAGAAAGTGGCGATGAACAACCCTGTTCTGTTGGGGATCTTCATGTTCTTTTTCTGTTTTTCAAACTTCCACCTTCAACTCACAGTCAAAGGTTCTTACATGCTGAAAAAAGGGTAAAACCTGCTTAAGTTTGAGGTCAAGGCACATTCACACTTCGAAAAAATGACGAGACCTAGAACGATGCATCCAGAATGAAATTTTAGAATTGTTTGAAGTTGAAACAAACCCAAATACTTCAACTTTCCATTTTTCATATGAATACCAAAACAACCATGCTCCAAATCAGGCAAAATTCCAACAAAACTCATCAAAACACCCTTGAGCAGTTGGCCGGCCAAAAGATGAGCCGACCATACAATATATTGGCCGGTCGGCCAATCGTGCTGATGTCGGGACAGAATCGAGTTTTCACACTTGTGGCCCGTTAAAACACATGTTTGGCTCATTGTATCACCCATAAACTGTCTGAAAACCTCCTTCCTCTCTCTCTAGGCTCTCTCTCTCTCTAGATTTTCATCATATTCTCTTTACCCAATGACCCGCGCAAACTTTTTTGCGAAACCTTTTTGGCCCTCTATACTTTGAACTGATTTGATTTTGATTCGGTCGAGTTTTTAGGTTTCTCATTGGTTTTTTGCTTGTTTCTCACGGGTTTTCTTGGTCTTTGCGTACTCTCTTTCGAGTTTTCACTTTTTCCTCTCATTTTCTCTCTTAAGGTTTGGTTTTTGGGTTTTCACATATTTCTCTCAGTTTCCTCATTTTTCTCTCACCACCCACCACATTCTCATAGCTGATGATGTTCCACATGACGGTGCCCCTTCCGAGGTACCTATTCATTTTCCTGCCGCAGGTATAGAGGATCCGATGATAGAGGAGACAAACGGGGCGACAGAGGATATTGTTGCTGACATCGCCGCAGAGGAGATATACCCTCCAGACTCTGATGAGTCACCACCACTAAGGGTAAGGCCATTCGACCCAGCTACCTACCACCCACGCACACATGCGATGGCTCCCGGTGGCATGTTGAGGTTTGAGGAATTTGCCCGGGGCATGCCCGAGTACTTTCTCCTACGTGAGCGCTCATACATCTCTCATATGCTTTTGAGGTAAGAACCTTTATTCCTTCATGTACTTTGCTTTAACTGTCACACTCCAATCCAAGCATGACCGGTCGTAGCCCACAGGGACTTAGCCCAAAGGACACGTAAGCCTAAACATGAACCCAAAATTACAAAGAATAAATGTGATGATAGCCCATAAATAAATGAATCAAAAACCCAAACCAGTGACAAGTCACAAGTATAAATGATAAAACCAGCCATAACCAACTTCTAAAAATATATACTAAATGGAACACAAACAGCCCATAAAATAAAATAATTCTAAATGAATCTCAATAAAAATAAAAAGAAATATGCACAAACTTGACATAACAATCTAAAACAAAATAAATGGATGTCCTAGAGGTCCATGCAATTGAGTCCCCGCAACGCCATGAGTCCACTCTAAGTCCTTCTAACACCTGGAAGTGATAAACAACTAAGTCAGCTGATAGCTCAGTGAGTAGCAACATGGATAGTAAATACAGTTTTGAAAACAGAGTTCAATTCCAAAAAATATATATCACAGAAACTAGATTGGCATACCCTTTTAATAAAGATAACTGTTTCAAAAAGAAGGTTCCACAGTTCAACAGTTAAAATACTCATGTCTCTCAAGAACATGATAAATGACATTTTTCACTTAAAACAGAGTACAACATGAATACCAATAATTTTCTGGGTACCAAGAATAACAAGTAACGTGCCACACAGTTCTCAAGGCAATAAGCCCCGTTGGATCCAATATCGAACCAAGAGTCATCCTCGGGGTGGCAACCCGAGCCTTTTCTCTAAGACGATCTGATTGAAGGCCACCTAGCCTAGCCTAAGTCTTTTCCTTACAATCGTTGAGCACTAGAGTCATCACGGCCCAACCCGGATCTGTTCCCTAGTGGCCAGAGTCACCACACAGAGTGGAATAATTTCCCTGGACTAAAATATACAGATTGTCCCAATAATCAATACACATCAGTTTCGCAAAACATGGTAGTTCACCATTATAAACATAAGACCATAACAAATAGTTTACAGTATGCCAAGTTTACACATGTTTCAGAAATAATTTAATTCTATTGATAATATAATAAGTTATCAAAACAGTTTAGTCCTGAAACAACAATTTAATTTTCCAACAGTTCAGGATAGGGAAACATTTATAAAAATATGTAGCATGCAACTACTCACCTAAAAACGAAATAATGTAATCCTCGAATACAGTATGAAAGTTCAACTAGTGCCTTGAACCAAGTATGAAAACTACACCTCACTACTAATTTAAAAATACTAAAGAATAAGAAACTAAGTAACCCCAAACTAAAGCGCACTAACACAGCTCAACCCAACTCACCGTTACTCTTAAATATTACCTAAGTTCATGTTCTTCAATGTCTAAAATCACTCATGACATAGGTTCAGATTGAAACTCTAAGGGGTTGTTTGGGATAAACTAAATAAGTGCATTTTTTGACTTTTTATGAAATATGAGTTGGGTATGGGTTGAGTTTAAAGTGATGTGATAGAGAAGTGATGTGACTTAAATAAGATGATGCGACTTAAATAAGATAATAACTTTTTCACTTTTTGGCTTTTTTTGGTTATGCCAAACCAAGCCTTAATTAGAAGTAACTTTAAGATAAAACAGAATTTTAGACAAGTTTGCACAATCTATTCGCTAACTTTGAAAATTAAAAACTCACTCCACGCTGTTAGAAAAATTCAAAAACCCTCCATATATCAACTAATATATCCTAAGTTTTAAACCCAATTGATTTTACTTGATTTTCTTATCAAAATAATTATTTACAATTAATTATGTCCAAACAGATTGTTTTCTGCAGCACTTTAAAGAAATTAATGGTTCTCTTAGTATACACGAGCAATCAACGCAATGCCAAAAATTTAAGAAACTAGACTCGTAACCGGTTCTAATGACACTGATTTGATAATTTTCAGATTTATACCCAAAGATAACGATACTTTCGAAGTTACTATTTTACACCAATTTTCTGGACAGATTTGAATGCACCATTTAATATAGATTTTGACTCCCAAAAATTATGAGAAAATTCTGATATGCAATTCAATATGTAATTAATCTATTAAAAAAATTTTAGTTCAAAATTCATCCATTTGATATGATTCCTTGATTTTTAAAGTTTGTGATTTTGTGCAGAATTTTTGAACTAAGAATTAAACCCATTCTTTATGCATGAATTTAACTCCTCAAATTTCTTAACAGTATATATCTATATACACAAAATACATACACCTACAACCTCTCCATTAATGAATTAAATCATAAAATAGAATAAGGATAAAGAACAAAAATAAAAGAAAGAAGAAAGCTGGAAACCTACGACACACCCAAAAGTTCTTCTTTGATTGCAACTTCTTCTTCTTTTTCTTCTCTCTCTCTCTCTCTCTCTCTCTCTCTCTCTCTCTCTCTCTCTCCGTGGCTGCTATATGTTGAAAATGTTGGGGAAAACAATTATAATAAGGGTTAGGGCTTTTGTTAGGAAAACTAGGGTTGTTTTTTTATATCTAAACAAAAGGTTTTAAATTATTATCTCTTTATATTATTTTATTTTCTCTCTCCATTAATTTAAATAAAATACCAATATTATTAGATCAAAATATGCTTACTAATTTGCCCCCTATTTTTTTTTAAATAATAAGGAGTTGTTTGAGGTGTCCTAAATAAGTGTACTTTTTGTCTTTTTGAACTAAAAAGTTGAGGAAAAAAAATGGATGTTTGGGTTAACTTTTTGACTTTTTATGAAAAAATATGTATTAAAAAATTATATAAATAAGTGTATAGGAGAAGATAGAGTAGCACACCGTACAGATTGGCTGTGACGCCCCAAAAATCGGGAACATCAGATAATATATTAACCATTAAATACAGGGTTTATCTAAGGTTACAAGAGTAGGAAACGTCACTAATGAGTCATTTGGATAATAACCAAGCAAGATCCCAGGAAGGTCAGAGGAGTCAAAATAGCCTCCCTTCAAAGTCCAACCACCTTAGATAGCAAAGCTACCTTTTTGACAGATCTTGACAAGGTATTAACACAAGGCCTACATGAGTTGACGAGGTATAAGGATAGGTTACAAATGTCATATATATACAAATTACAAAATCGGGTCTTAAATACAACATGGGATCTATCACTTACAATCTCAAAACACATTTACAAACTAGTTTCTAATCCTCCTAGGGTAGCCGTACGTCCTCAAATGCTTGATCTTTGCCTTCGACCGGTCTAATAGTCTTCAATACCTGGCATGAAACGCCATGAGCTTTGAATGCTCAGTAAACGCACACACACCCCGTTCTTTTTTCCCATTCCAATACACCATCATTTTTATAGCGAACAAGTAATGAAGCATGATGTTCAAGTCAATAATAGCAATTTTAATAACTGAGGAAAGGAACATGTCATTCAAATAGATAACAAAGGTTATAATGTTAGTGGTTAGTATTCTAGAAATCTCCCAAAGAGATTTCATCCTCCCAACCACAAGAATTGGACACCGGACTATTCGGAACTCCCCCTTTTGCTGCTTTGTTGCAAAACTAACCTCGGATGCCTACCAACGGTTATATACCGCGTAGTGCCAACCGCAGGGCCTCAAAAGGGACAGTGAAAAGAAAAAAGTTTTATCTCCTGAATCCAACCTTATCCTTCCAAAAAATTTTATCCTCCAGAATGTCTCATCTGGACCCAACCTTATCTCACCAATCAAACCATCGCAAAGAGTCCAAATATGTCCGTTCCATTCTAGGATTTACGTGACAACTGCTTGTGCAAGACTTAACCTTCAATTAGAGAGCACGTCCCATCAACTCATTCATAACACATTATCATCTCTTCATTATTCAAGTGATCGAAAACCCAATACCATCACAATTAAGTTTTCCATTTGGATTAATGTTTAAGTCGAGTTAGAACAAACTCAACAAGATAGTAATATCCACATAAGCATGAGCATCATTAAAATGAAGAAGATAAGGAATATAACCATAACACATGAAATACCATACCAAGACATGATCATCAACTAATAAGCATATTTATGAATACAAGAGCATAAAACACCCATGTAAAACTAAATTTCCAGATTCAGTACCATTTAAAGATTAAAATCAAAAGGCCTATTTTAGAATTTTACCGAACTCGGCCTTCCTATGGTTTGTAGAGAATTTAATCTAGGTTTCAGAACATGTTTCGGAAATGTGATAGCTTCTCTAGATTTTTAGTTATTTAAGAAAGGTTCCAGCGCTGTCCAAATTCGTCGACCGTTACAAAAATTAGAGTTTCTCACAAATCGTTCACTCATTTTCAATGAAACAAATCTTAGTTGAAAGATAACTCCTTAAGGAAGATTTTTACATAAAATAGACGTCCAGAAGATTTTTCTACATTTTTCTAGAAATTTCGAAAGTTGGATGAAAAACAGATTTTTCTAGCACAGTTCTTGAAAAAGAAATTTGGTGAGAAAAGAGGTCAACTAGGGGAAATTTTCCACTTATCTTGTGATGAAAACTTGCTAAATAATATGTATTAAACTCAGAAATTTAAGGTGAAGGTGTGCCTTTGGAAATTTTGAGAGTTTGATATGGAAAAAAGTAGTCTTATACCGATTAAAAGAAATACAAGAAAGGTAGAATCAAGGCTCAACTCCTTTCATTTTTAACATGAGAATACCATTAAAACATCTGAAATGAATGTTTAAAACTTCTAAGAGCATGTATTTGAAAAAGGAAAATAAAAGAGAGAGTTGTGTTGTAGCTTACTCAAATGCTTATGGAACTAGTTTTGCAAGACTTGCTCTCTTTCTCTCTTTTTCTCCCTCCCACAAGCTCACTCTCCACTCCTCCTCTCCCTCTCTCTATGGCATGTGAGTGTGTGGGTGTGGTGTTTGATGTTCAAACAGATGGAGGATGGTGGTGTATTTATAGAGAATTTGGTGTGAAAAGTCCCAAATGCCCATTGGTTCCAATTCAATTGAATAGTGCCTTAATTTAGTTTAAATGTAATGGAATGAGGGAGGATTAGAACCTTAATTATGTATTTAATTATGATCTAGTTAGGTTTAGGACTAATTTAAATACCTTCTAGTTAAAAGTACACACACACATATATATATATATATAGCAAATCTTTATAGGTACCAAAGTCATTATTGCTTCAAGATTTCAAGGATTTGTTTGTACTAAAGTACAATGATTATAGCCTAGGATGTATGATGGCTAGCCATGTGATGGTGAATTGATGGACTTTTATATATATATATATATATATATTTTTGTGTACAAATCCTGGAAAATTGTAAAATATAATGTTAAAAAAAGATTTTAGGGTACAAGTGTATATATAAATATATAATGGTACTTGTTTGGGGTCAATTTGTGATTTAATAAAAATGTGAGGACTTGGGCTCAATTAAAAAATCTATTTCAAGTGAAGAGTTAATAAATTAGTGTTTAGGAAAAATAATTCGGTTTGTATGATCTTGCTTTGAATTTAAAGGTAAATAACCGAACGAAGACTGTGAAAACCGGAAGTTAAGGTTTAGAGCGATTAATCTAAAATTTGAGAGTTAAATAATTAATATTAAAGTGTTAGAAATGATTTCTAAGCTTCCAGGTCGATTAGGGTTTGTATGGGTTCGTCCGTGATGCATTTTCGGCTCTAGGGTTTAATTTGCAAACAATCAACGAATTAAGGGCTTCGTTATAATAACTCAAAATTTAGGGACCTAATAAGGTTTACAAAAGTTAGGGGTCTCACATTGGCAGTGCAGCCAGCTAGGTGAATACATGGAAAAAGATTGCCTCATTTTTGGGCTTTGATTGGATAGCGTTGTTCTGCCCGTGGGGGCCCACCACGGGTCCCTTTTTTTCTAATTGGAACCATCAATGTGTAAAACTCGTCAAGTACTATGGCCTTGTTTGGTTTGTTTTTAGAAACAAATTTTGGAAAAAAAATTTTAAAATTTTGTTTGGTTTAGTGATTTTGAAAAATTTTTTCCTTCCAAAATCGCTTTCTATTTTCTACACATGAATCAATTATTTTTTTTCTCCCCAATCCTTTTCAATCACTTTTTCTCTTACACATCTATTCAACTATAACAAAATATTAAATCATCTTAAACTCCCACACTTAAAAATTATTTTCAAAATATACAACCAAACAAATCAAAAAAAATTCTGAACTCCTTTCCCAAATTTTTTTTTGAAAATTTCTCTCAAAACCAAACCAAACACACCCTATATGCTTGTAAAAAATCACGTTGATTGGATATCAATAGCTATCTGATCGTGTTAGTTTTTTTGTCAACTGTTAACTATAACACCATCCAATTTTTATATAAAACTGATTTGATCATGTAGTTAGCGATATCCAATACACGTGATCTTTTACAGACATATAGTACTAAACGAGTTCTACATCTTGAACGGTTCGGATTATCAAAACAGAACCCATGATGGACCCCCACGGGCCCAACTTTACCATCTAACTTAATGAATGTATACATGAAAAAAAAAAAAAAAAAAAAAAATCCTTCCTTTCCCCACAGGTGGCTTAACGTCAATACATTGATAGGTAAAAAGTTGATTTATATTTTAATATTTGTATATTAATTTTTTTATATTTTTTTTGGTGAATAGTGATAACTTTTTTTATACTTGCCAAACCAGCCCTAAATCTCGCCTCTAAATTAAAGACTTTCACCATAAATTTATTTTAGGTTTTAAAATTAATTAAAAGACACTCCAATAATATTTAATTTGCACTTAAAGATTCACAAGCAAAATATTTGAGATTGTAAAATTATTATTACTTAATTATTTACTTTATTTTTATATTCAGGTTCTCACATTAACACTCAATACAGTCTTTCATCTGGCCATGCACTAAACAAATTCTTCTTTTACCATAGGGTGACGCGTATGCATGGAGAGGATATGGCGCCGTGACAGTGAGAGACTCGTGTCAAGAGCTCCCTGCTCAAGTCCGGGAGATGGTCGATGAGGCAAGCTTCAGCTTATTCTGCTCTGGGCTCTCTCAACTACAGGCGAGCCGGCCTTTGCTCGGCGCCCTACTGGAGAGGTGGTGGGACACCACCAACTCCTTCCACTTCTCCACTACCAGGGAGATGACGATGAAGCCCTATGATTTCTCCATGATCACGGGGCTACGAGTAGGGGGGTGATCTGATCTCCTTGATCTAGACATGGGTCAGTGACGAGCCGCTTAGGTCCATCTTCTGGGAGCATGCCATCCTTTGGATAGGTTGTCCATGGTGAGGTACAGTTGATTTTATGACCATTTCCACGAGAGTCAAGCCGGAGACTGAGGAGTGGATGGAGCAGTACGCCCGTGGATTCTTGATTTATCTTCTCAGCACCACCTTGTTCGTGAACAGATAGAACACCGTAGGTCTGTATCTTCTCATCGCTTTGGTGGTGCTGTTGCGTGTCCGCTATTATGATTGGGGTGGTGCTGGCCTTGCCACCCTATACGGCTATATGAGCTCCGGTAAGGGAAACATGGTTGGGGGCTATTGGAGAGCTTGAAAGGTATGCCTTGCACTTCCATTTCAATTTCTATTGTAAATTATGCTTTCTGCTATGCATTTTCTTCCTTTATTTCTGTTTGCAACCTATTGACGACCGCCAGTATGTGATCGTGGTCGAAATCAAGGGGAGATCAGCTACACAAATGACAGGTGCAGCCCCTCCAGCATTAGGCTCAACCGCAATAACGGCACCTCTAGCGGCGGGTACATGTGCAGCACCACCAACGCAAACCCTGATCAAAGGTGGCATGAGATGGGTTCGGATGAAGGTAGTGTAGTCCCCGACTCCGGGGAATAGATCGGCATCCTGCCCCACCATGAATGTCACGATAGCCTCGACAGGAAGACAATCAGCGATCCTCATAAAGAGAGAAGGGGGAACAAGACCAATGGGGTCGGACAGGCCCAGAGTCTGGCGCCTAAAGCGCTCCCCCAAGTACTAGGTCCTGTAAAAGGGACCCTCCAGCAAAATTCACAACCAGGAGGTATCCCAGGAACCTGCATACTCATCCCTCATCCCAGTGGGCATGACCACCCATGGTTGCCAGGTAACCTACAAACAAAAGATTCATGATCGAAGTCAGTTGTCAGAGTATGGAATGGAAGCAATAGAGATGGAATAGAATAGGTATGAGTTTCAGATCACCTTGCGTGCCGTCACTATACCGAAGAAGCGACGACAGTAGGTGAAGGTGTTGACATTGCATCGTCGGGGGCAGCACCTGTTGTCATACTGCCTTGAGTGAGGCACAACTACCTCCACCTCATCTCTCAGAACCGGAGCAAGGTACCAGATTCCACTTGAGCGCCTTGGAGAAGCACGAGTATGCTAGGGACCCTGACATCCAGCAGGTATGCACTTTGTTCTGCCATTTGTATTTCACATTCTCTTTTCTCTGTATACTGATATTCAAACTCACTTGTAGATGCCGGTGGTTATGTGGACGGCCTCCTCGAGTTGGTCGACTCCTTGGTCCACATGGTGCGAAAAAAGGAAAGCACTGCTCACTTACCACGGTCATCAGGTATCTCTTTTGTCTCATCTAACATGCATTGATTTCTCTTCACCATATTCATACTGCATCTATACCACACTGTTTTGATACTCTGTTTCTCGCAATGGTTCTTTTTAGCCTCCGCCTGCACCAACGGCACCTGTGGCACTCCCTCCTGCTGCGAGGAGGAGAGACAAACGAGCACCCGCACGCGGCAGGGGGAAGGGCGGAGGTAGAGGCAGGGGCAGAGGTGCCCGGAGTCAGAGCCAGAGTGGAGATAGTGAGTCTCAGGGTGTAAGGGGCTTCATCATCTGCAGAGGAATTGATTACCATGAAGAAATTGAAAGGAATGACTTACTTGGAATGGGCACATGCCAGTAAAGTATTTCTGCATAGGAGAAAGAGTGAAATTTATTACAATCCTACCTCCCTCTGCAAGGGGATTCCACACATGATGATTAGTTGAGTGGGAATTCGATTATTATGTGAGCTCTGCAACAGTTTAGAACACTTTTTTTTCTTTTTTCTTTTTTTGAGAAAACGACGAAGAATATTATTAAGAACGATCAAGAAAAGAGAAAGACGACAAGGATGTAAGTTTTCTGAATAATAATCTGTATGTTCAAATTGTGTACTAATACAAAGAATACATCTGATTATATAGTAAACCTAACCCTAAGACTAAAAAGGAAACACCGCCATACATATACACCCAAAACACTGCCATATATATACACCTATACAATCTCTCAGAAAAGGAAACACTGCCATATATATTAAAAACCTAACCTAATATTCTCACACATTCGCTCAAACTCAAGGTGTTGTAGCAAAAAACACTAAGAGTTGCGAGAAATAATTGAAACTGAGCAGTGATGAGAGTCTTAGTAAAAAAGTCAGCAAGTTGCAGAGCACAAAGAGACAAAAAGAAGCGAGATAGAGCCAGACTGCAAATGTTGACGGACCAAAGTGACAATCATCTCAATGTGCTTTGTTCGCTCATGGAAAACAGATGCAAACTCTCCACCACATAGAGGTCTCAATTCTACGACCAACCCCAATCTGTCGCTTGAACATCCGATCTTGCACAAAACAGATAGAAGAAGAAGAAAAGATAACATCAAAACTAGAAGCATCAAGCTGACTGATAGATAATAAACTGACAAATAACTAAGAAACATATAAGACAAATGGAATAAAGACAGTAGACATAGCAGACGATAGGACAAACCCAACAGATATAACAAATATACTAGACCCATTAGCAGCATTAACAGCAATAGGAAATGAAGGCGTACAATTTTGAAGTAAGGAGAAATGAGGAGTCATATGATGAGAGGCACCAGAGTTAAAAATCCAGACAGACGAAAAGATACCTAAAGCAAGACCCACCAAACCTGAATGAAAGGAGAAAACAATGGAGGTAGACGGAAATGGCTAGAAGGTAGACAATATATGCTGAAACTAACTAACTGAGCACTTAAGGAAGCCAAGTGAGGATCAGGAGCTGGAGCAAATGCAGTAAAATCGCGGGAGGCCGAAAAGTACTCGGAGGAGGGGTGCAGAACTGGATCTGAAAACTGCTGAGATGACATGGCAAACATATGTCACTTCTTGGGACACTGATGCTTCCAATGACCCCTTTTGATGGCAGAAGCACACTCATCAAAAGCCAAAGACATCGTAATAATGAGAGAGATGAGGGGTTTTAAGTGTAATAAGTCCAAAATAGAGCAAATAGTCAAACCAGGGGTCAAAGGGTAATAATAGACAATTAGAACTAGATCACCACAAAACTTATACTGATGTGGTCAAACTGTAATAAACCCAAAGTAGACTAAAGTAACCAAATCAATATCAGATTACCCGACAACCCAAAGAACCCGATCAACCAGTCAAACAAGAGAGAGAGAGAGAAAGAGAGAGAAAGAGCAGCCTAGTGTCGCAATTCCAAACCAGATTGAACCAGAGTGCTCACGAAGGGTCGCAATTCCAGAGTAGAAAAAAGAACGAACTTTGGTGCTCAGAGGACCATAGAACAAGGACCACTCGTGAAAACCAGTCGATGAACCCTAAGTCAACGAAATCAAAGGAAAAAGAAAACCAATAGTAAGAGGAGTTCCGACTAAAGGTCACGAACCAAAGAGGGGTCAAGACGAATGGCCCTTCAACTAGCGAAGACGAACCACGATGGCGACGAACTAGAGCTAGAAATCGCGAGGTCCAGAGATGTCAGACGAACCAGAGATGTCAACCATAGAGGAGTTATAAACCAGACTGGAGAACCCACAAATCAGACGACGACTCAAACAGAGGACCAAACAAACCAAACCCAATCTTGAACTAGATGGGTCGCACATATTTCAGAAGGTTGAACCTAAGAACTCGACGAAGCAAAGAAGCTTGACAATGGCTGCTAGGGTTTCGAACCTATCTCTGATACCATATAAGTTTTCTGAATAATAATCTGTATGCTCAAATTGTGTACTAATACAAAGAATACATCTGATTATATATAAACCTAACCCTAAAACTAAAAGGAAACACACCATATATATACACCTAAAACACTGCCATATATATACACCTGCACAATCTCTCAAAAAGGAAACACTGCATATATATAAATCTAACCTAATATTTTCACAAAAGAGTCCTCAAACAAAAAGCTCTAGAACAACAACAACAACAAACAAAAACAAAAAAGCCCAAAACTAGGAATGGAAAATAGCAGCCCAAACCCTAGAAATCAAGAAAAATAGAACTCCTCTAAAAGGCTTAGACACAAAAGCCCAAAGCGAAGTTGATCTTGTGAGTCTCTTAAACAAATTTGGGATTCTCTTGCAGACTCTTTTTCATCAAAGTAATGTTCTCAATATATGAGAAGATTTTTTACCAATAAGCAATATCAACAACAGTTGTCTGGCTATTACAGCACTCTAAAAAAAATTTGTGAGATCAGTTATCACAACATAGGCTTTTTACCACTGAGTTGAAACAACAAAAGCAACCTTGGGGAAAGTTTATGATTGCATCATGACTGTCTAGATCAGATTCAAATTTGCAGGGCTTTAAAGATCATTTTCTTGCTAGTGAGACTTTACCCACTACCACTTCATTAGCATCTTCTACTTTTTTCTAGAATTGAAGACGGGATAGTTCTTGCAGTGATTTTTGTGATGGCCTTGGTAAGCGTGATTCTCAAGGTGTTCCTATGGTGGTGGTTCACATGGACATGGTAATAAGTGTGACCATTGTGGTTCCACTAACCATACTGAACCACAGTGCTACACTGCCACAACAAATTTCCACTCATGGACATGTGACTCCTGCTTTTGATTTTCATAATGCCTCACTACTCAAATTAGTAATCTTGTTGAGCTTGTCCAAACATTTCTTCCCTCGTCTTTTACTGCCACCTTGGCTATTTCAGGTATATTGCATGTGTAGCCAATTCACACCAACCTTGGCTCATAGATTCCAGAGCTTGCTCTCATATGTCTAGTAATTCTTTTTTTTTTTCTACTTCGACTCCTAACACCACATATTGTCTCAATTAATGGATCTTCAAGTCCTATTAGCAGGAAAGGTGCTCTTTCAACCCACTAAGTTAATTACAAGCTGTTATCAATTCCTTTCAAGCCGAAGATTGGGGCTAGAATTTCAATTTAGAAGGAGATTCCATGACTGATGGCGGCAAGTGTTTGGTATGATCGAAAGAGAGAAAAAGAGGTTTCAACTAGTTTGACTTGTTCGTTGAGGTCCAATTGTCTAGGTTCGAATTGTGAGGTGAACCGAGGCTATTAGCTAGGGTTCGAAGGAAGGTCAAACACACAACATTATAAGGACAAGCTAGGATATTAACGAGGTAGCATTAAAATTCAAATTAAAAAAAAATTAATAAACAAAGAGGAGGAATTCAATGAATGCATTCTTATTACAAGAACTAACATGAAGACACTAAATTGAATAATATAAAGCAATGAGTAAAAATTAACTTTTTATTTCAACATACCAGATTGTCAGTAGGACCAACATTTGGCTGGAGAGGGATCGAAGCCATGGTGACACATTAAATTTCAGCAGTGATTGGTGTAGAAGCCCCAAAATCATTTCGACTAAACCGATTATGGGCTCATCTTGCCAAGGCCACAGTGATGCAAATTTTCTGCTAGGGGAAAGAGGTGAAAGAAGGTAGAAAACCCACATTGACCTATGGGGACACTAGTCCTTGGCAATAGATGCTGGCAAGTTGCAAATGAACAATACCGTACAAATAATCAGCCAAAAAAGACAAGGGTAAGTAAATAGTTAACCACGCACATAAAAACTCGACATTCAAAATGTGGTGGACCAGCGAATTCAAAAGCCACTTCAAAATTATTGCCTAATCAGACTCCAGAATCTTGAAAGACTTATCTATAGTATGTACGAATATTTATTATTTACTTAAGCTTCAAAATTTTAATAAGAGAGCCAGAAAATGAGCCCAGCAGCTCTCAGCTTGTAAATGATTTGTTCAACTGAAAAAATAAAAAATAAAAACAACCGTGAGCAGCATTTAAGGATCACTTTATAATGAGATGAGTCCAAGCAATCTTAAGCTGGGCTCAACAAGCTTTGAACAAAGCATATATAAATATTATATGTCCATAACCATAGGGAACAATTGGAATTGATGTTTATATTATAACTCCTCTTACAACCAGGGCCTAGACTTTTCCATTCTATTCCCATCTCTCTCGCTCTCCCTCAAGTCCCACCCTTTTCAAAGCATTTTTGTGCAGTCTCATTTAGACTATTCCCCAATGCAGGTCCCCTACAAGCCAGGGTGTTGGGTAGAGGTAGACTGGATATAAACCTAACCATTGGCAAAATTTTAATTGTCTGCCCTTAGACTTGAACCAGCATTCTCTAATTCGAGTTCAGATTTAGATCTAACTGGGGCTGCAAATAAAGTGAGTTGTTCACAAAACACTTGTCAGTGTGCCTTCAAACTCATTCAACACAGAAATGAGCCCAGCTCCAGCTCAATTTCAAGACTTGTTTCATAGACGAGCTGAGCTCGATCTTTAGTGAGCTCACCTAAGTAGACTCATGAATGACGACAAATGTTTCCTTGAAAGGGCACAACACATGAACAAAATAGAATGCATTGGATTTTTGCTTGTTTAGTTTTGATAAGTGAGCCAAACTTATCAGGTTCTTTGACATTTCTTAATTGTAGACTTGTACTTGTAGCCCCACAAGAACATGCCAAAGCTTTCTGTCAGAGTTTGGGTAAGATAAAGTTTTCAACATCATGATTGTTGCAACAACCAAGTGAGCCAAGCTAGAGCTACCTGCATACTGTTAGAGTATTCGAGTGCTTATGTTGTGGCAAGGGCACTATTTTAATCTTCTACTGTTTTAATAAAAATGTGCTAAGGTGGAGGATTTGATAGAATACCGAAAAGCTATTTGTCTAATTCTCTTCTTGTCTTCCCTTATTTCTCTGCCCTTCTCTTTGTATTTAACACTTCAACTTGGTATCAGAGCACTCTATACCAATCCTAGAAGCCATAACAAATCTCCAAAGACTGTTGACACATAATAATCATAATATGGACACTAATAGGACTGATCTTTCGAGGGAGACGTCTCCTAATCATAGGTTTCAAAGGAACATTGTTAATGGCAACGATGGATCTGAGTCTGAAAGGTGGTTGAGGGAAATGAGTAACTATGTGTCTTTTCCTTTGGAGGAGGATGATGTCCCTCATTTTACACAGTTACTTGAGACTCTTGGGTTGGCATTGGTCAGGAATACTGGGAAGAAGTCTCGGGCTAAGAGGGTGGGGATTCCATCTGAGGGGGATAGAAATCATAGAGGTTCGGGATTAAGGAAAGGGTTGAGGGAATTAAGAAACCTTGCAAGTGGCATCAATTATGAGGGGCGGGGAAAAGAGGTAAGGGGTGATGATGGTTCCCGATGAAGATCTTTAGTTGGAATGTTCGAGGACTACGGTCTCGTAGGAAAAGGGCGGTAGTTAAAGAGGTTTTGAAAATTCAACAACCAGATATAGTTATATTTCAAGAGACAAAGTGTGAGGAGTGTGATAGGGTTTTTATTAGGAGTGTTTGGGGGACTTGATTTAGGAGATGGGCTATACTGCCTTCTAGGGGAAGATCAGGGGGAATGTTGATTATGTGGGATGAGAGAGTTGTAGTGGAGTGTGAGGTAGTTGGGGTATTTTCTTTGTCTATTAGGTTCAGGAATAGGGATAATAAGGAATGGTGGTTGACAGGGGTGTATGGTCCTAATAGATCAGGTATCGACGGGAGTGGTGGGATGAGTTGGTGGGATTATTTGGGCTTTGTTCTCCTTATTGGTGTGTGGGTGGGGATTTTAATGTGGTTAGGCAAGTTTCCGAAAAATTAAATGGGGTTTCCACAAATAGGAGTATGCGGGACTTTGATTCTTTTATCAAGGAGTGTGAGTTGATTGATCTTCCTCTGAGTAATGCGCGATTCACATGGTCTAATCTGCAGGAAAATCGGGTGTGCTGTAGGTTGGATAGGTTTCTTTATACTTTGGGGTGAGAGGAGTTGTTTCCGGATGTAAGGCAAGAGGTAGGGCCCAGAGTGGTGTCAGATCATTGTCCTGTGATTTTAGAGAACTGTCCTTTTAAATGGGGTCCAACCCCATTCAAGTTCGAGAATATGTGGTTGGAAAATCGTGCTTTCAAGGCATTCTTTAAGGAATGGTGGGAAAATGCTCGTGTCCATGGGTGGGAGGGTTTTAAGTTTATGCGCAGGTTGAGAGGAGTCAAGGAAAATCTTAAAATCTGGAAACGTGAAGTTTTTGGGGATACAGGTGAGTTGAAAGCAGAACTAGTTCGGGAGATTGGGGAGTTAGATGTGAAGGAGGCCGAGGAGGGATTATCTCAAACGTTAAGGTATAGGAGGTCAATGCTAAGAATGAAGTTGGAAGAGATCATTTTTAGGGAGCAAATTTTTGGGGGTCAAAGAGCTAAGTTGAAATGGGCTAGAGAGGGTGATACCAACTCTAGATTTTATCATAGAGTTGCGTCGGGGAAGCGGAAGAAGAGTTTTATTAAGAATTTGGAAGTTGCTTCAGGTGAAGTCGTGTGTAAGGAGGAGCTTATTGTCAAGGAAATTTTTAATTTTTATTCAAATCTATACTTTGATGGGGGTGTGGATCGTCCAGGGATTGAAGGCATTAATTAGGTCCCAGTGGATTTAGCGTCTGCTAGTTGGTTGGAAAGACCCTTCGACGAAGATGAGTGAGACAGGCTATATTTGAGTGTGACAGAGACAAGGCTCCTGGCCCAAATGGTTTTTCAATGGTAGTATTTTAGGATTGTTGGGAAATTGTAAAAAGGGATCTTATGAAGGTTTTTTCTGAGTTTTTTGAGAGTGGGCAGGTTAATTTGTGCACCAATGCATCCTTCATTTGTCTAATTCCCAAGAAGGAGAAGTCAATCAAGATTGGGGATTTTAGACCTATTAGCTTGGTCACATCTCTTTATAAGATTTTAGCTAAAGTGCTTTCTAGAAGGCTCAGAGTTGTCCTGGGGGGCACTATTTCTTCGGCACAAGGTGCATTCGTGCAGGGTCAGCAGATTTTGGATGTAATTTTAGTGACCAACGAGGTTGTGGAGGAGTATAGGGGATTACGTAAGGAGGGTATTGTATTTAAGGTAGATTTTGAGAAGGCATATGACCATGTTGATTGGGGTTTTGTGGATTTTGTTTTGGAAAGGAAGGGGTTTGGTGTTAGGTGGAGGAAATGGATTTGGGGGTGCTTGTCGTCATGCAGTATGGCAATTATTGGGAATGGCAAGGCGGGAGATTTTTTCCAAGCATCCAGGGGCCTAAGACAGGGTGATCCTTTATCACCATTTTTGTTTATTTTAGTTGCTGATGTGTTGGGTAGGATTATTAAGTTAGCTAAGGATAAGGGTGTCATTGAAGGGTTTGTGGTGGGAAGGGATAGGATAGGTGTGACTCACTTACAATTTGCGGATGATACTATTTTCTTCTCATCAGAGGAGAAAAGTAAGGTGGGGAGTCTGCTGAAGATTTTAAGAATTTTTGAAATAGTGTATGGCCTCAAGGTCAATCTTAGCAAAAGCAGTGTTGTGGGTATTAATTTGGCTGATAGTCAGGTGCATAGGATGGCGGCCATGTTGGGATGTTCAATTGATTCCTTCCCCCTCAAATAACTAGGGCTTCCGTTGGGAGGAGATCCTACATTGGTGTCTTTTTGGGAACCTGTTCTTGTCAAAATTAGGAAAAGATTGGAGGGATGGAAGCGAGCTTTGTTGTCTAAGGGAGGGAGGTATACGTTAGACAATCCGTATTAGGCTCTGTTCCTATTTATTTCCTGTCCCTTTTCAAAGTTCCGATTAGCATTGCAAGAAAGATGGAGAAATTGATGAGGGATTTTCTCTGGGAAGGGTGTGAGGAGGGTAAAGGAGTTCATTTGGTTAGGTGGGAGACTGTTTCTCTTTCTAGGGCAAAAGGTGCTTGGCTATAGAAACATCGTTGCTAGGAATATTGCTTTATTGGGCAAATGGTTGTGGAGATTTGCTTTTAAAAGTAAGTCGTTATGGTGTTCAGTTATTAAAAGCAAGTATGGAATTCAATCCAATGGTAGGGATTCTAATGTGGTTAATAAAGGCAATTGTCATTCTCCGTGGAAATCCATTTCTCGTTTGTATCCTCGTGTCTAATTGTCTTTCATTCAAAGTGGGGAATGGGGAGAATGTTCGGTTTTGGGAGGATGTTTGGTTAGGGGATATTTCGTTTGCTAGATCTTTTCCCTTTCTTTACAGGTTGGCTCGTTCTCCAAATGTGTCTATAGCGTCGGTGGCTTGCTCGTCTATGGCACCTATATCCTGGAATTTTGATCTCATTAGAAACTTGAATGATAGGGAGGCGGGGGAATTGGCTTCTTTGTTGGTTGTGCTTGAGGGGGTTTCTCTTTCTTCGTCTCCTGATAGTAGGGTGTGGAACCTTGTCTCTTCTGGGGTCTTTTCATGCAAATCCTTTTTTGATAAGATTATTGATAATCCCTCGGTTCCCTTGTTCCCTTTTCATAAGAAACTTTGGAAAGCGGGTGTCCCTCATAAAGTGAAGTTTTTCATGTGGTCTTTGGCTCAAAAGGGTGTTACAACTAATGATGTTCTTCAGAGGAGAAGGCCTAATCACTCTCTATGCCCCCAATGGTGTGTGATGTGCAAGAGTAATTTGGAGGTAGCGGATCATCTTTTTCTTCATTGCCCGGTGGCTACAGCATTATGGCAGCGTCTTTTTAGGTTATGTGATGTGCAGTGGGTTGCTCCACGGGAGTGTATGCATATGCTTCTTATTCGGTTTGACGGATTTTGGAGTACCAAGAAAGCCAAAACAATGTGGTTAGGCATTGTTTTTGCTATTTTTTGGGTTATATGGTTGGAGAGAAATGTTCGAATTTTTGAGGACAAGGAAGCAAGTGTATAGGCTTTGTGGGATAGGGCTGAATATTTGGCTTCTTTTTGGGCATTTGTATCTCCTCCTTTTAAAGGAGTCCCTTTGTTTTTGATCTCTAGGGATTGGGCTGCTGTTTGCCATTCTTAGAGTTTAGAGTGTTGTGATTGGTTTTGCTTTTCTTCTTCTTCTTTTTTCTCTCCTTGTATGAGGACTTCTTGTCCTCTCTCTCTTTCCCGTTTTAATAAAATTTTGTTGTTATTCAAAAAAAAAAAAAAAATAGAGTGTTGATGTCAGCAACCTATGATGATATCAACAGCCAATGTACGGCAAGTACCCTCTCTGAATTCTCTCTCCCTTCCCTCCTGATAATTATTGTGATTTTCCTTTTTCCTTTTTTTCTTTTTTTGAGGTTGTTTGTTGCAACTTTTCTATTTCAAAGCATTTTCAGTTTTTTACCCCTATTTTTTGATCCGCAAGATGTAGACTAGTCCATACAGTTTGATGATTGGTATTCCTTCTATGGGGCCAAAATACATTGTACAAGTCTCTTTTGGTTTTTGATGACGTGGTGGTCTTGGGATTTTTTTTGGAGTTGGCAATGAGAGAAGTTGTGTTTGGCAGTCAAGTTCTCGCCCTATTTGCATTGTTTGGCTCTTCCTATGGCCTTGTTCTCTGATTGGTTGATTATCCTTGGCTGGGTCTGGACCTCCTTTGCTTTGGTAGTGCATATGTTGGTTCACAGTGGGTTTGGTACAAGATTTTTGCTTTTGTAAACTTGTTGGCTTGGTTGATCTACTATGGCTGAGCAAAACTCCCTTTACTTCAAGATGATGATTTACCAAAGTCGATTACCATGAAGAAATTGAAAGGATTCATTTATTTGGCATGGGCACATGCCAGTTAAGTATTTCTGCCTAGGAAAAAGAGTGAAATTTATTACAGTCCTACCTCCCCCACAAGGGGATTCCACACATGATGATTGGTTGAGTGGGAATTCAATTATTATGTGAGAAGCTCTGCTACAGTTTGGAACCACTTTTTTTATTTTTTTTTAAAAAGTGATGAAGAATATTATTAAGCACAATCAAGAAAAGAGAAAGACGACAAGGAGTCCTCAAACAAGAAGTTCTAGAACAACAACAAAAACAAAAAAGCCCAAAACTAGGAATGGAAAATAGCAGCCCAATCCCTAGAAATCAAGAAAAATAGAACTCCTCTAAAAGGCTTAGACACAAAAGCCCAAAGCGAAGTTGATCTTTGTGAGTCTCTTAAACAAATTTGGGATTCTCTTGCAGACTCTTTTTCACATCAAAGTAATGTTTCTCAAATATATGAGAAGATTTTTTTACCAATAAGCAGTATCGACAACAGTTGTCTGGCTATTACAGCAATCTAAAAAAATTTGTGAGATCAGTTATCACAACTAGGCTTTTTTACCACTGAGTTGAAACAACAAAGCAACCTTGGGAAAAGTTTATGATTGCATCATGGCTGTCAAGATTAGATTCAAATTTGCAGGGCTTTAAAGATCATTTTCTTGCTAGTGAGACTTTACCCACTACCTCTTCATTAGCATCTTCAACTTTAGTTTCTAGCAATTGAAGACGGGATAGTTCTTGCAGTGATTTCGTGATGGCCTTGGTAAGCGTGATTTGCAAGGTGGTTCCTACGGTGGTGGTTCACATGGACGTGGTAATAAGTGTGACCATATTGTGGTTCCACTAACCATACTGAACCATGGTGCTACACTGCCACAACAAATTTCCACTCGTGGCATGTGACTCCTGCTTTTGATTCTCATAATGCACTCACTACTCAAATTAGTAATCATGTTGAGCTTGTCCAAACATTTCTTCCCTCGTCTTTTACTGCCCACCTTGGCTTATTCAGGTAATATTGCATGTGTAGCCAATTCACCCCAACCTTGGCTCATAGATTCCAGAGCTTGCTCTCATATGTTTGGTAATTCATATCTTTTTTTACTTCGACTCCTGTTACACCACATATTGTCTCGGTCAATGGATCTTCAGGTCCTATTAGTAGGAAAGGTGTTCTTCAACCCACTAAGTCATTACAATCTGTTATCAATTCCTTTCGAGACGAAGAGTGGGGCTGGAATTTCTATTATGAAGAAGGAGATTCCATGACTGATAGCAGCAAGAGTTTGTGATGATCGAAAGAGAGAAAAGAGGTTCCAACTAGTTCACCTTGTTCGTTGAGGCTCCAATGGTCTAGGTTCGAATTGTGAGGTGAAGCAAGGAGGCTGTTAGCTAGGGTTCGAAAGAAGGTCATCCAACTAGTGTTTCAAATTTGATTGGCGATGAAGTCAAACGCCAACGGAGAGAAATGATTTGCCAATGGATCTGGTTGACAACAATTCCAATGATGATGACAATGATTCTGGTAACTATGGTTTCAGAAAAGTCCAAGCTCTAATACCGTGTTAGCAGTGATTGGAAAAGAGAAAAAGGACTTAATGGCTGCCCAGTTATTGCCTAAGAAAATTACATAATACAAAAGAACCTAATAAACAATGATACCCTAAGAAAAGTGAAGCAAATGACAATAATTAAACTACCCTCAAGTATTAATATATTATAGAAATTTTTAAGTGTGTAAACCTAAGTAATTGTTTTCAAAGATTCAATTAAGAACTACAATAGAAGAAAATTTTGCACCAAACATTTCCCAATGTAAAACATTTATGTTGAGAAAATCAAATAATTAACAAGATTTTTCTTCTCAGATAATCCCTTCTTCCCTAGTTTCATTTTACACTGGCAGGAATCATTGAATGCTATCATGAGGACAATGCTACGTCAAGGAGCCTTCAACAGAAGTATATACCATAACAGGCTATAATCTCAAATATATGCATATAAAATTTAGACGTGTGAGTCACCACCTAGTTCTGTTTTTAAAGTGCAGCCTGCTACCTCTAGTTAGTGGTTCTGTAATGTGAACAATCTAACAAAGCTACGAGTTCAAATTTAAAAATCAACCAATAAATGTTCCTATTGTCAAATATGCTACATATGCAAGACACAAAGACACACACATCCAACAAATTCTACTATAAATATTGTACCTATTATGATAAACAAGTTAGAGAAGCATCACCTGCTCTCTGGACATTTCTTCTTTCCACTGGTCCTGATATTTCTGGAATAACAGAATAAGAGTGATTTGCAAATCAAGAGGCAGATCAGGTGGAAACAGCTTCAGAATATCATCATCGGTGAAGTTCTCATTTACACATTTTCTGAAAAGCGAACAAAGGCATGCCAGAACCTACAGCAGAATTTGTACATTATTTATATGCCAAAGCTGGTTTGAGGGGGGGGGGGGGGGGGGGGGGGGGGGGGGGGGGGGGGGGGGGGGGGGGGGGGGGATTATAGATGGATTATAGAACTGGATAGAAAATGAGAATAAAAGTGAAGTAATATCCATAGCAACAAACAAAATATTATTAATATACAACAAAAAAGTACAATAAAAAAGAGAACCAAAGGTCCACCACAGAGGGAAGTAAAAGAGACCCAAGATTAATATGTCCTAAAGACAGTATTGCAAAGTGAAAGATTTGCTGTTTTGGCCTTTTCTTGGGTGCAGATGAGCAACAATCAAAATTGTTTAACTGATAACAAAATAAATTATATACAAGTTTTTCAAAAATGGGAAAAACAATGCAGCAATATATTAGTTAAAAATTAAAATTTTAAAATATATATAATAAAAAGAAAAGTACATATCATACTAGCTCTAAATTAGCTTTACTGTAGTACTTACATCTTAGAGCTCTAAAAAAATAAAAACTGGTAGGTGCCGTTTGGTAACACTTACGTTTTCAGTTTTCAGTTTATATTTATAAAAATTTAAAAAACTCAAATAAAAACTTGTTTGGTAAATTTTTTATTTATAAATCAGTAGTTTCAGTTTATAAATTTGGTCAAAAATGTAAACTCAAAAAATTGTTTCCGTTTTGAGTTTTGAGTTTTTTTTTTTTTACCACCCAACACTAGCCCCACCCGCCCCGTCGGTTTTCCACCATCGTCTTCCGCCACCACCACCTGCCACCACCACTCACCACCCACCTGCCACCACCAGCCGTCACCACCAGCCACCAGCCACCCCCCGGCACCGCTACCATCACCACCACTACCACCACCCCCGCCACCGCTACCATCACCACCACTACCACCACCACCCGCAACCCACCTGCCATCCACCGCCACCACCACCCACATGCCACCTACTCGCCACCACCACCCACCCCGCCACCACCACCACCACCACCACCACCCCCACCCACCTGCCACCCACCCGCCACCACCACCTACCACCACCACACCACCACCTGCCACCCACTCGCCACCACCACCCACCCGTCACCCATCCGCCCCACCACCCACCACCCACCCACCCGCCACCACTACCACCCACCACCCACCCACCCACCGCCGCCACCACACCACCACCACCACCACCACCACCACCCACCCGCCGCCACCACCACCACCATCACCCACTACCCACCCGCTACCACCACCCACCTGCCACCACACCACCACCACCACCATCACCACCCGCCACCACCACCACCCACTCGCCACCACCCGCCACCGTCACCCACCCACCCACCACCACCACCACACCCGCCACCACCCGCTATCCACCACCCACCTGCCACCACCATCCACCCACCCGTCACCGCTTTCCACCACCGTCTTCCGTCGCCACCACCCGCCACTTGCCACCGCTTTCCACCACTGTCTTCCGCCACGACCACCCACCCATCCGCCACTTGCCACCACTTTCTACCACCGTCTTCTGCCACCATCACCCACTACGTACCACCATTTTCCATCACCGTCTTCCGCCACCACCACCTGTTATCATTTTCCACCACCGTCTTCGGCCGCCACCACTCGTCACACCCACCACCCGCCACCACTTTCCATTTCTCACTCTTTTTTATATTTTTAAATTTTTTTAAACATTTTGTCTAAACCAAACGCGTTTGTAGTTTATGTTTTTCTAAAAATAAACAAAAAATAAACAAAAACCATTTTATAAAATTTTTGTAAATATAAACTGAAAACGTAAACGTTACCAAAACCCAAGATTTTATATTTTCTATTTTCTTGGAGTGAATTTCCTATGCTTTGAAAACCAAAACCCACAAAACAGAAAATAAAATTTAAAAATTGCTAAAACAGGTTTTTTCAAAAATGTAATGAAACAATGCAGCGCTAGATTTGTTTTAAAAATATGTACATCATAAATTGCAGGCCTGAAATATTTTCATATTATATAAACCCCAAGATTTTCTGGGAAAATTTAGTGTTATTGTTAGCTAACCCAACAATTTTTTCTCCATTTCACTGTAATTCTTTGAACTCTAAACAAATCAAGCAAAATTTGGCACTGTTTTCTCTGCATTTCTCGGATTGCAACCTATCTTTTGCGTTTCAAAACCAAAACTCACAGAATTGAAAAATAAATAAATAAAATAAAAATTGTTTGAAAAGTGATACAGAGAGAAAGATTACAGGATCGAGTTCGGCGGAGGAAGGAAGATTGAGCAGTTGCAGGTATATCAGTGCAGTTGAGAGGATGTGTTGGAGGTCTTCTTGGGACTTTATGGTTGATAGCTTGTGCAGTTGCAGGTATATCAGTGTCTCTCCCTCCATTTTGCCCCCGCTTTTCTCTGCTTGTTGCTGCTACTGGTCATGTTCAAAACCCTCTCTTTCTTCTTCTTTTTTTTTTCTGTCTTTTTTTGAGAAGTTACAAAATAAAAATAAAAAAATATTAACAATTTTTTTAATTTTTCAATTTAAATCATAATTTTTTGATTTATTTTTAATTTAAATCATTTACCTACTTAAAAAGTAAAATCGACAAAAAATATATATTTTAATCATTAAATTAACAAAAAAATATATTTTAAACATTCTTATACACATGGGTTGAGTTTCATGGTTAAGAGCATTCATACCAATCTCTTCAAATTCTTAGTCAAATTATAACTTACAAAGCTATTTTGCTATTTTAGTTAGTAACCTTTTTAGCACCATTCCATCAAACTCTTTATTCTAACTCAATCCTATTAAAATATTATTTTTTTGTTATATTTTGTTATTTTTTTATTATTAAATTGATGAGCTGGCTTGATCAAGTAGTATTAGAATGCCAGCCAAATAATTCATATGTTCCTTTGTATAGGTAAAACTAGAGGAAACGAGTGCTTGCGGTTCAGCTCGGGCAGCCATCGTGTTGATTTCGATTGAGTTGAAAATTTTTGTGATTGATCTACTCAATCAACTCTAAAATATAAACAGATCAAATCATTAGAGAGTCACTGGTGCTTTTTGGACAAAACATAAAGACCCCAAATCCAAAACTGGACCATATTCTTCGATCATTCTACTCTGCATTCCATCCTCTCTCTAAGAGTTGTATTCAATGACATAAACAATCAACAATACATTTCATACTTGATCACTTTCAACTAAACAATGGTAGACAATGAACAATCAATAATACATTTCACTTTCATTGAGGCAATTTATCAAACAATTGTGATATAAGAATTTTGTGCATACAAATTTTTAAAGATGTTGTTGGAAAAATGGTTTAATATAGGCATATTTTTTAGCTCAAATTTGAGTGGGCCCCAAACGTCTTTTGGGGTGGGTCCGAAGAGGTGAAGTGTTCATTGCCGCGTGGCAAGTCACACGGTGAAGACGGAACGTCAAAACCATTTATGAGTGAATAGGAAGTTGATGTCGTTTTCGGGTCTAACATTAATTTTTATTTAGATAAAATTCTTTTGAATTTTTTCAATAAAAATTATTGTGGGAATTTAATTTAATTCTAAATTCAAATTTTGAGTTCCTAAGTGGTTTCCTAAAATTTGTAATTATGAGAATTTAATTTAATTCTAAATTCAAAATTTAGGTTCCTTAAAAGTTTCCTAAAGTTTGTACCTCTTTATTTATTTATTTAACTATTTCAATAGTTTAATATATATATATATATATTTATTTAGTTTAATAATATATATATATATTTGAAATAATTTAAATAATAAATTAACCTATAGTTCCATCAGTTTGTTCAGATGCACTAACGGACGGAACAAATTTCAAATGTTTGAAATTTGGTGTATAGGTACAAACGGACAAAATCTTAATTCAAATTGTGGGTGCACCTGTTCAAAGGTTTGTACACCTTTTCACTTGGTTTTGATACCTGTTCGGGTTCTATAGTTTGCCTATAAATACTATTTGTTTTTCAGCAGTCTTGGATCCGTAATTTTGAGTCTGAAATTTTTCTCTTTGCTGTCCAGATTTCTTTAGTGCATTATTCTTCATTTATAATTTAGGAATATATTTCAGAGAGTTAGAACACAGGTTCGATTCGCCGAACAAATTTATTTGAAGTGCTTCTATAATTTGTGAAGATCATTGTATCCTGGGAGATAGACGCCATTTAACCGTAAGCACCATAGCGGGGCGAATCTGTCTTAAGGACAGAGTGTCACACACTCGACTTGGTCTTAAATTATTTATTCGGTTCAACGAAATAAATTAGGTATGTTATTTATTTATTTTGTTTGAATTATTTCAGTTTATTTTATTTACACAGAAGATTGTTCCAACAATCTTAAGACAGATTCGAATTATTCTGTTTACAGAATTTTTCGTTTGTTTCTTTTTTTCATTCTTCGTAAATAATTTCGTAAGAAAATTATTTTCTGTGAATTTACAAAATAATATTCTGGTTGGAAAAACAAATAGTGATTATATGCTATTTGACAGATAGTAGTAATATACTGTCTATTTTCTTTGACAACTAGTAGTACAATACTAGTGTCATTAACAATTCAGAATATATTTTGTGAAATTTTGTCAGAAAATTAATTTTGGTTTTAGAAATTATTTTCTGAGTTTTCATTAATTAAAATTCTGTTTTCAGTATTTTAATTATTGGAGTGTAACAAGATATTTAAGTTTCTGTGTGAAATAATTTGGTTAAATAAAATTTTATTTTTCCAAATTAATTAAAAAAAATAAAAAAATAAAATTTTTATTTTTATTTCTTTTATTTTACAGAATTTAATTTCTTGTGGGATTTAATTTGGTTAAATAAAATTTTATTTTATTTCCAAATTAATTGGATAATAAAAGTTATATTTTTATTTCTTTTATTTTATAGAATTTAATTTTCTGTGTGGAATTATTTTGGTTAAATAAAATTTTATTTTATTTCCAAATTAATTGAAAAAATAAAAGTTATAGTTTTTATTTCTTTTATTTCTGTGTGGAATTAATTTGTTTAAATAAAATTTTATTTTATTTTCAAATTATTGAAAAATAAAAGTTACATTCTTGTTTCTTTTATTTTTACAGAATTTAATTCTGTGCATTTGGTTTAATTTCTGTGTAGTGTAAATTCTAATTATAATTTTATTTTATAAATTAGAATTGATGGCTACTGAAACAAATGCCCAAACAAGTACTACTGTGGTGGCTGCAATTGCACCAACCCCCTCTCCTGTGATGCAGTACCGGTAAATCACGGTGAAAAAGCCAGAGAAGTTCTCAGGAACTGACTTTAAAAGATGGCAACAGAAAATATTGTTCTATCTTACAACTCTGAACCTGGCTCGTTTTCTCCGTGAAGATGCTCCTATCCTGAAAAGGATGAAACCGACCGGCAAGTGGTTGCTGCGGTTGATGCTTGGAAACATGCCAATTTCCTTTGCCGGAATTACGTCTTGAACGAACTTGACAACACATTATATAATGTCTACAGTCCAATCAAGACGGCAAAGGAACTTGGGAATCGTTGGAGAAAAAGTACAAAACAGAAGATGCCGGCTCAAAGAAATTTGTGGTTGGCAGATTCTTGGATTTTTAATGGTTAATTCAAAAACTGTGATCAGCCAAGCTCAAGATTTCCAACTCATTCTGCATGACATTCACGCAGAAGGTATGTCTCTCAGTGAATCCTTCCAAGTTGCAGCCTTAATTGAAAAATTACCAAAAATGTTGGAAGGAATTCAAGAACTACCTTAAATACAAGCGCAAAGAAATTTCTATGGACGAGTTAATTGTGCGTTTAAGGATTGAGGAGGACAACCGTAATTCTGAAAAGCGGGCTGGTAAGAATCCTATGGAGTCTAAGGCAAATGTGGTGGAACATGCTTCAAAAACCAAGAAACGTAAGTCTTTTGGAGAAAGTTCATCACAAGGCTCTAAAGGGGGGGATAATAAAAAGTACAAGTTTAATGGTAAATGTTACATCTGTGACAAAGAGGGACATCGGGCCAAAGATTGCCATAGCAAAAGCAAAGGCAAAAGCAAAAGAAGAACAAGCAAGAAGCCTGCTCAAGCCCATATGACTGAAGTGGACAAAATTTCCAATGGTGTAGATGACATCAATCTTTCTGCAGTTGTTTCCGAGGCAAATCTTGTCGGAAATCCTAAAGAATGGTGGGTGGACACTGGTGCTACTCGCCATATTTGTGCCGGCAAAAAGATGTTCACATCTTACTCTACAGTGGACAATGGTGAACAACTTTTTATGGGCAACTCCTCAACTTCCAAAGTTGAAGGACAAGGAAAGATTATTCTCAAGATGACATCAGGAAAGGAACTCACTCTCAACAATGTGCTGCATGTACCGGACATTCGCAAGAATCTTGTTTCCGGATCTTTGTTAAGTAAGAATGGGTTTAGGCTAGTATTTGAGAGTGATAAATTTGTACTTACTAAGAATGGGATGTATGTAGGAAAAGGTTACATGTCTGATGGCCTTTTCAAGTTAAATGTAATGACCGTTGTACCCTCAGTTATTAATAATACTACATCGTCTTCTTACTTGCTTAAGTCTTCAAATTTATGGCATGGTAGACTAGGACATGTTAATTATGGATCTTTGCGTAGATTAATTAATATGGAATGTTTACCTAAATTTGAAATTGATTTAAATCATAAATGTGAAATTTGTGTTGAGGCAAAATTATCTAAAACTTCTTTTCATTCAATTGAAAGAAGTACGAAACCACTTGATTAATTCATAGTGACATTTGTGATTTTAAATCAATTCAAACCAGAGGTGGGAAAAAGTATGTAATCACTTTTATAGATGACTATACTAGATATAGTTATATTTATTTAATTCGAACCAAGGATGAAGCTTTGGAAACTTTCATTCAATATAAGAATGAAGTTGAAAATCAACTTGGTAAGAAAATCAAGAAACTTAGAAGTGATAGAGGTGGTGAATATGAATCACCTTTTGGTGAATTTTTGTAAAGAACATGGAATAATTCATCAAACCACCGCTCCTTACTCACCTCAGCAAAATGGAATTGCTGAAAGGAAAAATAGGACTTTAAAAGAAATGATGAATGCCATGTTAATTAGTTCTGGATTACCTCAGAACTTGTGGGGGGAAGCAATACTTTCTGCTAATTATATTTTAAATAAAGTACCCCGAAAGAAAATAAATCAAACACCTTATGAATTGTGGCATAGAAGAGTACCATTCTATAAATATTTAAAAGTGTGGGGGTGTTTGGCTAAAGTGGCTATTCCTAGTCCTAAAAAGACTAGATAGGTCCTAAGACCATTGATTGCATTTTCATTGGTTATGCTAAGAATAGTAGTGCATATCGGTTTTTGATTCATAAATGAGAACATTCCGAAATGCATGTAAATACTATTATTGAGTCTCGGAATGCATCATTCTTTGAACATGTCTTTCCAAATAAGACTGGACAAGAGACTAGTAACATTAAAAGATCTCATGATGCTATTACTAGTCAGGATCAAGAACATAATCAAGAACAAGAGTTAGATTAAAATGAGGAAGAGGAACCTAGGCGTAGTAACGTGCTAGAACTTCAAAATCTTTTGGTCCAGATTTTCTAACATATTGTTAGAAAATGAGCCTTTAACTTTTAAAGAGGCTATGTCCAGTCCTGAAGCTCCTTTATGGAAAGAAGCTGTCAACAGTGAAGTTGAATCCATCTTGCAAAATCACACTTGGGAATTAGTGGACTTGCCACCAGGTTGTAAACCTTTTGGGTACAAGTGGATTTTCAAAAGAAAATTGAAAGCGGATGGATCAATCGACAAATACAAGGCAATACTTGTAGTCAAAGGTTTTAGACAAAAAGAAGGTCTAGATTACTTTGACACATACTCACCAGTTACTAGAATAACATCCATTAGAATGCTAATTGCCATTGCATCTCTATACAATCTAGAAATTCATCAAATGGATGTTAAAACCGCTTTCTTAAATGGTGAGTTAAATGAAGAAATTTACATGGAACAACCAGAAGGGTTTTCTGTTCCAGGGAAAGAAAAGAAAGTGTGTAAATTGGTTAAATCATTATATGGTTTAAAACAAGCGCCAAAGCAATGGCATGAGAAATTTGACAAGGCAATGATGTCAAATGGATTTAAAATTAATGAGTGTGACAAATGTGTTTATATTAAAAACACAGAAAGGTTATGTCATTGTATGTCTTTATGTAGATGATATGCTCATCATTGGTAGTAATAATGACATGATTAAAACTACCAAGAAAATGTTGAATAAACATTTTGACATGAAGGACATGGGCATTGCTGATGTAATTCTTGGTATGAAAATTACCAAAACATCAGAAGGATATGCTTTGTCACAATCTCATTACATTGAGAAAATACTTGACAAATTCAGCAAAGATGATGATCATCTTGCTAGAACTCCTGTAGATGTTAATTTGTATCTTTCTAAGAATGTACAGGAAAGTATTTCTCAATTAGAGTATGCCCAAATTATTGGAAGCTTAATGTACTTGATGAACTGCACTCGCCCAGATATAGCTTATGCAGTAAGTAAATTAAGTAGATATACGAGTAATCCGGGAGTAGAACACTGGAAAGCAATTATAAGGGTTCTAAGATATCTCCGATTTACTCGTAACATTGGGCTTAATTATACTAGATATCCAGCAGTACTTGAAGGATACTGTGATGCAAATTGGATATCGGATACTAGAGACTCGAAGTCCACCAGTGGGTATGTCTTTACTCTTGGTGGGGCGGCTGTATCTTGGAAATCTTCCAAACAGACTTGTATTGCTAGGTCTACTATGGAATCTGAATTCATAGCTTTAGACAAAGCAGGGGAAGAGGCAGAATGGCTTCGCCACTTCCTTGAAGATATTCCAATTGGCCAAAACCGGTGCCTGCTATATGCATACATTGCGATAGTCAATCAGCTATAGGTAGAGCACAGAGTCATATGTATAACGGTAAGTCACGACACATTCGTCGTCGACATAACACCGTAAGACAACTACTCTCTAATGGAATTATTTCCATAGAATATGTTAAGTCTAAAGACAACATAGCGGATCCACTAACCAAAGGGTTAGCAAGAGAGTTAGTTGAGAATTCATCGAGGGGAATGGGACTTAAGCCTATTAAATAAGAGTTACCACAACGGCAACCCAACCTAGTTGACTGGAGATCCCAAGATCTAGGTTCAAAGGGACAACCGAGTTGTGAATGACTCAGAAGGATCACTGGGGAGTCTAACTCCTACCCATTTCTTTGATGAAATAGTGATGTCTGCAGCGTTTAGGTTAAGTAAAATTTTAATGATTCTTATATCTAGGTAAACCTAGTGGAGTATGGCAGGATACTCTTCATAAGAATCACCTATGTGAGTGTGAACTGGGCCGGTTCTATGAGATTTGTGAAGGGCTACAATTCTCTAGAGCACTCATGAAGACCAGGTTGTTCAGGGCCAAAATGAACACAATAGTGAGAACTAAACTGTGTCTGGGAATATACTGTGTGAGTTCTATTGTCTTGGTTTACACAAACGGCTGAACAGTTCAAGACATCATGTTCACTGGTTAGCTAGTAAATCCGATAGTGTCTCACAAGGGAAGGTTCAAAGCCAAAAGCTACCTATCCTTTGCAGAATATTTCCAATTTCTGTACTCTCTGTAATTAGATCATGTTGTTGCATTTTCTCTCCGTCAAATTCCATTCATGTGGGGGATTGTTGGAAAAATGGTTTATATAGGCATATTTTTTAGCCAAATTTGAGTGGGCCCCAAACGTCTTTTGGGGTGGGTCCGAAGAGGTGAGTGTTCCTTGCCGCGTGGCAAGTCACACGGTGAAGACGGAACGTCAAAACCATTTATGAGTGAATGGGAAGTTGACGTCGTTTTCGGGTCTAACATTAATTTTTTAGATAAAATTCTTTTGAATTTTTTCAATAAAAATTATTGTGGGAATTTAATTTAATTCTAAATTCAAATTTTGGGTTCCTAAGTGGTTTCCTAAATTTGTAATTGTGGAATTTAATTTAATTCTAAATTCAAATTTTAGGTTCCTAAGTTTCCTAAAGTTTGTACCTCTTTATTTATTTATTAACTATTCAATAGTTTATATATATATATATATATATATATATATATATATATATATATATATATATATATATATATTTTAAATAATTTAAATAATAAATTAACCTATAGTTCCATCAGTTTGTTTAGATGCACTAACGGACGGAACAAATTTCAAATGTTTGATACCTGTTCAAAGTTTGTACACCTTTTCACTTGGTTTTGATACCTGTTCGGGTCTATAGTTTGCCTATAATACTATTTGTTTTTCAGCAGTCTTGGATCTGTAATTTTGAGTCTGAAATTTTCTCTTTGCTGTCCAGATTTCTTTAGTGCATTTTCTTCATTTATAATTTAGGAATATATTTCAGAGAGTTAGAACACAGGTTCGGTTCGCCGAACAAATTTTTAAAGTGCTTCTATAATTTGTGAAGATCATTGTATCCTGGGAGATAGACGCCATTCAACCGTAAGCACCATAGCGGGGCAAATCTGTCTTAAGGACAGAGTGTCACACACTCGACTTGGTCTTAAATTATTTATTCGGTTCAAAGAAATAAATTAGGTATGTTATTTATTTATTTTGTTTGAATTATTTCAGTTTATTTTATTTACACAGAAGATTGTTCCAACAGATATTCAGCATGAAACAACTTAATTCAATCAAAGAGCCACTGATGGTTCTCAAATAAAATTATAGACCCCAATTTATCCAATCTAATCCAAATCTAGAGTACAACACAGAGAGAGAGAGAGACACACACACACAGAGAACCTGAGCTTCAGATATGGTGAAAGCAGATGTTATGGAGTGGTTGCTGCTCTATAGTTTTGGCGCAAAAAAGGAAGAGGGTAGAGTTTAGCATGATAGAAAAAGAAAAAGAAATAATAAAAAATGAATAACGATGAACAGTACCTCATTTGTTGTAGCAAGATACTGTAGCACCCTTAAATTTTGGCGTGCTCGTAGCGAGATTGATGGACCTGGTTTTTTGGAGTTTATCTCGCTAGTTTAGTTGAAGAAGGACTCTACCGAGTTTGATGAGGTTGCTCTAAAATAACATTATTTTTATTATTGATTTTACTTAATTAATAGGTAAATGATTTATATTGAAAAAAAATTATTTGGGGTTTAAATTTGGAGATTGACCAATAAGTCCTATATTTGGACTTGAAATCCATGTAGTCCCATATTTTTTTCTTGTGATCTTAGTCCTTTTGGATGTGTAATAACTCATTTGTCCGCCACATTAAAGTGTCATATTTGGAAAAAGAACACTAAAGAGTTTTTTAGTATTACATCATACGCGCCACGTTAGAGTGCCACATTTGAAAAAAGTACACTAAATAATTTTTAATTTTTAATTTTTTTAGAGGTCATATTATACCCGCCACATTGGTGTATCATATGTCACATTTGGAAAAAGTACACTACGGAGTTTTTAATTTTTTTGGAGTGACACATCATACTCGTCACGTTGTCACATTTGAGAAAAGTACATTAAGGAATTTTTATTTTTTTTGAAATGTCACATCATACTGGCCCTGTTGTCATATTTGAGAAAAGTACACTAAAGAGTTTTTATTTTTTTTGGAATAAAAGTTTTGGAGTGTCACATCATACCCACCACATTGTCACATTTAGGAAAGGTACACTAAGGAGTTTTAATTTTTTGGAGTATCATATCGTTGGAGTGTCGTATTAATATTTGTCACATTGGAGTGTCATATCATAGCTGTCACATTAGTAAAAGGTATAGTTGTCCACCAAAACACTACCAAAATAAAAACTAAGACCACACGGAAGAAACTCTTTACTAATAGGACTTAACAGATCAATAGAAAAAATTTTGGACTAATTGTAGTACTTGTTTGTCAGATAGGATTTATTGGTAAATATCTCTTTAAGGTAATAAAATGAAAAACTTAATATTTATTTTGTTACAAGAGTAACTATGATATTGTTTTTGTAATTTTTTTATTTTTCTTGGTAAATTATACTTTGTTCTTATATATTTGGTCATTTTCTCAGTTTATTTTTTTTTTTACTTTGCTCATTCATGTTTCAATTTTTTTTCTAGTTTATCCTTTTTTTTTTAATTTATACAAAAAATATCATGTTAAATACCACATGACATAAAAATATGTTATTATTATATGGTTTGGATTTGTGTTAATGTGTGATTTATATATAATAAAATTATTTTATGACACATGTCTATCAATTGTGCTATTTTTTTTTTTTTTTTTTCTATTTTGACATAAGTCAGTTTTTAGATAATTGAGATTAAATTTGAAACAAAAGGCCAAAGTGGAAGAAAAAATTATATTTTTATGAAGCAAAGTGAAAAATAGCCAAACAAAAGAATAAAGTGTAATATATCTTTAATTTTTAAAAGTACAAGTTTAGTTGTGGATATATATTTACTAGTGGGTGGTATATGCAATACGTGCATAATTAAAATAAGTACAAACAAATATTACTTTTGTGTGTCACTCAAATAGTAAGTGTATTCTTTATTAAACCTAAGGTGATAGGTTTCAAGTTTTATCCATTTTAATATATATAATATATATATATATATTTTAAATTGAAAATCCACTTGGCACATAGAGAAGTAAAGGCTTCAGTACACCACTAAGTGTTCACTTTTATATACAGTCTAGCGGTTAGCACACGTGATACATATGCAATTTCAAATAATAACATAAAATAAAATATTTGCTATATATATTATGTGCTAGTTAAGCGGTAAGAGTATTATTTACCTGACCTAAGATCAAAGGTTTGAGTCTTACTCCTTTTGTCTATTTAATTTTTTGTTTTAAATATTAAAGTCAATACTTAATATTTACTATATATTGTATGCCACTCAAGTAGGGATGGTCACGGGTCGAGTTTGGAATGGACTCCTCTTTCTTTTTCATTGTCTCTTTCTCTTCAAATTGTGATACCATTGCCACCACAAGATCTTTAGGTCTGGCTGGGGTTGAGGTGTATCCATCATGCATAGCTCAGTGATCTCAGGAATATGGACCTCAGGTCTAGGTAAGTGGGAAAGGGTGATATATATGCTGGGTTTAAAGATGGGTGGTAGTGTATGGGTAAGGTTAAGGCGAGAGGATAGTGGTATTCAGTAGGGGTAGGCAGTGGGTTGATGGTGACATTTGGCCTTTGTGGTGGAGCTACGATTTTATGATCAATGAGATCCTGAATCTCATGACGGAGACGGACATACCGATCAGTTTCATGGCCATGTTGTCGGTGGAAGGAACAGTATTTGGATGCATCGTACCTGGGAGAAAGAGTGTCAGGAAGAGGGTGAAGTTCAAGAGATTTCAGGTGGCCTTTCTCCACCAACAATTTCATGGCTCGGAATAGGGTCATGTAGAGGGGGTAAAAGTTACGATTCAGGGGTCGGTTTGAATTGTGGGGTTGTGGGTGGGTATTGACAAACGGGTTAACTGTTTTGGCCAATATGGTAACAGTACTGACTTCTGAAGGCTTCAAGACTGTACCACTACTGCTAGTAGCATTGGAACAGCAAAGAAATGTTTTTCTCATGAGCTCTTTCTCGTCTATTATAATTCCTTACTTTTTGGCATCCTCAGTCTGGACCCCTATCTCATGTAATTCCTTGAAAGTAAAGAGTGGAAGGACTATCATCTTCTATAACATTTTGCCATGCATATTTCTAACCACCATTCGAATGGCCGCCTTAGCTCTCCACCTAATTACAAACTCCACAAAGCTCTCATTGGGTTATTGACGGGTAACCTCTAACTCTTGAATAGTTACCTCAATCTGAGTGTTATAGGAATATTGAGTAATGAAGGCCTCAGCTAACTCCTCTAAATTTTGCTTTACTTTATCCTCCAACTTGGCATACTAAGTGGCAGCTACTTTCGAAAAAGTCCTCCCAAATAGAGACAATTTTTGAGGACGGGTCAGACCCATGGGTTTCAAAACATCTGAAAATAAGCAGATATGCACCATAGGATCCCTAGACCCATCAACCGATCCACATATGGCATTTGAATCTTTTCGGTAATCTCACAATCGCCTTTTATACCATTTTCGGTGTTTGGAATGGAATTGATCCTTAGGATTTTTGAACATTTTCTCCAATTTGGCTATCTTTAACATAGCTGAATCAAATTCAGCGAGGTCAAGAAGGAAAAGCCCTTCAATAGGCTATGTTGGAGCTCTGCAGGTTGGGGCTTGAGCTGGCTTCTCTTACTGTCAAAGTCCTGGGAATTCGTGACCAGCAGAAATGGGTCTAAAACTGGATGATTGATTAGTAATGGATGTATGGTAGTTGCCCCTGTTGGTTGTTGCATGCTACCAATGGCATCGCCTTGAACAGTTATGGTGTGATTAAGATTGTCCATGGTTCGCTGAAGATTGGCAATCATCTCTACTAAATCTAGTGGATTCTGAGCCATTGTAGAAATTGGTGAACAAACAACTAGGATATTGTGTAGAGGGGATCTAAGAGGTGACTAATGCGGATTTTGTTGAATGGATCTGAGAGGTGACTTATGTGGACTTTGATCTAGCTGGATTTGTCTAGCTCTTCTTCTGTTGACAACTGATGAAAGTGACACCAACACTAGCAGACCTTGAACTAGATCTCTAGTTTTGTAGAGCTTACCAGTACGAGTCCACAAATTTTGAGGGATGTCAGGGTTTTCTGAAGCTATGATAAACTAATTACCTAGTAAAAGAAAAATAAACAAAGAAACAAAACATACATCAGGTACAATCTGGCAACATTTTGGCTTAGTTATCATACATGTACTACTGATCACTGTGTACTCCACTGAGTTATTCTCAACCTAGCCATTGATATATCCGAACCACTGATATAAACTAAAAAACCCCTGTATAGATCTTCACACACATAACACATAGCAGGCAAGGCAAATAAAACACACCTATGGGGATTTAGGTTACCTTGTCCTAGCTTTGGGACAATCTAGTGCTCCACTATTCAAATAAGCAGCATCATCACATTTTAGACACGAGAAAACATTATGTCCTAATTTTGGAAGTTGCTAGAGCATCTGTACATATACAAGGCCAGACTAGTCAAAACGGGTACCTTAGCAAGACATTGATATACCTACCCTACCCAACACCTATGAGTGAAGGGAGGATCAAGTAGTACGTTGGTGATCTGGATTCGAGGCTTGTATTCCCATCACAACAGAGCCCATGGCTGGCAAGTCGTCCGAGGTGTTAGATGGCAAATATAATGACTTCAGCGCACCATACATGTAATGCAATGAACATATATACGAAAATAAAATCCACCCATGAAATTCAAGACAATTTTTCTTAATGTCCCTAGTAGAGTCACCAAAAAATGTGGGATGCTTTTGGGGTTACCAAGCACGGCCTACAGTTCAGACTCTCAATTTCTTGATCTAGTTTCACTAGTACAACGTGAAATAGAAAATGAGAGTCCATATCTGGCAACTTTTGTATACCTTTGCTGAAAATGGACTACATCGTCAAATCTTAGAGTCGATGCCTGTTAATCATATTGTTTAATTTTGATGATGTCTAAAATATTATTTGCAAAACTTTAGATTTTTTAATATACATATTATTTGACACAAAATATTATCTGTTTAAAAATATTATTGTATGATACATTTTGTGAAATATTATTTAAATAAATATTTTTTTTACTATTCATTTTTGAAAAATTAGGCTGATCACTATTCATCTTTTGACAAATTTAAAATTGATTAGTTGTATCATTTTGACAAATATGATTTTAGTGAGTTGTCATCTTTTGACAAATTTAATATACTTACATGGGATGGTTGATATATTTAAAATCTACATAGCAATCACAAAAATATTTGATTTGTGTAACATACTCAAGTGGTGTTTGATAGCAAATCAGACTTTTTATTCAAATATACATACATTACTTGAATGTTGTTTATATATATTAATTATAAGTATGGGGGTGAGGACGGTGCCATGTGATGCACTTTTTAATGCATATATATATATATATATATTATATATTTGATATAATAAAGTACTCAAGTTTGAATTTGTGTGGTGCATTGGTATATATATATATATATATAGTCAAAATCTTGAAATTGATATACTATAATGATTGTAGGAGAAGACATATTTAATTTTTTATTTTAACAAATCCTTGAAGATGTTTTGCCTGCAGAATGAAAAAGAAAAAATTGTAAGTTGGGTTGAATTTGCTTGCAAAAAAAAAAAGAAAAAGTTACAAAATAGACACAATTTTCATGTAGTTTTTGACTTCAAGGAACCCATAATGATGGAGCAAAATCATTTGCTTATTTGAAATCAGAGATGTGATAATTGTATTATATTATTCAATTTGCCTTCAAACGGTGGCTCCATGTTTGAAAAAAAAAAAAGGAAAAAGATGGTTTTACTTTTCTTATTTTTTCAAACATTATCATTTGCTGTCTATTTAAATCAAGGAGCGTGCCCATGTAATCCATGACGTCAGCAAGGAGCGTCCTACCTTCAACGGGTATATTTTTGTGTATAAATAGAAGTATTGTGTGTAGAGAAAAATCAAGAACTTGAAGAGAAAAATTTCTGTGTGCTCCAAAATTTGAGATATGTATTCTGCTCTTTCACTTTCAGATCTAAGTGGAGCCTTTGTTCTTACACTTTCATATTACTTTTTGTGAGAGAATTATTGTAAAAGAGGGTTTAAGTACCACTTATTTTTATTCATTATTTTGTGAGAGATTTTGTAAGGGTAAGGCATTTATTGTTGAGTGAGGCTCAATAGATAAGAGTAAGTCTTGTGCAAAATCCACAAACTTGGTGAGCCTTGGTGTGTATTAATTCATTTTGATAAGTAAAGAAATTCTTAAGGAGGTTCCTTGGGGAGTGGACATAGGCCTGACGTGCCGAACCATTATAAATCTCAGTGTTTGATTTTCTCTCTCTATCTCTCTTATTTTTCATATTGATAATTATTATTTTGTTTTTTATTTGTTAAAATTCTGAATATTGTGTTATAAATTTTAATATTGTAAAATTTTTTAAATAACCTAATTCACCCCTCCTCTTAGGTTGCCTACCTAGGATAACAATGCCTAATCTTTTGGGAAAATTAGAAAACCCCGTGATTCGTGCCAAAGGCCACTCTTCGTCATAACCAAAGTGTCTCAACTCGAGAACTTAGGTATGAAAGGGGAAAGGTTTTTAATTGAGCACCCTCCTCATCCAATCAAAAGCCCGGCCTCAACTAAGTCATGATATGATTTTTATAATCAATATATTCTCATATTCCGATGTTTAATAATGCTAACATTGCTATCTGAGACAATCAAATATAGATTGTGTCGACAATTTTAGTTATATTTTGATTTCATGCATTTTGAAAAGTCTTTTTGTACAAACTCAGAAGCATAATAATCAATCGCATTCCAACACAAGCAACACAACCTCTATCCACTAATATTCATATAGATATTTCATTTAAACATCTAACCTTATGATATAGCAATGAGTATGATAATTTACCATCGCCATGCCTCGTATCATATCGAAGGCGAGGCAAATCGGGGGTAGATATATATATATATATATATATAAGCCTATTTTAATGATAGATTTCATTTTTAATTTTGAGTTTTTGTATCTAAATCATTTTAAAAATATTTAGATCAATTCAATAAAAATAATTACATAATTTCATTATTTAGTTAATTTTTTTGACAATTAAAATAAAATAAAATAAAAAACACAACAACAACAGCAACTTAGGATTTAAGCTTGAAATAAACCATGAGTTTTTAATTTTGTTAATTTAAACTCTAATATTTTAATTTGTTTTCAATTTAAACCATTCACTTATTTTGATTAAGTAAAACCAATAGAAAAATAGTATTTTAGTCATTAAACTCAATATATGTATACATGAATTATATACAATATAATTTTCATTGATTTAAATGACTATGATATCTTCTTTTCCATTGATTTTGCTTAATGAAAATAAGCAAATTGATTAAATTAAAAACAAATCAAAATTTAGGATTGAAATTAATATAATTAAAAATTTAGTATTTAATTTGTTATAAGAGTCAATCTTTGAATTTTTTTTTTTTTGTGCTACCCTCGACTCATTTTACCCATTCTGATTATATTTATTAAATATATTTATATGCATGTAAGATATATATAATTTATATTTCTTAGATATAATAAGACAAAAATAATATTAAAAAAATAACTTGACTTCACCCCTTCTCCATTGTCTCTCATTTGTCTCGCCGTTGATATGATAGAAGGCTAAAGCGGGGCACTACAAGCACACCCCTGCCTTGCCTTACCAATGGTGCCTGGAGTTCGTGGTGGTGGTCATGTTATGAAGGAGAGAGTAGTAAAGGTGATAGATGAAGCTGAAGGTGGTCAGGGCCAACCTTGAGGTGAGGCAATCAAGGCGATCACCCCAAGCCTCAAATTTAAACAAAATGTAGGGCTCCTAATTAGGTTAGATATTGTGTTGTGTCATTTTATAGTAATATCAGAATTACCTCAATACTAATCCAATCTATTTATTTTTTTAATTATTGCATCATATCATTTTCAGTTCGCTCGCGTCTAATTAATATTTCATACCAAAATTTTCACTATTAGTTAAAAATGCCTAATGTATGGCGAAAATAATTTTATTTTAAAAGTTGAATTTTATGAAATTTATCTCTACTAAATAATACCCAATAATGCTTACTTAGTAATTATACATTAAAAAATATGATAAGGATACTATTTAATATTCGGTGATTCTACTTACACCACTACTTTACCTCTTTATACCCTTCATATGAGTGTTTTTTATTTTTCCCAATTTTATCCATGTATGAAATTAGCTTTAAGGACAAAACACTAAAATTAAATATATTTTGTTATCTCCTTACACCCCTTGGCCTTCAATCCCTACTCCTCTTTTTCCTTTCTTAATTTTTCTTTTCTCTTACACATCTCTTTTCAAAAAGTGAGAATCATAGTATTTTGATCATTAAAGAAAGCAATAGATGAAGAAACGGTGGTGAAGAACCATCAAAAAAGTGAAATGGTGAGTTTTTTTTTTATTTATTTGGTAGGTTTTTGTTTCATTTTTCTGGACTGGTGTTAAATTTTTCGTTCGATGGTTCAAATCGAACAAAATAAAATAGTCCAACATCACATTGTCGAACAAAAAATATAAGTCTGGTAACCAACTACCAAATGAAAGATACATTTCTGGTAATCCCAAACCGAATTTTTTTAATTTGTTCGGCTTCTCATTACCATGCATTTTCAATTTCATTTTTTTTATTTTTTTGCCTAGAAGGATTATACTTATACTCATTGCAACAACGTAAGTACTGCAATATTAGTGGACTCTAGTCATGAATTCATTACAGAAGAGGTTTGTTAAGTTTTTTTTATGAATACGATTTTTTCTTATTTTTAATTTGTATTAAGTTTTATTAATAATTTGACATATAAATATATTTATTATCTTTAGATTTTTAGTAGTCATGAAGCATTAATTAAATGGGCTCCTAACGTTAGGAAAAGACTGGATTTGTCATTGTTATAAAGACATCAAATGCGGGAGGCAATGATAGAAAACCAAGACTTACACTTGCTTGTAAAAGAAATGGTTAATATAGAGATAACAGGAAGATCAAGGGGGAACGATTGAGGTTTACATGTTCTAAAAAGTGTAGATGCCTATCTCTATTAAAGGGGAAAAAAATACCTACAAATTACCAAGACAAATTGTGATAACATGTTTGATTAATGAATACAAACAATGACAGATTTTATGGATACTTTATGAATATTCATACACTTGATGTTCTTATGAATAATTTTATGGATACTTTTTATGTATGATTTTAAGGATGTGTGTTTGATTTATAATTTTTTTTATGTATTCTTCAAGGAAAAAGTAAGGCTGTGTTTGGTACAGCTCTGGAACTAACGTTCCAGAGCTTAATTTGAACACGGTGTTTGTTTATGAATTTCAAAACTTAATTCCACGCTCACTTTTGAAAATGCGGTCGAAAGCAGGAAAATTTGGACTAACCGGACATCCCACCGGTCGTCCGGCCGGTTGACCGAAACAATGCAAATTTTTTATTTTTTTATTTTTTGCAATTGGCATATGTTAATTTTTATATATTCGGGAAAAAAAAAATTCCGAATTTTTAAAAAAAATTTATGTGTTTTAATAGAATTTTGAGTTGTATGTTTGGTTATGAGTTGAAAGTTTTTGTATCAAATATCATATGTCACATCAAAAATTCCCCACTCAATTCAAAACTCTCACCAAACAAATTTTCCACACTCAAATCATAATTCCAAAACTCACAAACTCAAAATACAACTCCTGCTCTCAAATCATAGTTAGAAAGCTCTACCAAACGCAACTTAAATCTTTCCATGTACAGAGACGGGGGCCTAGACAACTCTATTATAGTTTGGCAACATGACACTAGAGTAATCTAATTTGTATAATAATGTATCACTGAACATGCACTTCACAAGTGGCTCAAATTAATTTCTTGTTATCATCTAATTGGACGGCAACATAATGCTGGGAAAAAAAATATTGTCTGGTAACATGGCACTGGAGTAATTTAAATTAATTAGCATTGTATTACCAAATAAGCCCACCACAAATTAAAAAATCATTGTTTGGAAGAAAGTGTCTCTGTAAATGTATAGCAACAAAATACAGGAGAGATCTATTTTTTCCTGCTTGTTTCTCATAACAGTATTGCCCTTGCCTAGGCGAAAAAGGCTAAACCCGACTAGGTTGCAAAACCCCCAAAGAAGCCCCCGGCTAGGTGCAGAAACGTTTAAGATGACCCGACTGATTACACCCCCAGCAAGTAAGTGGTTTCCGAATGCGTGACTGGTCCAAAGTTTGAACTAGTGAGGATCCCAATGACTGCTTCCCCATCGAGCACTCGATTGTTCCAACCCTGGGCTGACTAGATGATCTCGGTGATACAACTACTAGTTGAACTTCCAACCCTGCTCTCTTCCTCTGTGGGCAAGCCGGAGACTTGTGGCCCAGCTGACCACATTTGAAACAAGTGAAAACCCACTGCTTACTCTTTCCCGCACCCAAACTCCGCACTGGAAAAGTAGAGCTGGCTAGAGCTCTCTAAAACTATTGTAGGTGAAAACTCATCTGCTTCTTAAAAGGCCTACCAATGCTCCGAGTCACAGGAGTTGCCGAAATGGCCTCCTCCTTACTCTAACCCATGACTAGTACCGCTACCTCTACATGAGCCGCAGCTTCAACAAGCACGCTATAACTCCTATGCCAGGATCCAGCAATCCTTTCTCGGATATCGTCACACAGTTTACTCTCGAACTCCAAACAACCCAGTTCCTCAGTTTCCACCAACTCCGGAGCAAATCTCGACAGGTTAGTGTAGACACCCCATTTTTGACCGACCTTAAGACTCAAACGTCATCGTTTGAGCGCTCGATGATTGCACATGTTTGTGCTCGTTTCGAGTTTCCGGAGTTTTTGGCTGAGTGCCTTGCCTCCGGGCCTCTGAACTCTTTGTGTTTTGGCTTGGTTTGTAGACCATGCCTTGTTGACCTTGCCTGAAGGGAGAGAGAGGTCTGTAGACCACTTTTTGTGGTCGTAGACTACTTTTCTCTCTTGTAGGCTAGTTTCCGGTTTCCGGAGCCTTCGGCCGAGCACCTTGTCTCGGGACCTCTTAATGTTCTCCTCTTGGCCTGGTTTTTGGACCATGCCTTGTTGCCTTTCCCTCTCGTAGACCACTTTCTGCGCCTGTAGACTAGTTTTCGAGGCTTCCGACTGCGCGCCTTGTCCCGCGGACTTTTGTCTTTCATTCTTTTTGGTTTGTTTTTGGCACAAACCTTGTTTTCCTTGCTTGGAGGGTGGAATAAGGATTGTAGACCAGTTTCTCTCCCTGAAGACCACTTTTTGTGCCTGCCAGCCAGTTTTCTGGTTGGCCAACTGGTCTTGGTGGTCTGTGGACCACCTAAAGTGGTCGGCAGCCATGCCACCACCTTGCTTTCTTTGTGCAGACCACTCCTCCCCCTTGCCAACCACTTTTCATTCTTGCAGACCACTTCTTCTAGTCGGTCGACCAGTGCAAGTAGCTGGCCGACCACTTCAACTGGTCGACAGCTTTCCTGCACTTTCTGCAGATATTTTCCATGCCAGTTGTGCCAACTGTTGGGCACAGAAAGCATCCTCCATACACGTGTATGGAGGGATTGATTCAAGCTTCAAGCTTGCTCAACAAGCTTGATGCATGTTTTTCTATAAAAGAGAGCCCCCTTCCCTCTTGTCTCAGGTTGAGAAAATTGCTTAGGGCATTTACATATATCATCTATCTCTATATTGCTCCTTTGCTTCATATTTGTGCTTGAAAGTGCCTTTTCTTCACACTTTTGCACACAAACACATAGTGAAACACCTTCAATCTTAGACTGAGGTTCTTGGAGGTTTGTTTGGAGCTCAAGGCTTGGTTTTTGCCTCAGAGGTTGCTGTCTTTCTTTGATTCTTCAAGGGTGAGTCTCTAATCCTCTTAAAGCCTTGTTGTAGTTGCTTACTAGGCCACCCTTGCATGCTTATTTTGGCTTGACTTTCAACTGCAAAAAGTTCTGATTTTAAGTGCTTGAAATGTTTGTTTAAGGTCTCTTTGGTGTTAGGGGTGGTCTACCCCCTTTTGTGCCTTGTTTTGCCTTATTTTGAGCCATCACTTTAGGCCTTTGTGGTCAACTTTTCATGACCTTTCTACCACTGAATTCCAAAGGAATTTCAGTGGTGGAAAGTGTGTTTTGAGGTCTTAAATAGGAGGGGGTTCCCTCCTCTTCTCTTGTTTGTTTGTGTTGATGGTTCATCGAAGGAGCCTGTAGCTCTATCTTCTTGAAGCTTTGTTTGAGCACTTTTTTGTGACCTTTTAGACTTGCCATGACTCTATTTTTGGTTTTCTTGGTCACCCCTTGCATGCTTCTTGTAGGTGTGGTGTAATCCTACTTGAAGCTTTTCAAAGTAGCATGCCTTTCTAGCATGTTTTGGTTCTATCTTAGCATGTTTTTGATGTTGTTTTGCCATGGTATAACTTTGTTTTGGATTGGTTTGATAGCCTCTTGCATGCTCCTTGCACTTGTAGTGCATTTCCATTCACTAGCCTAACATGCATCATGCTTTGGACCATCATTTTGGCATGTTTTTGGCTCAACTCCAGCAAGCTTTTACTCATGATTTACCATGCTTAGGCTCTGTTTTATGTTGTTTTGGTCATGCATGCCTTGCTTTGTATAGCCATAGTGCATTCTAGTTCACTAGCTTTGAATTCCAAGTCACTAGCATGCATTGCTTGGGCTATTTGCATGATTTGACATCATTTGTTATGTGATTTCAGAGCATTCCACTGCATCTCCTCACATCTTCACTCTTTCAATGCTTTGGAGGGTTGGTGCTTTATGCCTTAAGTATGAGCCAATATGTATGCCATCTTGCCTAGCTTTTTGGGCCACCATCTCAGTGTGTATTTGGTCATATTTTTCCATGATACAACTCTGATTTTTGTTGGTGAAGTCATCTCGTGCTTAGTTTTGGTAGGTGTAGTCTAATCCTCCTTATTGGCCTTGCATACTCCATGCTTCATGCCCTTCATGCTATCTTGTTTTGGCTATACTCCGTGCATGTTTTAGCCTTGATTTGACATGCTCTAGGACTGTTTTGAGTTGTCTTTGCCATGTGGTTCATGTATTGCATAGCTATAGTGCAATTGGCCTTGCTAGCCTTGAGTTTTGAGCACCATATTATGAACAATACTTGAGATGTTTGCTTGCCATGACATCATTTCACATGATATTTCAGTGCATATAGTGTTGTCACACTTCCATGTTTGTCACTTCTTAATCATGTTTGAGGATTGTGCTCTTTTGCTTAGTTGATAGGCCATTGCATGAGCATCACCATCTTGCCTTTCATGCCATCATTTCATAGCATTCTAGCCACTATTTTAGCATGATTTAGGTCTACCCATATTCGGTTTAAGTCCATTGAGCATTGTTTTGCATGCCTCTTATGAGATGCTCTTTCCTAGCTTTGATGCCTTAAGCTTCTAAACTTGCCATGCATGTATTGTTTGCATGATAGAATCTTGTGCATGCCATTCTAGCATTGGTAGGATAGCATTTGTTTGCATGTTGTTGCATGGCATGTTGTTTGCATGTTGTTGCATTGCATTTTATTTGCATGTTGTTGCATTGCATTTTGTTTGCATTTGCATGCATTGCATTGTGTTTGCATGCCATTAGCATTGATAGGTTGATCATGCTTATTTGTTGATTGCATTGTGTTTGGATTGGGTGTTAATCCAAACACGAGAAACGAGGAACGTTTCATACTTGAAGTGATGAAACGTGCCTCATTTCTCGGTCGCCAACCCTCTTGATCAAGCATGATAGAGGTTAAGGCCCTTATGTGTTATTTGTGCATTCATTAACATTGAATTGTGCAAACTTGGCTTCTCGGCCATCGTGCATTGCGATGCTCGGTTGGTGGCCCGAGAGTCGAGAACCACACCCCCTTGAGCTTAAGAAATGATAGGGAGGGTGGTTGTGCACACATACCTTGTAAATACACTGTTGTGCCCCTTCTTGTTCTGTGTTGCAGGAAACTGGAGTGTGGCAGAAATTTCTGGTCGGCAGACCAGAAAAAGTAGCTGGCCGACCACTTTTTCTGGTCTGCAGCAAGTTTGGGTGGTCAGCAGGTGGTCTACACCACCATTAACTGGTCGACAGCCTTCCTAGAGGTCTCCATGATAGAGTAAAAGTTATCTAGAAGTTTGTGCAGTGTTCTGAAATCAAATGCAAACAGAGGCAAGTTGGGGCACGGTGATGGATTTCTGAACGAGGTGATCGAGCATGCATGCACTTCTCGTCTCGAGGCTCCTGTTTTATTGCTTTGCTTAGCTAATTAGCTATTTGGTTCTGTACTTAAGTAGTTATTGCACTTAGCTATTCGTTTGTGTTTGTAATTAGTTAACTTGTTAGTTAATTAGTTTCATTTTGTAATAATTAGTTTAATTAGCTTAGATTAGCTAGTTAGCTTATTATTTGGACCCTCTGTCGAGAGGGCACAATTGTTGTAATAAGTGTGCGTGTGTGTGATGCATGTCTTCCAACCCCCATTTCTTTCTCCCTTTTACTTATCAGCTTTTGATGGTTAGTTTTAGGGCATATTTCAATTAGCATCCTTATGCTTGCATGTTTGTATTCATTTATCTGTCTTGCATGCACCGGGCTCGGCGCATCATACTAACTGCATTGTATTTCAGTACCAATTTGAATACATGTTATCAAGTGTTGCATTCATATGACATCTTAGAATAGCCGAGCCTATTTTAGTTGCATTTTTGCATGTGTTGCATTAGGCATTGTTAACATTGCTAGGGTCATGCATTAATTTCTAACTAGCTTCTTTTTTGGCTCGGAGTACACTATGAGTGTTTACGCTTTAGCATCCTTGCATGCGTGTAAGTATTGTCATGTTTAGCATGTTTGCCATGAGGCTACGTGTTTAACTGCTATAACTGCTGAATGCCTGTGGATGAAGGTTTGATTGCCTGAATTGGAACAACTCGATGATTTTGAGTTTTAAGCCCACTTGAAGTGGCAAAATCATGTTTTTTTTTTAAGCCCACTTGAGGGTGGCAAATCCACGTCTTAGCCTACTTGTGAGTAGCACTTACAAACCACTTTCAAAACAAACATGAGTTGTTTTGTTCCAATCCCGGTGATTGATTCTATACTTGTATGCTGTGCGCATCACATAGTAAGCTAGCTAATAAACCGGAATAAGAACACATGTGTTTTTAAAAACAACATATCTTTTTAGTAGAGGCCAATCCTTTGATCGGGCGAGCGGGGGTGTGTAGACACCCCATTTTTGACCGACCTTAAGACTCAGACGTCATCGATTGAGCACTCGGTGATAGTGCATATTGTGCTCGTTTCGAGTTTCCGGAGTTTTCAGCTAAGTGCCTTGCCTCCGAGCCTCTGAACTCTGTGTTTTGGCTCAGTTTGTGGACCAAGCTTTGTTGACCTTGTCTAGAGGGACACTGAGGTCTCGTAGACCACTTTTTGTGGTCGTAGACTACTTTTCCCTCGTAGACCATTTTTGGTGCCCGTAGACTAGTTTTCGAAGCTTCCGGCTACGTGCCTTGCCCCCGGACTCTTGTCTTGCATCCTTTTTGGTTTGTTTTTTGTACAAACCTTGTTTTCCTTGCTTGGAGGGTGGAATAAGGGTGGGAGACCAGTTCTTCCCCTTGGAGACCACTTTTCCTCCTTGCCAGCCAGTTTTCTGGTCGGCCAGCTGGTTTTTTAATCGAGTAGTCCTCGCTAAATCAAGCTTATCCTTTTGAATACTTGGATTTTAGCTATGAGGCCACCACTGTTGGAAATCTTACTTCCAGGGCTTCATTTTTCACTCAAGAATCTCCTAAAACCAAGTCCGGATGGGGGAGATATGGTTGGTTGAAGTAGGGCATCAATCCGGTTGGATCGAAACTACACGGCTTCACCAAAACAGACATAACTTTTTGCACAGTTAGAATTTGGATGCAAGGCTAGCGCCATTGGAAAGCTAACTTCTAGGGCTTCAATTTGGACACTTTCCAGCCACTTTTTGGCCTTGGAAGCCACCTGCCGACCACTTGCTCTTCCTGCCGACCAGAAAAAGTTGCTGGCAAAACTAGTGCAAGTAGTTGGCCGACCACTTCAACTGGTCGGCATCTTTCCTTCAGCTTCTTGAAGATCTTTTCTTGCCAGCTGTGCCAACTATTGGGCACAAAAAGCATCCTCTATATACGTGTATGGAGGGATTGCTTAGAGCCTTAAGCTTGTCCAACAAGCTTGAACCTTTTTTTTCCTATATAAGGGAGCCTCCTCCCTCATGCCTAAGGTTTAGAATTTTGTGCTTGAGCTATACATATCATGTATATCTATAATCCTCCATTTCTCTCTTGTTTTGTGCCCTAAAGTGACTATTCTTCACACTTTTGCACACAAACACATAGTGAAACACCACCCTTTTGTTGCTGAGAGACCTTGAGGTTGGTTTTGGAGTTTTTGGATTGGTTTGAGCTCAGAAAAGCTGCTGGAGTTTCAGCTTTGAAGTTGTTCTTCAAGGGTGAGTCAACTAGCCTTTAAAGCTTTATTTTGATTAAGCTTTTGAGCCTATTTGCATGCTTATTTTGGCTTGACTTTAAACTACAAAAAGCTCTAATTTTACATGCTTGTGATGTTTGTTTAAGGCCTTGTTGGTGTTGGGGGTAGTCTACCCCCTCTTAGGCCTTGTTTGGCTTTGTTTTGCACCATCACTTTAGGCCCTTGAGATCACTTTCTCTTGGCCTTTTAACCACTGAAATCCAATGGATTTTCAGTGGTAAAACTTGTGTTTTGAGGTCCCAAATAGGAGGGGGTCATCCCCTCTCCTTGTTTCTTGGTTGCTTGCTTTGTATGCCTCATGTTTGAGCATGTTTGTTAAGCTTGTGTTGGCTTATTCTCGACTTGTATTTGGGGTTATTTTGGCATGGCATACCACTGTTTTGACTTGGTTTTGTCACCCCTTACATGGTTTATACACTTGTAGTGTAAATTTTGCAAACTAGTCTTGTATGCCTCATGAAGTAGCATGTCTTTCTAACATGTTTTGAGTCCATCTCAGCTTGTTTTTGGTGTTGTTTTAGCATGCTGTAACTCTGTTTTGGGTTGGATTGATAGCCCCTTGCATGCTCCTTGCACTTGTAGTGCATGTCCATTCACTAGCCTAATGTGTATCATGCTTTTAATTATCATTCTAGCATGCTTTTGGCTTGACTCTAAGAAGCTTTTGTTCATGTTTTACCATGCTTAAGCTCTGATTTGTGTTGTTTTGGTCATGCATGCCTTGCTTTGTATAGCCATAGTGCATTCTAGCTTTTTAGCTTTGAGTTTCCAAGTCACTAGCATGCATTGATTAGACTATTTACATGATTTGGCATCATTTCATATGTGATTTCAGTGCATGTAGTGTGGTCATGCACTTGCATTTATCACTCTTTCAATACTTTGAAGGGTTGGTTCTTTATGCCTTAAGAATGAGCCATTGTGTATGCCTTCATGCCTAAGCTTGCGAGCTATCATTTCAGTGTGTTTTTGAGGTTATTTTGCAATGATATAACTCTGATTTTTATTGGCGAAGCCATCCCATGCTTGGTCTTGGTAGGTGTAGTGTAATCCTCCCTTTTGGCCTTGCATAGTCCATGCTTTATGCCCTTCATGCTAGCTTGTTTTGGCTTCCTTCCATGCATGTTTTAGACTCATTTGGGCATGTTCTAGGACTGTTTTGGGTTGCCTTGGCCATATGCTTCATGTTTTGCATAGCTATAGTGCAAGTGCTTATGCTAGTTTCAAGTTTTGAGCACCATAGCATGCTTCATTTGTATTGTTTGGATGATTTGGCATCACTTAACATGACATTTCAGAGCATGTAGCATTGCCATGTTCCTATTTCTTCCACCCTTTGAGTGCCTCTAAGGGTTATGCATTGTTGCCTTATTTATGGCCTAGTGTGCATGCATGTATGCTTAGACATTTGAGCCCCCATCTTAGCATGTTTTGGTCATTGTCTTGACCTATTTGAGCTCTGTCCATGGTTGGTTCTTTCATTTGTGCCATGCATTGCATGCCTCTTGTGTAGTCCTCTTTGCTAGCTTTAATGCTTAAGGACCCTAGCATGCTATACTTGTGTTGATTGAATGATTTAGCATCATTTCACACCTAATTTCAGTGCTTATAGTGTTGTTACACTTCCACATTTGTCACTCCTTGAGCACTTTTGAGAGTTGTGCTCTTATGCCTAGTTGATAGGCCAATGCATGTGCATGCATGTCTTGCCTTTTGGTGCCTTCATTTCATCATTATGGCCACTGTTTTGGCATGACTAAGGTCCGTCCATATTCGGTTTAAGTCCATTGTGCATGCTTGTCCTTTACATGTTGTTTGCATGCTTGTTCCATTGCATTGCATTGTGTATGCACGCATTACATTGCGTTGTGTATGATTGAGTTACATTGCATGCTTGCCATGCTTGAGTTGCATTGCATGTGTTTGGATTGGGTGTTAGTCCAAACACAGGAAACGAGGGACGTTTCATACTCGAAATGATGAAACGTGTCTCATTTCTCGGTCGCCGACGCTCTTGATCAAACATGATAAAGTTTAAGGCATTTATGTGTTATGTGTGCATTCATTTACATTGATTCGTGCAATCTTGGTTTCTCGGCCACCGTGCATTGCGATGCTCGGTTGGTGGTTCGAGAGTCGAGAACCGCACTCCCTTGAGATCATGAAATGATAGGGAGGGTGGTTGTGCACACATATCTTGCAAATACATTGCCATGCCCCTTCTTGTTCTCTATTGCAGCAAACTGGAGAAGTGCAGCAAAAACTGGTCGGCAGACCAGTAATTGTGGCTGGCCGACCACTTTTTCTGGTCTGCAGCAAAGGTAAGTGGTCGGCTGGTAGTAGACAACACCAAGAAGTGGTCGGCCACCTTCCTAGGGGTCCCCATGATGGAGTAGAAGCTACCCTGAAGTTTGTACAGTGTTCTGAGAACAATTGAAAACAGAGGCAAATTGGGGCATCGCGATGGATTTCCGAACGAGGCGACCGAGCATGCATGCGCTTCTCGCTCCGAGGCCCCTTCTATTTGTTTTACTTAGCTGCTTTGTTTAAGTTAGTTAATGCTTTGTTAGTTAATGCGCTTAACTATTCAATTTGTGTTGTAATAACTAGTTAGTTAACTTGTTAGTTAATTAGCTTGTTTTGTAATAGTTAGTTAACTAGGATTAGTTAATTAACTTCGTTTTGTAATAATTAGTTTAATTAACTTAGATTAGCTAGTTAGCTTATTATTCGGACCCTCCGTCGAGAGGGCACAACTGTTGTAATAAGCGTGCGTGTGTGTGATGCATGTCTTCCAACCCCCATTTCTTTCTCCCTTTTATTTACCAGCTTTTGATGGTTAGTTTTAGGGCATGTTTCAATTAGCATCCTTATGCTTCGCATGCGTGCACCCATTCATTCGTATTGCATGCACCGGGCTCGGCGCATCATACTGACTGCATTGTATTTCAATACATTTACTTGAATACGTGTTCAACAGCATGTTATCTAGTTGCATTCACATGACTTCTTAGAATAGCCGAGCCTATCTTAGTTGCATTTTTGCATGTGTTGCATTAGCCATCTTAACATGAACTAGGATCATGCATGATTTCTAACTAGTTCTCTGTTTTGGCTTGGAGTACACTATGAGTGTTTACGCTTTAGCATACTGCATGAGATGTGTATGTTGCCATGTTAGCATGCTTGCCATGAGGCTAACTGCTTAAGTGATTAACTACTTGAATGCTTGTGGGTGAAGGTTGGATTGCTTGAATTGGAACAAATCATCAAAATCATGTTTTCTAAGCCCACTTGAGGGTGGCAAAATCCACGACTTAGCCTACTTGTGAGTAGCACCTCTAAACCGTTTTCAAACAAACGAACATGAAATGTTTTGTTCCAACTTAGGCGATCTAGTCTATACTTGTATGCTGTGCGCATCACATAGTAATTCTAGGTTAATAACCGAAATAAGAACGCATGTGTTTTCAAAAACAACATATCATGTTAGTAAAGGCTGATCTTTGATTGGGCGAGCGGGGGTGCTCATTGCATGACTTTCCCCTCTCGTACCCAAGTTCCCGAGCCGAGGCAACTTTGGTGATGACGGACACGTGGCCTTAGGCACGAGTCAAGGTTTCCTAAATTTCCAAAAAATAAAACATTTAGGTGGCGACTCTGTATCTGGCAAAGCAGTCCATGTTTGGCACTTCTTTATAAAAATCAGTTTTCCAAAACGATTTGTCGAATTTGGACTCTTTGGTGATTTATCAGTCTTGTATTACACTTTGCAAGATTAGATTCAGAACCGTGACATGAGTCGGAACTGTAGTAGCTAATGAACAAATGATTCGCACCCTCGCGCGCGGAGCGGAGTTCCAGGCAGTCTGCAGTTTCTGGCGACTCCGCTGGGGATTTAGAGAACTTAACTCGAACTCATGCTATCTTGTTTTGTTTACACTTATGTGTTTCTTTGCATTGCATTTGCATTGGTGCGCCTAGGACACCATGTTTGCCATCTGTTATTCTTGAACGGTTTGCCAGAGGCTTGCTTGAAAAAGCGTGCCATAAGGCTAACTGGTTACGGGCTCTGCCACGATGGGAACACAAACCCCGATTGTTACCGGGGCACCCTTTTTGACTATTCGACCTAGTGCATATCAGAATCCATAGTGACCATTCTAAGTTAGGACAGGTTGCTTACCCGAATATAAGTTGTTTGAAACCGCTGCATACATAGTGAAACCCTAGCTCTTGACAAAATAGGACAGGGAAACCCTACCCCTTTATAGGGGTGTTTTGGCTCTCACTTGCATGATATTTGCTGTCAGAGTGTGTTTCTACAGGGTTGTGTGTACCAGTTTGCAAGTCTGGGTATCAGGCCTGAGGGCATCAGTATTTTGAGGAAATTAGTTTTACCTGAGGGTATCAGTTTACAGGCAAATTTTTAGGCAGAATTCAGTAAAGAGTACAGTTATTCAGCTATGCTTATATCTGTTCTGGTGAAATTGGGCTGAGATGCTGCCTGTTTTCTCTTTTGCTAGGTGGTCTTGGAACCATAGCTTCAGAAGGCTCCAATATCCCCCCAGTACACCGGACTTGCGTTGATAGACTTTGTCAGGTCAGAGATTCAATTCAAGGGCAACTAGTGTTTCCTTCGCCAGTGGTAAGGCAAAGAAAGGCCAGTCAGGCACAGATCACCAGTTCAATAGTCCTTAGATCAACGGTCATTATCCATCTCACCTGTGCGCAGTTGGGTTGAGATATCTGCTTTTACCTTAGGGAGATACACCTGCTATTCAGGTAGATCAGCACCTTATGGCAGGCATGGAAGAGATGATGCGTCAGCTCCAAGAGACTATGCAAGCCATGCAGCGGGATGCTACCCGCCAGACCGAGGTCGTGGCCCAGCAGGCTGAACTCATTGCCAGGCTTCAACAACAACAGCTACAAACACAACAGGGAACAGCTTCTGCGTCCCACCCACCTCCAGTAGAAACTCCTGCACCAAGGGCTCCTACCCCTACCACTAATGCCTAGGAGAATACAGATATCCCAATGGACCCCACTCTACCTCAGACTTCCAAAGCACGGGCCTACCCAATTGAGGCCCCTTTCGAGTTCAAAGTCGATCCAACTGCGTTAAAAGTGAGCAAGCTTGAAAAGCTGTTCAAGAAGGCGTATAATCATAAGTGTATAATCATATAAACACATACGAATTCCATTTCCGAATAATGATTGTCCCACGGTGTTACTAAAGTTCCGGTTAGAAACGGCAGTGATCAAGTGCCTTTCTAACAGGACTCCCAGAAACCCATGGACTCGGCCAGCATCCTAGAAATTAAATCTCATACCCATATAGTCATACAAGCATGTTATCATATAAGCACATAACATTACACTTAAGTCTCTAACAAGCGAGACAAACCCATTGTGGTAATAACCACTTTCCACGTACCCAAAGTATTCAAACCCGATAAGCTCTGATACCAAGTTGTAACGCCCTCAAAATAATACATAAATCAATCATTCATGAGATCCGAAACCACAAAAGAATTGTTATGTTTTCATTCATCAGAGTTCTTTTACAAAAGATGCTACATGTTAGCAATCAAGATAAATGCCCCACTGGCTTACATCTTTCCAAGTATTGACTTAGTTACAACAAAATAAGAGGTCTAACTCTATACAAAGAAAGCCTTTGGCTTGAGAATACATGTAACATCAAAACAAAATAACCAAAAGGGAGTCTTCAACTCCAAAACCTTCCAAGCTAAGATCTTGGGGGCGGCATGTCGCCTGTACCTGAAAATGATGTCCCATATAGAGTGAGCCAAAGCTCAGTAGAGATATGCTAAACATAATATGAGAATTAACTAAAACATTAGCATTCGATAAATGTCTAACACTTGAAACCCAACTTATATCCTTTCCAATACAAAACCACATTTTCACCAAATTCAATCCATTTCCCACTATTCTTCCATATTAATCCGTTGACATAATCCAGTATTATCTAAACAGTTTAAAAATGAGACTACAACTCATATAACAATATTCCAACAACAAACATCATTCACACTTCTATTCACATGCCATTTTACGGAACTACGTCCGAGGGAACTGGCACCCTTATATGCACAAGATTTCATGATTTACCATTTTACGGAATTTTCACCCGAGGGAATCGGCACCCGTATATGCACAAGTTTCCATGATTTGGCATTTTACGGAATTTTCACCCGAAGGAATCGGCACCCGTATATGCAAGGTTTCGGCACTTTCACCCTGGACACTCCGGCCAACTTAATTATCAATGGAGTCCATCTCTTATCTCCTCCCAAACAATGATACCTATGCAATGTATTTAAAAGGCATACCATATGCAATGACTACCACAACTCACACATTTCACAATTTAATCAAATCGTCATATTTAATGACATAGTCCACATGATTAGTTTCAATTTTCCCTAATCATCATGCAGTGCCTACAACAATCAAGACTATCCTCCACCGATAGCCCAAAACAGTTATTTCTAAACAGATAATAAATTTACCAAACAGATAAATTACCAACCTTTCCACCGGTGAGTGATTAATCAATCCAACTACACCATTCAATCTCAAATGTTCCCAATTTCATAATTTTCAACTCAATTTCATATTCCCACCGAGTACCAAATTAATTATACAAATTAATTAGTAAAGTTCAATTAGGGCATCAATCCCTCCATTCTCAAATATTGCCCCCGAGACCAACTTCCACTCATATTCCACACACCACCCCAATTTCAAGTCTCACATATATACTAGACCCATAAATGGAAAACCCCTCTTTTATAAATTAAAATTCAAAACCCTAACTTCCCAAAATTTCCATATTTCACCATTTAATCAAAATGACCAAAATTTATGTCAAAGCTCATAAAGATGAGTAGTTTATCCCTATCTCGAAATTTGGAGCCCAAAGGAGAAGAAGAAAGAAACTCAAAGTGCTCAAACTCCCAACTTTTTCGGATCAAAATATGGCCCACGTGATGCTCTACTTTTTTTTTATAAAGGAAGTAGGGTAGAGACACTCTAGATCAAGTGTATATGTAGAGAGAAGGGGTACTTTAGAGAGAGAGACACTGATCTAGGGTTTTGGAAGAAGAAGAGGATCAAAAATTGAGTATTTCATCTCTGCTGCGATCTGATATACACAAGGCTCACTCGAGCGAAGAAATGGTCGCTCGAGCGACCAGACACAAAAGAACCTCACTCAAGCGCAAGAAACGTCGCTCGAGCGAACAATGCGAAGCTTCAGGTCTGCAACCTAGAAGCACGCTCAAGTGCAGGAGTGCTCACTCGAGCGAAGAAACACAAATCATAGAGCTCGCTCGCTCGAGCACAAGAAGCGTCGCTCGAGCGAAGATCACCAACCCTCAGGTCCAACAGAAACGCAAACGCACGCTCGAGCGCAAGAATTCTCGCTCGAGCGAAGAGACACACCAGACCAAGCTTGTTCGAGCGCAGAAAAGCTCGCTTGAGCAAAAGTTGTGTCTGAAAAAGAAACCTGAGGACCCTCTATCCTCGCTCGAGCGAAGAACCTTCGCTCGAGCGAAGAAGCAAAAATCCAAGGCTCGCTCAAGCACAAAAAGCCTAGCTCGAGCGAAGAAGCAAAATCCTGGGCAGCAACCATTTATTCCGACTCACAACCAACCTGCTCCAAATTCACCCAACACATCCTAAAACTCAAATACAAGGAATTTAAGGACAGAAACAAGATATAAACAACAACAAACAACCATCGAACCCGAGTTCAGAATACAATACATGAAGGGAAAAATCGGGATCGTTATAACTTCTTTGGCCCTCAACTACCAAAATTACTTCCTCCTTTATTTTTTATTGGACCCTACCAAAATCCCAAATATATCCCTTGAACCCCACCCCTACACCTTCCATCTACAACTCTTTATTTCCTCCTCTGGCAGTCTTCCTCCCACTCCGGTGACCCTCCCCCAACGTTCCTCCCTCGTCGATGACCCCCTACTTCTTCTTCTGATCTCCATCCTTGTATTTCTAAGACCTCTCTTACATTCCGGCAGGCACCCCCAAACCCTCTTTTTGCCTTCATGACCACTCTCATCGTCATTCGAAAAACCAATTTCAAACAAAAGCCTGATGTTCAGTAGTATATAGCCAAACAAAAGGCATATGTTCGGTTATGGAGCACCGAACATATTCAACAAGTTGGACTCTGTGCAACCGAACAAAGAGAAATCAACCAAGTTGTGAGGTAGAAAGAGAAATTAACACAGAAAGAGAGAGAGAGAGTTGCGTAAGAAAGAGAAAAAATCGAGTAGGTTTCAAAGGATAAAGATGAAGATCATGAAAGAGAGTCGATCTAGGTTGCTCGTTGATCTATTTTTGGATCTAGGTTGTTGGTGAGGATGAAGATCGCAATGGTCGGGGTTATGGAGGGTGGGCATCGTGATGATGGGAAGTGGAAATTATGGTTCCGGAGACTGTCAGTGGAAGTAGAAGTAGAAGTAGTTGTATGTTGGTCACTGAAGGGTGTCAATGGGAGTGGGAGTGGTGGTGGGATTAAGGTTAGGGTTAGACATTGGAGGATGGAGATAGGGACAAAATTGGAATTTGATGTTAAGACAAAACTGTAATAAACAAAAGCAATCTAAAGTAAAAAGGTAGGGGCATTTAGCAGCCCTCTTTGCTAATATAATCCCATAAGATTGGAAATGAAAAGACTTTATTACCCTCCATTTTATAAAAAAAATAACATTTTTACGTAATTTTATAAATTTAATCACAATAAACTAATGCCAGGGTAATTCTATTTCCACACACTAACTTCCCTCAGTATATACACTTAATGAACATCTTCTTAATACACACATCAAAAAAATAAAATTCTCAGTACATATCTTTTTATTCTAATAATACCATCATTTTTAGTTTTGTAACACTTCGTACTCCGTGGACTATGGGATTACTCTTGATTCTCTTATTATTGTTATTGGAGCCTTTTTGATTTATTTTAGAATATTGATTGGGGTGGTATCATAAGGGTAAAGTATGATTGAACCAAAAACATTGATTCGGATAAATGTCCCATGAGCAGTCTTCACTCTTTTACCTTTTTCTCTCTTCACACTTTGAATCTGGATGTGAGACTAGAACCATTGGAAAGCTTGTTTCTGAGGCTTCGATTTAGACACAAAAAATGACCCAAACAGAGTCTGGACGAGAGAGTTATGTCCATTTGAAATTTGTGTACCTGAGTTGTGTGCATAGTCTGTTCGAGCGAACTTTTGACCGCTCGAGTGGTTTGTTCGAGATTCAGAGAGTTAATTTCACTGCTCGAGCGGTCTATTCAAAGTCAGCCACTTTAAAGTCACTTTTTGGTCCAAACTTTTCATTCTTTCTTCCTCTCCTCCATATTCGAAACCTTAGAACTCCAAACCCTTGATTTCACCCATTTTCACCAAGAATCCATCTTTGATCATGTAAGAAAAGTGAAGAACAAGCCTAGATTGTAATGCCCCCAAAATAATATGATAAATACATCCCAGAAGCATATATATAACAACATAAATCAGAGTGTAAATAATCCTTTCATTACATGAAGATGTTAATACAAAAGAGTTTAACATAAATAAATACCCTTCGGGCTTACACCTTTCCAAGTCTTGGCTTGGTTACAAGAAAAGGAGACTAGCTCATACAAATTTAGCCCTAAGCTATACAAAAATATAACAAAACTAGAAGCTCTTGCTTCCCAAAGATTCCTCCAATGCTATTACCTTGGTAGAGGCATGCCATCATTACCTGAAAATGTTTTTCCCAAATAAGGTGAGCCACAGCCCAGTAGGAATAATCTAACACAATATATGAGATTTAACAAAGATATAAGTACATGTGCATATATAATGCCCGGGATACAACATTCATACTATATATTTCCATAGAATACCAGTTCCATATTCCATTTCATTTTCTTCCAATTTATTTCAATGTATATGATTCAATTTCTTTATTTTTCAATAACCCAAATGAGACCACAACTCAATGATTCAACATTTCACAATGAGCTCATAACACTTCCAATTGCCATTTTACGGATATTTCGTCCGTGGGATCGACACCCATGTATAATGTCAACTTGCCATTTTATGGATATTTCGTCCGCGGGATCGACATCCATGTACAGATTTCCAAACTTTCACCCAGGACACTCCGGCCAACTTAATTGTAATGGAGTCCATCCCCTTTCTCCTCCCACACAATCATACATATATAATGTATTTAAACACATAATTATACATATGGAGTACATCTCTTTTCTCCTCCCAAGTAAACATACATATACAATGTATTTACAACATGATCATATTCAATGATAATCAACCATGGGATAGTCTCAATTCATCTAGTCCACATGCGATTTCTACAACAATCAAATCTATCCTCTACCGATAGCCCAATACAGATATTTCTAAACAGATATACAATCTCATGACAGATAATTTATTCAAAATTTTCAAAGATGAGACACATCATCTATTCAATCTCACCACCCATTTCAATACTTGTCTAATTCCAAGTTTACAACATCAATTTCAACTATTTATACAAAATATATATGATAGTCATTTTAGGGCACAAATCCCCCCTTTTCAAAACATCAACCCAAGTACCAAAATCACTCATTTTGACACAACAAGACTTCATTTTCCAACCCCAAGTTCATTTATTTCATTTCCACCAAAAAAAACCCCGCTTTCATACTTCACCCAAACTCTAGGTTTGCTCAAATTGCTCCCAACTTCCACCATTGTTACACAACCACAAATAACTAAGTTAAAAATCATAACAAAGTATGGAAAATCCCTACCTCAAAGAGAGAAGGCGAGCCAAGCAAGGATGGAACTTCAAAAATGACGAAACCAACTTCTACTCAGATCAAAGTGAAGAGCTTGAGGAGCTTTACCTTTTTAATGAAAGCACAAGGGTTGAGAAACCGCTAGAAGTAGTTGGAAATCTAGAGAGAGGGAGTATTTTAGAAAAAAAGGGTCTCACTTTAGGGTTTTAAGATAGATAGATCTGAAAAAGTGATGTAAAAAGTGCTTTTTGTGATCTAATATACACGCAGTCCGCTCGAGCAGAAGAGTTGACGCTCGAGCGTCAGACACAAAGTTTTGTTCCGCTCGAGCGCAAAAGTGGCCTATTCGAGCGTAGAACACACACATCCAGTATTTATGTAGACAACAGACAACCCGCTCAAGCACAAGAAAGGCCGCTCGAGAGTCCACCCGTTCGAGTGTGAAAGACATCTCTCCAGTACTTTTTCAGACATGCAAAGTACTGAGAGTTTGCACATCCTGCTCGAGCTCAAGAATGGCCGCTCGAGCAGAGGAGCAAAAATCTGGACAACAAGGTTTGGGAAAAACAATCAATCCACCTGTTCCAAATGCAACCACAACAACCCAAAGGCCAATTTCAAAGAGATACAAGGGATGAAAAAAAAGTAAACAACAATATGAGAGCATTAAACCCGAGTCCAGAATACCACAAGAGTCGGGTCAAAACTGGGATCGCTATATAGATCAATAGCTTGACCGATTAGTTTGCGCTCTTCTTGAGGTTTCTTGAGGGATCTTCATCTTGTAGCTTCCATCTTTGAGGTAGGGGTACTCTTGACTTCGTATATCTATGATTTGAGTTGTATATGTTGTATTTTCTTAGTTATACGTATGTATAAGATGATTGTGTTGTAGTAAATGAGTTTTTATGCATTAAAAAGGGGTTTTACCTAAAGTTTTGAAATATTTTGAATATCTATTGATGATAAAGGTTGACGATGAGTATTAATTTTAGGTATACAAGTGAAGAAAAGCCCTAAATTTTTATAAAACCTTAATTTTGCTTTTGCTCCAAAGAAGGGATTTTGTTCAAATTGGGCTATAAAGTGTGAAATTGAGTTGATATTTAGTATATATACATGTAGTTATTGATTTGGAGTAGTTTGATTTTCATCATTATTGTTATTCATGCTATGAACTACTATAAATTGTGTTTGCATTCTCCTTCCTCATCTCTTTAAATTGCTTTAACTGTGATATTCATATGATATTATTGAGATTATTATCTGTTATACCTACTGTACTTATTGTCAAGTTTTTATTAGGTAAATATTAGTTTTAACTTGTAAAAACCCAATTCACCCCCCTCTTGGGTTGCCTTTTGGGTAACAATTGGTATCATTGCCTGAGGCTCTTTCTTAAATTTAACAATCTTAGAGTTTTTGATCCATGGCAACCATATCTAGTACTTACTCTACTGTAGGTCAAATAAGCAATAAGACACCTCTATTTGATGGTAGCAATTATAATCATTGAAAAAAAAAAAATTTGTATCTTCAAGCTACTAATTATGTATTGTGGCTCATTATCACAAAAGGCCCTAAAATCTCTACCAAATTAGTAGACAATATTAGTATGCCCAAAACTGAAGAAGAATATGATGAGTATAACTATAAACTGTTACAAACTAATGCTAAGGCCAAACTCATCCTTGTGTGTGGACTAGATGCAAATGAGTACAATAAGATATTTGGTTGTGATACAGCAAAAGAGATTTTGGATAAACTTGAAATTACCTATGAAGGAACAAGTCAAGTAAAAGAGTCACGTATTGATATGCTTAGTCATGATTATGAGCTCGTTAAGATGGAATCCCATGAATCTATGTATGAAATATTTTCTAGATTTACTAACATTATTAATGTTCTAAAATCTCTTGGTAAGTCTTGTACTAATGTTGAGCTTGTGAGAAAAATTCTTAGGTTCTTTCCAAAGATTTGGGAGCCACAAGTAACTGCTATTCAAGAAGCAAATGATCTAACAACATTAAGTATTGAAGAACTTTTAGGGTCACTCATAGCTCGTGAACTTACAATGATGGATGGAAGCAAAAAGAAAACTAAAGGTATTTAGGGAGAAGATGATGAAAGTTGGTCTGATGAGGAAGGTAACAACAATGAAACATCCCATCTATGCTTAATGGCAGAAGAAGATGATGAGGTAACCCTTAACTATGAAGAACTTGAAAGTGCTTTCAAGAATTACATGATGAATTTAGTAAAGTTTGTACTAAAAATAAAGTGTTAAAGAAATTAGTTATTTCTCTATCAAATGATGTAGATGTATTGAAAATAGAAAATTCTACTTTGAAAATTGACTTTACATCTATTACTAATGAGAAAAATATTTTGAAAAACAATGTTGAGGCTTTAAATAAAACACTTGAAAATTTCTTGGAAATAAAAGATATGTTTTTGATAAAGTAGGCATTGGTTTTAATCATATCAAGAAACAAAAGAACTTCAAAACCATCTTTGAAAAATATCCTCCTAAGATAGTTATGAGATTAAATGTTCTTAAGGCTAATCCTCATGACCCATGAAAGTATAGGTACCAAGAAAGAAATCTAATTATTTTGTAGGTGAATCTCAAAGAACACCAAGGACTTGGAGAGAAGATACACAACAAGAGTGTTAAATTTTGAGGGTAAATTACGAATACACCCCTTGTGGTTTTATTAAAATACAAATTGCCCCCTTTGGTTTTGAAAATTACATCCCACTCTCTGAGATTTCTAATTTCATAACAAATAGCTCATTTTATTAATAAATCATCAAGTCAATTAACAGTTTTTAATGATGTTAAAAGTATATTTCAATTAATAATTTAGGTAATTTTATTATATAGGAGAACAATTATGAATTTTATTTTTTCAGTTAATTCTGTTAAATAAAAAATTCTAATAAGGGGTATTTGTAATTTTTCAAACCACATAGGCTAATCTGTATTTTAAGCAAATCTTAGGAGGTGTATTTGTAATTTACCCAAATTTTGATAACAAAATCAGTCCCTACAAGAAGACAAATGATGAAATGAGAACCACCAAGATGAACATGAGAGATAATGTATGGATGAAAATTCCAAAAAGGTAAATGAATGTATAACCTCTAACACACCATTACGCTTAACTTCTATATTTTGTTAAGGTGTGATTTATGTACAATAAGTTAAATTTAATTATTGCTTTCATGAAACCTAATTATGCTAATTTTGTTAAATCATGTTCTGCTTGTTTCATTTCAAACCGTCATTGAACTCAAAATTAAGATTTATATTATCTTGATGAATGCCTATTACAATATGAATGATTCATGTCTTCATTGAATATTTTATATCTTGTCATCCACTGCTCTGAAAAAGAGATAAGAAGTGATAAAATGATTTCT